>CM061535.1:84237746-84837746 GCA_030545055.2 Neoaliturus tenellus
CAAAAGTTTCAAAATTTACATGTTGAAACCGGCTGGTTGATTGACTTCGGACTTGCTTTATGTTTTTAAGACATGTTGTTAAAATGTTTAGTAAAGTATAAGTTAGGCAAATAGTGTATTGTTGAACGTACTTATGGTACATGTAACATATAACTAACACTTTTCTCATGCAAGCCAGAACATGTCAAAAAGCCTCATTAACTTAGTCTTGCATAACTGTACCCAATACAGTACAACCCAAAAAATTCAAACTATCACAATCTAACTTGTTTCAATGGCTTTAACCTAAGACATCATAGATTGTAACACATAAACGATATAACAGCTTTGCATAGTAGGATTAAGTTTTTACCTGTTTTCACAAATTGAGAAATATGGGTGATGAAGGCTAGTCGTTCTACCATTCTTCTTTCTTTACCAACTAGGAAAGTTCACACCACACCCATCCAGACCAGTATTTACCAAATTAAAACAGTATAGTCCATACCAGACTTATATGGTCCTACACTTTATCAGACGAGAACAAATAGGTCTAGAGCAGACCTAACTAGATCCAATAAAGTCTGATCACAAGAGCTCGCTGCCTCACCAAACTAGAACCACAACAAATTAAATCGAACCAGATTCTATTGAAACTCACCATACTATTAAAAGCATAGTGCAACATGCACACTCATTGCTGGTTACTCAACAATACACAATTAACCTCAATCAGTAAAATTGCAAGTACAAGGTGTTGTAAAAGTACCTTATGTGCTGCACCCTAGAAGAAGAAAAGTTAGTAAAAATTGCTTCCACATCAAACCCTATTGTGCTCTGCAGGTTTAATAGATCAGATTATACCACAATAATGATATGACCGAACCTGACCAGAATAAAATTAACATGGCAAGACTCAACAAATCTTTCTAGTATTATCTGATCAGACAAAACTATACTAGAATAGAGCAGTTGAAACTAGACTACACATGGTTAGATCAACCAAACGTGATCAGAATAATTTATCTAACTAGACTATAGATATTGTCGCCTGAGCTGACCAAAAATACTAGACCAGACTTAGTGAGACATAATTAGATTTTCGATTTAATTAGATTTTTCGATACACACCAGATCAAATATAACCAAACCATGCCTCCTCTAGAAAGTCTCGCTTGACCATATTAGGCCTGGCCTCACCACAACAAGAACAGTATGGTCAAATATAAAAATGCTTACCTAAAAAGACACCATTGATAATATATATCGCTTTTCTATAATGAACCAGGTTTATAGAACCTTACTAGACTAGTTTATAGTGAATCAGGTAGCTACATCAGAAATACCCTTATCACCTATAAATACACATGGTATGGTTAAACTTGACCTTTTGACCCGACTAGGGTGGCCTGCCTAATATGATCTAGCCTTGCTTATTTTATCAGGTAACAGATTTAATCCGGTTAGGCCAGGACATATACCTCTTCAGAACCAAAGCAGATTTAAAGTACCTTGACTTCACCTTACCTAATTAAAATTTATATTACTCAATCAAACATTATCTGACCAAACTTGCCCTGCTTTACCATACCGGAATAGATCTTATTAGACCTATGTTAATTGTATCCATCCTAATTTCTTTAACTGAACTTGGTGAGCTGCATGCTTAAACTGAACGGATCGGACTTTACCTAATAAGATCACCTACCAAAAATAACACATAGCAAAAACTGACATAAAATGCTGTGAGCCACCAAGTCAAATCTGACATGACCTAATCATATCTCACCTGACCATACCAAAACTCTATTGGATCAGAGCTATCCTGGATCTAGACTGAGGCTAACTACATACGAGCTGACTAGATATGACTTAGAAAATTGACCTTACATGTTACTAGATGAAAACAGATGTTACCTTATTTTACTTGACCAGACCCGGTCGGATCTAGGCCAATGAATGACAAGTGACCCTGGCCTAACGAATAATTATTTCAACATACTGTATGAAATTAGTCCAATCACACTAGCTATTTGTTTTAATCTAACGAAGCTTACAAATATAAGGTGAGATTAAGATAATTAATGGTCGATGTATAATTAGATTGTAACGCTCTGGAAGAGAATAATTATACAAACACATGTACTAAGTATCATTAAATCTACCTTCCATATGTTACTGATGATATTTGCTTCGCCATACATTAAGTGTGGTTCATTCTGTAGTGGACTTAAGTACATCCACGTTAAATTAGTATGGACGTTATAATATCTAAAGTAGCTCCTAATTGTAATTCAATTTACCTTGACCTCTCTACTGATATCATTAGAGTGCAGCGAATGGCGAAACTGCTGTTCCTATAAGTGGCTAATTTACTAACCTTTCTCCCACCACAGTGCAGCTCATGATGTTTATCCACTAGAGTGCAGACAACTATGTTTAATATTCTGGTACATATTGCAAACATATTGTTAGTTAATAACAAAAAAGTGCATTGCATAACCCATTATGGTAGCGCTCACGTGGAAGACATTTTACATTCTTGTCCAGGGTGCATGTAAGGTATATTTACAACACTATGTTTTTATTATACATAATGGTAAATATTGACAATTTAACACCCTCCAGGGTGTTACATAAGGACAAGCGGAACACTCCCCTGCGCCCATAACTATTTTTATAAAACGGCAACATTTGTTTTATCGTTAATTCTTAATTTTATCACCAATTTGATGGTGCCCAGTAAATTATTTTTATTTAATTAAGAGCACAATATTGTTGGGCACCATCAAATTGGTGATAAAATTAAGAATTAACGATAAAACAAATGTTGCCGTTTTATAAAAATAGTTATGGGCGCAGGGGAGTGTTCCGCTTGTCTTATGTAACACCCTGGAGGGTGTTAAATTGTCAATATTTACCATTATGTATAATAAAAACATAGTGTTGTAAATATACCTTACATGCACCCTGGACAAGAATGTAAAATGTCTTCCACGTGAGCGCTACCATAATGTTATGCAATGCACTTTTTTGTTATTAACTAACAATATGTTTGCAATATGTACCAGAATATTAAACAATAGTTGTCTGCACTCTAGTGGATAAACATCATGAGCTGCACTGTGGTGGGAGAAAGGTTAGTAAAATTAGCCACTTATAGGAACAGCAGTTTTCGCCATTCGCTGCACTCTAATGATATCAGTAGAGAGGTCAAGGTAAATTGAATTACAATTAGAGCTACTTTAGATATTATAACGTCCATACTAATTTAACGTGGGATGTACTTAAGTCCAACTACCAGAATGAACACACTTAATGTATGGCGAAGCCAAAATATCATCAGTAACATATGGAAGGTAGATTTAATGATACTTAGTACATGTGTTGTATAATTATTCTCTTCCAGAGCGTTACAATCTAATTATACATCGACCATTAATTATCTTAATCTCACCTTATATTTGTAAGCTTCGTTAGATTAAAACAAATAGCTAGTGTGATTGGACTAATTTCATACAGTATGTTGAAATAATTATTCGTTAGGCCAGGGTTGTCATTCATTGGCCTAGATCCGACCGGGTCTGGTCAAGTAAAATAAGGTAACATCTGTTTTCATCTAGTAACATGTAAGGTCAATTTTCTAAGTCATATCTAGTCAGCTCGTATGTAGTTAGCCTCAGTCTAGATCCAGGATAGCTCTGATCCAATAGAGTTTTGGTATGGTCAGGTGAGATATGATTAGGTCATGTCAGATTTGACTTGGTTGGCTCACAGCATTTTATGTCAGTTTTTGCTATGTGTTATTTTGGTAGGTGATCTTATTAGGTAAAGTCCGATCCGTTCAGTTTAAGCATGCCAGCTCACCAAGTTCAGTTAAAGAAATTAGGATGGATACAATTAACATAGGTCTAATAAGATCTATTCCGGTATGGTAAAGCCAGGGCAAGTTTGGTCAGATAATGTTTGATTGAGTAATATAAATTTTAATTAGGTAAGGTGAAGTCAAGGTACTTTAAATCTGCTTTGGTTCTGAAGAGGTATAGTCCTGGCCTAACCGGATTAAATCTGTTACCTGATAAAATAAGCAAGGCTAGATCATATTAGGCAGGCCACCCTAGTCGGGTCAAAAGGTCAAGTTTAACCATACCATGTGTATTTATAGGTGATAAGGGTATTTCTGATGTAGCTACCTGATTCACTATAAACTAGTCTAGTAAGGTTCTATAAACCTGGTTCATTATAGAAAAGCGATATATATTATCAATGGTGTCTTTTTAGGTAAGCATTTTTATATTTGACCAATACTGTTCTTGTTGTGGTGAGGCCAGGCCTAATATGGTCAAGCGAGACTTTCTAGAGGAGGCATGGTTTGGTTATATTTGATCTGGTGTGTATCGAAAAATCTAATTAAATCGAAAATCTAATTATGTCTCACTAAGTCTGGTCTAGTATTTTTGGTCAGCTCAGGCGACAATATCTATAGTCTAGTTAGATAAATTATTCTGATCACGTTTGGTTGGATCTAACCATGTGTAGTCTAGTTTCAACTGCTCTATTCTAGTATAGTTTTGTCTGATCAGATAATACTAGAAAGATTTGTTGAGTCTTGCCATGTTAATTTTATTCTGGTCAGGTTCGGTCATATCATTATTGTGGTATAATCTGATCTATTAAACCTGCAGAGCACAATAGGGTTTGATGTGGAAGCAATTTTACTAACTTTTCTTCTTCTAGGGTGCAGCACATAAGGTACTTTTACAACACCTTGTACTTGCAATTTTACTGATTGAGGTTAATTGTGTATTGTTGAGTAACCAGCAATGAGTGTGCATGTTGCACTAATGCTTTTAATAGTATGGTGAGTTTCAATAGAATCTGGTTCGATTTAATTTGTTGTGGTTCTAGTTTGGTGAGGCCAGCGAGCTCTTGTGATCAGACTTTATTGGATCTAGTTAGGTCTGCTCTAGACCTATTTGTTCTCGTCTGATAAAGTGTAGGACCATATAAAGTCTGGTATGGACTATACTGTTTTAATTTGGTAAATACTGGTCTGGATGGGTGTGGTGTGAACTTTCCTAGTTGGTAAAGAAAGAAGAATGGTAGAACGACTAGCCTTCATCACCCATATTTCTCAATTTGTGAAAACAGGTAAAAACTTAATCCTACTATGCAAAGCTGTTATATCGTTTATGTGTTACAATCTATGATGTCTTAGGTTAAAGCCATTGAAACAAGTTAGATTGTGATAGTTTGAATTTTTTGGGTTGTACTGTATTGGGTACAGTTATGCAAGACTAAGTTAAATGAGGCTTTTTGACATGTTCTGGCTTGCATGAGAAAAGTGTTAGTTATATGTTACATGTACCATAAGTACGTTCAACAATACACTATTTGCCTAACTTATACTTTACTAAACATTTTAACAACATGTCTTAAAAACATAAAGCAAGTCCGAAGTCAATCAACCCAGCCGGTTTCAACATGTAAATTTTGAAACTTTTGCGCCTTTATTTTTTAAATACAACCCACTAGTTAGATGTTTTGAACATCGACACTTTATTTTTGAAGGCACCTATATAAGATATGTTTTGGGTTTAAAACAACCCTAAAACTACAGGAATATTTAGATGAAGACTATGGCATTTTATGTAATATAATAACTTTGAAATGCCAACCGTGCAAGTGCTGCGCCATGGAAAAAAGCTAGAAAGATTTCATTCACATAAAAGTTACCATATTAGGCATGTGCTAAACTCCTTGCGCCACATATAAGTATCATTATGTGCATAAATATTGTAGTGCTGCACTATGTTGGATAAAAAATAACTAAACTTTATCCGTTCCCCACCAATCGGTCTTACAATATAAGCTGGAAATATGTGTATCATACATGGTGATCCACTCTGGTGGAGAGAAGTCAACCTACAAATGTTCTGCGCTGTGTTAGAGAGGAAAGCTAATAAAATTGCTTCCTCATTGGTCTCATGTTGCAGTCTGGGAACAAGTTAGCCACGGATAAACAGTATTTGCAATCATTTATCTTAAGATATTAGTACCTTCTTCTTGTTAAAAAAAACCTTACAGTTTATATGCTGGTCACAGGTGAAAAAATGTAAACCAGAAGTGTGATTCATTGTGGTGAGAAACAAGTTAAATTTACACTAATAGGGTGCTACCCCATATTGGGTGTTCACTATAGTCTAATAAGTTTCTTTGGTAATGTGAACTATTAGATAACTGACAAATCAAATCTGATCTATTGTAACTTACATTGACATACTAGATATGGTCAGACTTAATGTAATCTTGTCTGACCAGACTAACAAGAACAACATAAGTTAACAAGAGTTATCCGATCAAACCTATGATAATCAATCCAGTAAGACACATAATAGCTACACTTGACATAATCCTACTAGGTTTTCGTTGACCAACTCAAATTACTAGTTCCGATCAGGCTAGATCTAACAAGACCTAATCTGGTCTAGACTTAACTAGTCCAATCGTGTACTACCATAATTTACCGTGATCTGTCCTATGAGACGTAATAGGTAACCGGACCTGAACTTAATCGATTTTATTATGTATACGACCATATCAGTCGACCATATTATCAAGTTGCACACTGGTGGAAAAGTAAACTATGCTCTGACAGATAAAAATGATAACTATTCTTCATTTGCAATCTTGTCACCATATCAGTAATAAGCTACACTCTGAAGAATAACAATACACTGGCACTATGTAAAATTGTGTATAATCAAGCGTATAGTGCAACACTATATTAGAACAAAACAAACTACAAGTATATCGTGTTCGTGTAAAAATATTACCAGGTACATGAACGTGAATGAAACGTGATGCTCTACTCTGGTGGAGAAAAGTCAAATTACATTTGCTGTCATATGGCATGAAGAAAGTCACATATACATCAAAATGTATATTAAAAACACAGAACTGCACTCTGCTGTAGTAAAATTAAAAATATACACGTTTAAATGAATAAATGATAACTAAACTGTGCTTAGGCCACATTAGTTACATATGTACCTTAATATATGATAAAAATAGTACTCCACTATGATGGATAAAAGTCTAACTACACATGTGCTGCAGTCCAATGGAAAACATGATTATTTCGTAAGTTAAATGTACCATAATGATATATTAAAATTGCATTAAAGAAGACTAGTGGTAAACACCTAACAAAACATTTGTTACGCTCTATTAGGGAATACTCTAACCACGAAGCACTGTGCTCTGGTAGATAAAAATTATTTAACTTCCACTATCAGTACCCCAGTAGTTGGTCATATGTTAAACCGTGGCACTTTGACCTATCATGTATAATAGAAACACATTACTCCACTCTGGTGGAAGGCACTCTGGTTAACTCCACATATGCTGGACTGTAATAGAAAAGAAATAATAATAAAATTACTCCCTCGCGGGAACTGCCAAACTGGTCATGTGCTAAGGTTTCACTATATAAAGTTAAATGTACATAAACCATATACAAAATATGGCAAGTTACAATTATGCTGCAATCAGGCAAAAAGCTACACGTTAGAAATATACCAACATGTTTAATAAACAGCATGGTGCTCCACTTAAGAGGCATAATTTAAATCACACATGTGGTGTGCCTTGGTGGAGAAAAGTTAAACTATATGTGTGCCGCACTTTGGTGGATAAAAGATAAAGCCTTTCATTGACTAAGCCCCAGCAATTAGTCTCATATAAAATCTAGCTAAATTTGTTCTAACTAGTATGTAATAAAAATTATCCACTTTAAATAAACAAACTACACATGTGCTTTACTCCAGTTGGGAAGAAATTAACATGTGTCGTGATCTAGCAAATAAAATATAAGTTACCTCGGCACGGGTGCCACCGTGTTGGTCACATCCATAGGTCTAATACAAAAATCTGAAAAAGTACGCAATATATACCAATATGTATATTAAAATCATAGTATAGCATACGAGAGGAGGAAATACTCTCTACAAATGTCCTACACTCTTAAGGAATATGTTCCATGTACAACATATATACATAAACATGTAAATAACACTGTGTACACTATGATAAAAATCAGTTTTCAATTGTGTTGCACACTGGTTGTATAAAGATAAACTATATTTGAGCTACAGTTTAATAGAAAACTGTTAGTAATACTTTGATAATATATAACATAATGGATATTATAAACAGTGCTGCACTCCAGCAGATAAAACCAAAACCACATATGTGCTATATTCCAGTGGGAAGAGAGAAATAGTATGTTGACAGCACGTAACATATGATAAAAACAGTGCACCACTCTAGTGGAGAAAACCAAAACAAACAACTTATACTCCATTTCTGTAAGAAATCTAACTTTTCGTTAACAAGCGAACCAATATGAGTAAAACATCAACATGTAGCGCTCTTGTGTAAAAGGGTTAAAGATATTGACATATGTTAAAGATATTTTGTAAATATGTAACACAGCGAATATCAAGTAACAGCGATGCATTATAACATTAAAACCACACGTTTTACACACTGGCAAATAAAAGCAGAATCACACGTGTATTGTGCTTGGGTTGGCAGATAAAAATAACAAAACCTCCTGTGCTTGGACCCCACCTTCAATATAGTCATAAACTATATTTTTTCCAGCGTAGCATCATATAAAATAAAAAAAAACAAGGTGCTCCACTTTAAGAGTTGTATTACGGTGTGGAAAGAGTCATCACATTTGGTAAAATACATCCACGTACATAATAGAAAACAAAGAGCTGCACACAAATGTACACATATTCAGCTCTCTGGCAAATACAATAATAACACAGCTTCTTTAGTTTAGATCATATTTGTTCATATTTCAATTATGTATGGTAAAAAATTGTGTTCACTGCGGTGGAGTTAAGTCAAACTACACGTACTACAGTCTATTCTAAAACATCTTTACGAAAGTTCTATTTACCATATTTTGTATAAAAATCATTGTGTTGCACACCAACGGGAGACCCTTACATGTTTGCTGCATTTTAGTATAGAAAGTTCTAACTATAAAGTGCTGTACTCTAATGAATGAAAGTAACAAAACTTCCATTATCTGTGCCAAACAGTATGCTTCACTCTGGCACTGGTTATTATCTTACATAAAATTGTACCCCATACTAATAGAGGGGAGTAAAATACTACACATTTGCTACACTTGAAATTCGGGAGTAAATATTAATTACTTTCTCATGGATACTACCAATAACTCGCTGCAGGATACAAATTTACAAGTGCTGCAATCCTATACAAAATGGTCTGCACACTCATGCTACCATCAGGTATGAAGAAAGTTGCACGTTAGTAAAATATAAACATGTGAAATAAACAACATGGTGTTGTAACATAATAAAATAGTTCCAAGCACACATGTTGTGGATACTCATGGAGAAAAATCAAATTACACATATTAGCTAGAATGGATGAAAAAATTACTCTCTAAGTTAGCCCTCACAATTAGCCATACGTTTCACTCTGGCAATATTATAAGTTTACGTATGATAAAAACTTACCATTTTACTCTAATAAAAAAATCAAACTACACATATGCTTCACTCTATTGTATACAAATTACTATGTTTCCTTGGAATGATTTCTGCCATATTTGTCACATACACAGCAGTCTTATACAAACATTTAACCATACGGTTGAAACATAAAACCTTGTGTATATTTAAATCATATTATTGCATATGTGTCCAAAAAGACTACGCATGCGTTACACTTTAGCCAAATAGGTTGCATATTTAAAATATACACAACACAGTGCTGTACCATAATCAAAGAATAGGTTTCACATGTACTGCCACACTAGTGGAATTCAAATAAACTTCTCACTCAAATAAACGCACAGTGCTACCCTCCAGTGAAAAAACCACACATGAGCTGCACTCTAGCGGAAAGAGTTGAGCTACCCGTGTGATGAGATTGCCACAACGAACCACCCATTTGCACAACATGACATAGAGCAAGTTAAAAATACGTTACCAATATGTAACATTACAATTAATGGTTATAAACCATTATGCTGAGCTCCATCCAAAAACTAAACATGCTACACACAAATTGGCTGGGCTTTAGTAGAAAAGGATAGTAACATGTTAACAGTACGTAACAAATATTAAAACATTGCAATGTAGTAAAGCAAAGTCAAACTAATATAACGCTCTGGTGGACGAAAGACAAACCATCCATTTTATACAATTCATCATGGAGCTAGTTAACATTGGTAATACATGTGTAACATTAAAACTTAAATATATAAATTCTACACTCTAGAGGAAAAAGTTTTGAACTACTAATGCTGCACGCCTGTGGAAAAAGCCACCAAGCTAAACAAGTGTCATGGTGGAAAAGAAGTACATCAATTCTAATCTTATATGCAAATATATCACTGATAATACAACTGCGTTATCGATACTTGGTTCAAATCTCAACAGATTTCCCACCATAATGGTTATAGTGGTGCATTCTGGTGGAGAATTATAAGACTACAACAAGAGCTCTCATGATCAAATTCAAATTTACAACAGTAATAGAGCTACTTTATTTGAGCAAAAGTTAACAAGCTCAAATTCAAAGTTCCCGCCATAGCGATGATAGTGCACTCTGGTAGAGATTCATCAAACTACAAACCATACAATAACTATGGTGTAGAATAGTTCAAATACAGCAAATCCAAACCAAAGTTCCCAGGTCAAATTAAAATTTCCTGCCATAGTGTAATACAGGACACCAGGGTCATCCCATCTCATGTAATGGAAATAACGAGAAAGCCAACGAGCGATGACAGCACACTCTGTTGAAGAATCATCAAACAACAGACCATATGCTTTGCAGAAAGCTATACTCAGAAAAATTGCTAAACTACATCGTACGGTAAGGTTCCATGAAAAACACAACAGATTTCCCAACATTGGGTGTTCGTGCTCCAATCTGGTGGAGAATAAAAAAACTAACAAATACTCACTTAATAAAATTCAAACTTCCCGGGATGATAGTGCTGCTCTCTGTTGTAGAATGGTCAAACTACAGTGACTCCGATCAAGAATTCCCACAGTGAAATTCAAATTTCCTATCATGGTGATGACAGTACACTGTGTTGAAGAATCGTCATACAATAGACCGTACGGTCAGCAGACAGCTACACTCTGAAGAATTACCAGACTACATCATATGATAAGGTTCCATGATTAAACACACAACAAATTTCTCACAATAGTGGGGTTAGTGCTTCAACCTGGTGGAGAAATATAAAAGTAACGAAGCTCACACGATGAAATTCAAACTTCCCGTTATCATAGTGCTACACTCTGGTAGAATGGGCAAACTACATCAACTCCAAAGTTCCCAAGATCAAATTCAAATTTCCCGCCATGGTGATGGCAGTACACTCTGTTGGAGAATCGTCATACAACAGACTGTACATTCTGCAGACAGCTACACTCTGAAGAATCACCAAACTACGACGTACGGTAAGGCTCCACGACCAAAAACACAACAGATTTCCCGCCATAAGAGGTGTGTGCTCCAATCTAGTGGAAAATTAAAAAAACTAGCAAATGCTCATATGATGAAATTCAAACTTCCCACGGTGAAAGTGCTTCAGTCTGGTGGAAAATCGTCAAACTGCAGACCATACTCTCTGCAGACAGTTATGATGTAAAATCCTAAAACTACAGCGACTCCAAACAAAAGTTCCCACGGTAAAATTCAACATTTCTGCCATAGCGATGATAATACACTCTCGTGGAGGCTCGTCAAATTACAGACCATACGTTTTGCAGAGCTACATTCTAAAACTATGTAGAACAGTATGGGTCCATGACCAAAAAGTTAACAAAAATCACATTATAAAATTCAAATTTCCAGCGATGATAGTGCTACACTCTGGTGGAGAGTCGCCGAACTAACAAACTCTGCCGACAGCTACAGTATGGCAATATCAAACTTCAGTGACTATAAAACTTAAATGGTCAAATTAAAATTTTCTGCCATAGCGAAAACAGTACATTCTAGTGGAAAATCGTCAATCAACATACTGTACGCTCTACAGACAGCTAAACTATGAAAATTTATCAAACTACATCATATGTTAAGGTTCCATGACCAAAAACACAACAAATTTCTCGCCATAGCGGGTTAGTGCTTCAATCTGGTGGAGAATTATAAAACTAACAAAAGCTCAAATAATGAAATTCAAACTTCCCACGATGGCAGTGCCACGCTCTGGTGGAGAATCATTGAACTACATCATATGGTAAGGTTCCATGACCAAAAACACAACAAATTTCCCGCCATAGCGGTCTAGTGCTTCAATCTAGTTGAGAATTATAAAACTAACAAAATCTCACATGATTAAATTCAAACTTCCCACGATGGCAGTGCCATGCTCTGGTGGAGAATCATTGAACTACATCATATGGTAAGGTTCCATGACCAAAAACACAACAAATTTCCCGCCATAGCGGCTTAGTGCTTCAATCTAGTGGAGAATTATAAAACTAAAAAGCTCACATGATGAAATTCAAACTTCCCACGATGGCAGTGCCACGCTCTGGTGGAGAATCATTGGGCTACAGACTGTACGCTCTGCAGCTACAGATTCACCAAACTACAGCGTCACTAGACTCATTACAACGCTCTCAGCTCAACAGTGTGATGGCCTAGTGGTCAGCGTTGCGGCGCACCAACTTGGCGGCCCGGGTTCAAACCCCGGCAGTACACAGTGAAAATTTTATTCGTCATCTTGACTCACGTAGTAAGTTTACAGACGCCACGTGGTCAAACACGTGGTAAAAGTGAGGTTAGGAAATTTCCCGCCACCAGGAGGCCGCCATCTTGGAAAAGGGGCGTGGCCTAGGAGGCCGCCATCTTGGAAAAGGGGCGTGGCCTAAGTCACGTGACTTGCTCTCGACCAGAAGGCGGGGCGTGATGACGTCATCGGTCACGTGACCTGCTCTCGACCAATCAGAGGGCTGGGTTATACTCCCAGGAGGCCTACTTGTTTGAAATTTTAACATTAGTCTTATGGAAATACAAATACGAGGCGGCGGTCACTGCAGGCTCTTAAAAACGTGATAACCGTCCAGAACAACCCTCTCAAATCTTATTCATCCAAGCTCATTATTAATGAGCAGCATAGTTACAGCATAATGGGCCTTAACCTTTAATAAGGCCCTGCAGAGAATATTTGCAGAGGAAAATGCACACAGGATGTGGAACCCATAGTGAATATGTACCCAACTACTGAATATGTACTTCCTAATTTTCAATAAAGTAGACGAGAACTCATTTAAATTTTTCACTCTAATTTGTTTTTTTAATAGAGTATACTAAATAAAATGATAATTATAAAGTTTACCTTATAAGGCAATACAAAAAAATTAGGTTAAGTTGCTCAAAAATCTAAAAGTTTTATTATAAAAATACATTATTTACTAAAAAATCCAACATGGCCGGGATAGCGACATGAACACCTGGTGAGCCGCACCCAGCGGCCAACAATGCAACTACGTAGTCGAGCGCCCTCTGGCTTTGCTGGCGGCAAAGCATCCGAGCCGCTCGGATACAATTAGAAACTGGTATTTATCCGATAAATTTTTAAGGAGACTATGAAACGTGTATTAATAATTATAATTTATTTGATAAAATTAGCTTATGCTAAGCTACAGTTGAAGTATTATTTATTTTAACATAATTCAGGTTGAAATAATAAAACGTCTTCCAACACTACTCGATATATTCAATTCAATTCAATGAATTTATTGTTCAGTTTTACAATACAGTGTGTTTAACATGTCAAAATTAACTAAAACTAATCTAAAACTAAAAATAACATTTGTTTTAAATATTTATTCCAACAAATGTTATTTGCACTGCATTTTAATTATATATTTACACTTAAACTGCAATTGTTTACAAGACGGCAAATATATATATATATATATATATATATATATATATCTTATAATGGCTTATAATATTGCCATTATAAGATCTTTTATATATATTTACCGTCTTGTAAACAATTACAGTACAAGTGTAAATATATCAAGTAGTGGTGAAAGACGTTTTATTATTTCAACCTGAATATCAGTGTCAGCACGATTAAAAGTTATTTAACATAATTGAACGTATTTTTGAACAATGTTTTTGTATGCACGATTTAGATTTAAACATCAAGGAACTGATTTTGAAAATTATCATACTAGTGCTGGTGTAGGGCAGCTCGCAGCATGGCTCAGGTTAAGTTCGAAAACCAGAGTGTAACGGGGTTTTATAAGGTTTAAAAATGGGGTTTGACCTTTTTGGGTTGTAGTTTAGTGAATTTCCCATAGGGTGGAAGCTATTACAGTAGGTCTCATGGTAAGAATTATGCCCGGGACCATGTTACTTTTTCATTTTGAGGTCCCCAGAGACAAAAAATAATAGTGATTAAAATTTATACAAATTTATATAAAAATGTATATAAAATTTATGTTTGTGTGTGTGTTTTAGACACGATAACTCTCCTTAAAATAGTCCGATCGAGACCAAATTTGGTAGAGATGTGTAATTCTACCTTTATTTGGATGAGTTCGTAAACCAGATGTATCGAACTGCCAGAAAGGGTAGTTTTGGGGGGTTTTACCCCCCAAAGGGAGGCACAAAATCCTTGTAAAAAAGGTTTTTGGCGTTTTTCATATGTAATTTTTTTAATAACAAATTTTTATTTTTACCATTGGAATTAGTAAAAAAAAAAAAAAAAAACACGCAATTTAGTATATTGAAGCTTTGTTCTATTAACATTGGCTAACGAGATATAAAAAAGTGTTAAGACAGTACATTGTATTTTGGGGGCTCCAATGTCAATCTTATGGAGAATAAGGATGTGTTATATAATATTTTACCCATTAACAAATATTTTTGGATGAAACTTGGTATTTAGCTTTATTTAGTTGAGATATTAATGGAAAAAATCTTGGTTTTTCTATTTGTCATTGCAGCACACCTGCATACTCTTTTCCCATGTTACTCATATTGAGAATAGGCAAAATCTTTGTTTATGGACTGATATTTATGAAACAGTATGGCTTCATATAGTCGAAATACATTTTTTATGCTAAAAATACCTACTTTCAACGATCTGTATGGCAGCATACTTGCATAATCTTTTTGCTTGAATTATAGTTTATTTGGCAGCAAACCTGTATCCTCATTTTCATGGTGTATACGGGTAAAATAAAAAATACCAATTTATATTGGAAATTCAATGAGTACGCAGGTCTGCTGTTATGGGGGTATTTATATCTTGTGGTAAATAGTTATTCAACTATCCGTTCATTTTTCTACGGCTTTATGTTTAGGAAAGTATAAAAGTAATAACATAATAAAAATCACTAATTTTACTATTTAGCTTTTTGAACTATTTAACTGATATTGTTGTCAAAGGATTTGTTCAACAGTTGTTTATTGTTGTTACAAAAGTTTAAAAAGTTGTTAGGCAAATGTAAGGAGTTTTCGGAATATTATACTTATTCTTTTCTTAAAACTATTGAACAGTTCATAGCGGCATAAAGGTTTGGTACAATTGTTTATAAGAAAGAGTAAATTAAACCATGTTCTGGTAACTTATGAAATTAAGTTAAAGAACAATTGTAAGAGACTTGCTTTATAACATTGGCAATTAGTTTATATACAGGAGACAATTAAGTATCGAACCCCTATAATACAACTTTCAAACCACAACAGAAAAAACCCATAGTTCACTCATCCTTACTGGTGGTAGTAACCCACTTATTTATGTCACAATCGACCAGATGGCCACCCTGTTGGACAGCCCACCAGGAGTCAGTCGAAAAACTTCAAGGTAAGATCACAAGATAATAAGTTGATATGTACTTAAAATACATCTTGAAGACAACGGTTTAGACTAAAATACCGCAAACCACGCTACAAAAGGTTGATCGAGACGGAAATGGCAGGCAACCAAACTTTCAATTAAAAAAAGCATAAGAGCAGAAGTTAAAAATGCAGTGACTTCCCGACTTTGAGGTTGGGTTTGTGGCATATTGCTCCAAATTCGAAGACGTCAAGATATAAGCTGTGATAAAGGCCAATGAAGTTTTCTTTAAGACTTCATTACGACTACCCATGGTGAATGTTTGAAGGAACTTAATTAGGCTTCGTTACATCATAAACAAATTTAAATGTCTTGGAATTTAAAACAATATTCCACATTTCAAAAGTATTGTATCTCGAAAGTTATTGCATTTTAAATTTTTTTCTCATATGGCTTTAATGAAGTGAGATTTTCAGTTCTGTACTGTATTTGTAAAAACCATAAAAATCGAGATACATATATATATATATACACACCTGGAACGCTCACACCGTTGTCAAAACCTTCAACCGGAGGGGGGGGGGGCAAACAAGTAAGACCAAATGACTAATCCTGTCAGTTCGAGCGCTTTTATTCATATACTTGTTCCTCTCACATACAAAAAATAACAAGAATGAACCAGAGTGGAGAGTTAGGGGTAACTTTTTTAAAATAGCAATTCAGATCGAGTGACCACTTATTTTGAAGGGCTTTAAAAAAAAAAAAACAATGAATCAAATCCGACCTCTAAAGGATGACCCAGCAAAAAATGGCAGGCAATCAAACTTAACATTTAAAACATGTTGCTGAAATTAAAAAGTACAATTACTCCCGATAAACTTGACCTTTTGAGGTTGGGTTTGTGACAAATTGCTTAGAATGTAAAGCCCTTTAAAATGATGTGTTATATGACGTAGGCCAATGGAGGTTTTTCCATGACTTCCTTTAGGGGACGTCCCTAATGAAAATCGTCAGAGTAACTGCATTGACCTATGCCATATGATACATCATTTTAAAAGGGCTTTACGTACTGAGCAGTTTGCCACAAACTCGACCTGAAACGGTCAAGTGCATAGAGAGTTATTGTAGTTTTTGTTTTCGGCAATAAGCTTTTAATGCAAAGTTTGATCGCCTGCCATTTTTGACTCGGTCGTCCTTTTGAGGTCGGGTTTGGGGCATTTTATTGCTTTTCAAAATAACAAACTCTTCAAAATGAGGCGTTACTCGATCGGGTTTGAAAAAAAATAATAATTTCCCCCTAACATTCCACTCTGGTAGGGGGTTGAAAATTATTTTTCGATGTCAAAAAGTCCACAGTATATATTAATGATCAATGTCACAAACCAAATATTTTTATCTATTTTTGTTTTTAAAATACAGATTTGTTTCCATACTCAATTTACACGTTCGTGGTCGGACGTTGTGTAGCTTATGTAAAATAAACGAAAAAATGAATAGTAAAATCTACCGTTTTTTATACATATGTTAACAAACAGTTGAAATAAAGACGATTGGGGTTAGGAAATATTAAAACAAAATCGTTATACATTCATTTTCATTTTTCAGAATTCATTTTTTCTGATTTCATAAATAGGGCTATTTATGTTTCAACTTTCCTAAGTGATAATTTTCCCTGAAAACAAAATATCATCTAGTAATACACAATCATGAAGTGGAAGTGGATGCAATAAATATAAGACCCAGTTAAATTATATTTAACTAAAAAAATTAATAAAAATTATTTCTAAGATTAGTACTTTTTTTAAGTATGACCAAACAAAACCAGCCTGTTAAGCTTTGGTCTTAAACATAAAGGATCATTGTTTTCCTGCATTGTCGATTCCGAGCCAAATAGTGATATCTTATATTGAAAACAAAAAAAACTTAAAACAGATATTTTAACACACTTCGAGGGGAAAACAAACCGACAATGATGGAAAAACAATACTCCCCGTCGCAGCAGACTTGCGTACTCAGCGAATTTCCAAATTAGTAACATTAATTTTGGCCAGATGAAGCTGTAAACAAAATTTCATTACGAGCTCATAAATAGGTAAATAAATGTATATTCTCCTAATGATAAATATAGGCAAAGATTATGCAGGTATGCTGCTATGGGAAACACTTAAGTAGATTCTAAGCATGAAAAGATCAATTGGACTAAATGAAGATATATGCCTACTAAGTTTCATCAATAAGTTACCTGTCCATAAATAAAAGAGTTTGCCTATTCTCCATATGATTAACATGGGAAAAGAGTATGAAGCTTTGCTGCCACGATAAGTATAAAAACCAAGATTTTTTTACATAAATGGTTGAATCTAAGTGAAATGAAGCTAAATACCAAGTTTCATCCAAAAATATTGGTTAATTAAGTGAAATATTAACACATCCTTATTCTCCATAAGATAAACATTGGAGCCCCAAAATACAATGTACTGTCTTTAGACTTTTTAATATCTCGGTAACCAATGGAGAAAAAAAATAATGACCATGAGCAAAGCTTCACTATAAAAAATTGTGTGTTTTTAGCTAAATCTAGTGGTAAAGATAAAAATTAAAAAAAAATACATTTGAAAAATGAAAAAAGACATTTTTGGGGTACAAAACCCCCAAAACTACCCCTTCCGGTAGGTCGATATATTTGATTTACGAACTCATCCAAATAAAGGTATGATTACACATCTCTACCAAATTTGGTCTCGATCGGACCGTTTTTACGAGAGTTATCGTGTCTAGGGACAATGATATAATGACTATATTATAATGACATTATAATGACTATTATTTTTGGCCTCTGGGCACCTCAAAACGAAAAAGTAACATAGTCCCGGGCTTAGGTCTTACCATGACCTAGGGAATAGCTTATTCCCTATGGGAAATTCGCTAAAACTATAGAAGATTCTTTGTAGCTATATTTAATTAGGTATAATAAATCAAACACACAAAGAATCGCAGGATTTTATAAAAAAATAAAGTAAAAAAACACCTCAGAAAGAGGTCCATTTATCATTTCAAGTATTTATTATATTAATGATTTTCGTAATAAACATGAGCAACACATAAGAAATCAATTCTTAGAGTGTTTCAGACTTTAATGCAATGAATTTTTATTAAAGCACAGCCGTTCTGCTTGTTAGGAAAGTAAAAAAATTAAATCTGAGACGTTAGTATATTTTCTCTTAGTTACTATGGGTGTTTTGAACTACTCCGTACCTCATGAAACGTCCGCTCATTCTGAAGGTTATGAAAGAAATGAGGAGATATAAAAATATTCCATAAGCGCGTGTAATCTGAACAGACGCGATTCTCCGAAATCTACAGCGATGCGCCATTCTTATCTTAACACCTGTTTTTCAAGAAAACCACTCACTTAAAAGAAGCTAAATGTAAAGATTTAAATTCATCTCATTATCTACAATTTTGTCACTTAAAGATTTTTCCTGGCCAATAATTTGTCATGCTTTAGTTGAGTGATGACATTCCTTTTTATATCATTGAGTTTTCTAGTTAAACATATGGCTAAGATATTTTAATCGTTATAATCAGCAAATATATTTCTTTAAAACCGTATGTGTTTCAATGAATTTGGGTAGTTAGTAACTGGTAAAGAAGTGAGTGCGCGCACAAAAGTTTTGGCTGCTCGTTTTGCGTTGTTCCTGCCCTTCAGAGCACTTTGAAAACAGGGTATAGGCTACTATTTCAGGGCGATCAACTTAAGGGGTGCCATCATTGGTTTCTCGTAAACTAAGATAGAACTAGAATTTAATAATTCTTTAGATGGGGGACCTTGCCTCCTTTTTAGAGACAATCGAAAAATGGATTAAGATTTTTAAATCTGGCCATTTTCCAACATGGCAACCAACTTTGAAATTTCTTATGGAACATCCATTTCTTTATAACAGCTTCGGAGTAGGCAATAAAATTTAAGACGATTTTTATTCTTTGTAATTTGTTTCTAAACCTGACGGTTAGGGAGCTAGAGGCCCTTAAAGTTCATTTTTAGTTCAACTTTACCATATCTCCAAAATATACTTTACCATATCTTTTTTTCCATATCTCCAAAACCATTCAGCACAATAAAATATAGGCCTACTCAAGAATAAAATTGTCGAAAATTTATGATTTAAGGTCATCATTTTATAATAACATCAAATTTTTGTAATTTTATTTTTGTCCGCCATATTGGAAATAATTTAATTTGTGCTTAAATGACAATTTTCATTAGTGAAATGTTTTAAAAGCATCATTTTAAGACATTTTTATTCTTCAGTATTTTTTTGTTTTACTGAGTTTTTGCCGAGATATGGGCACATAAAGTCCACATGTTATTCTTAGGAAACTAATAAAGATGAACTTAAATTGCCTCTAGCTCCCTAACCGTTATGTTCAAGAAAAGCCCAGGAATAAAAAAGTCTTAGATTTCACTGCTTAGTTCGAATCTGTTATAAAAAATGGAGTGCCCCATAAGAAATTTCAGAATTGGTCGCCATGTTTGAAAATGGAGGTCAAATTTAAAAAAGATCTAAGTTCATACTATTGATGGTCTCTAAAAAGGAAATAAAGTCCACTATTTAAGTTTTTCTGTAACTATTCGAATTTACGAGGTAACTATTCGTATTAATGGTACCACCCCTTGAGTTGATCACCCTGTGCAGAGTTCTATGAGCGACTCTTTGGGACTTCTATGGGTTCTAATATGACCTTTTTTCATGTCTACATCAACCTAATAAACCTATGCTTACATTTAATATTTCGACTGATTCCTTTAAACTATTCCTAGGAAGGCCCAGCCGATTGCAGGCCGATTGTACAAGGTCGATAATAACGCAGAAAAGTAGGTTAATATCACCAACAGCGACGGTTGTTAATCTTTGGCGTTTTATGCTTTGTGGTGTAAAAGTTACCGAAGAGGTTCCAGTCTTAATTGGCATCCTGTACTGTATTCTTTTATAACCCAATAACAATTCTTTCTTCAACTCATTTTCATTTCCGTAGGTGTATAACATTAAGATTAGCATATTCTTATTTTATTGACATAAACTGTCTAAATCGCTGTTCTAAAATGAACCACTTGATCATCAATATAAAGAGAATTTCCTGGGTTAGTTTTCGAATTTCCGATTCAAAAGTACATATCGATTTATTGGTTTAGCTAAGTATGAAATCTCACCTGTCCTCCATCAGGCATTTGCCGTCTCGCACTTTACAGTGCGTCTTGAAGTTTTCGTACAGCTGACTGCAAACCTTCTCTTTCTGGCACACGGAGAGAGCGTGGTTGCATGTAGGCAGGGCCTCTATGGGGTAAGGATCTTTTTCTGAAACAAAATTATAAAATTAATTTTGTATTACAAAGTTATGAGCTTAAGTGATTTGAAATAAATGTTCTAACAGTATCTACAGGATCATGAATAAGGACATGGACACGGAATGTATATGTCAGAATTTAAACCTTTGCAGGTATATTTTGTTAAAAATTCTAGCAATTCATTTTCAAAATTCTAAATATTTAGGACAACCTAATAACATTAAAGGGAGGTGATAATTTTTGTCTGGACTTTCAAGTGGACTATATCACATAAGTATATTTTTTAGAAATACTTAAAACATGACTGAATATAGAAGGACCCTAATGTAAGACTGTGTAAGATGACTGAACGATTTAAATATGTACAATCTGAAATTTAAAGTAGTAAGTTTTGTTTCCTATCTTGCATATGAACAAACGTGTACATTGCCTGGAACAGTTGCATCAGCAGATGTCGTGTAAATAAATAATACTTTGTATCGAAGTTAAATAAATATAAATATTTATTTATATGTATATATTTATTTATTTATTGTAATCTTATATATATATATATATATATATATATATATATATATATATATATATATATATGTATATATAATAATTTGTTCAACCTGTTTGTTGTTATGTGATATTGTAATTGTTGGATGTTCACATTTAAAGTAAAATAAAATAAACGTGAACCTCCATACCGGCTAAACTTAACTTACACTTAATTTTCTTTCTAAATAACATAGTTAGTTTTTAAAAAAACAATTTAACTTCATTTTATCAATTACAATTTAAAATTAATATTTATTTACAATTTAGGCAATTTTCTCTTTTTATGGTATAAAACTCTAAATTATTAAGTGCCATGATGTACTTAATTAGTACATAATTTTTTGTTGATTTCAGTTATTGTATTAGTAATTTCCATATTTTAATACTCGACTATTTAAGTCGATTTAATTGCAGAGCGTTTAATTTGTTTTATAAACAGACATATACTAAAAAGATTAAATATCAAGTGCTTGGAGATATATAAATTTAGAAATGAAAAACAAAAAAAAAGAAAAAAGAAAAAAAGAAGAAAAAAGATAAAAAAGAGAAAAAATGGGGTAGGTTGGAGAAAAAATCACAGAAACCATGTAACTTATTAGTAGCCTCTAGCAAGTAGCCATTAGCCATTAATTATTTTTTTGTACTATGTGATGTATTGGGTTCTTCCCGTTGAAATAAATAAATAAATAAATAAACGTTTACAACACTCAAAAATATATTTACACTTATACTGCAAAGAATACAGAAGGTCAATTTATGAAAAGATGGAAAATGGCAATCGATTTCGAGCGGACGCACCGATCATCATCAGGCCCAAAGAGAGAATGACAGAACCAACATGGCGGACAATAATGCAAGAGACAAATGGCTTCATAGTCACATGACTTCCTTCTTCCCTGCTATTGGCCAAAAATTGTACCAATGGAGGATCAAAGTGTACGTACAGAAACAAATCATTACAACATGACCAAACCAATAGAATTTTATTGTTTTGGTCATAGTCAATATTACACCATTCTTGGTTTTATTCCTAACGAATAAAAAAATTACGAATGGGAAAATGCATATATGGTAACATGATAGGATACTAATTAGTACTTCCAAGAATCCCAATGAAAATATTTTAATTCATGATTCCAAATTATGGTTCTTATTGCCCAATAAAGTACAAATAGAAGGTGCATTTTTATGATAGACTTCCACTGGAGTGTTCAGATATTGTCTGCAGGAGGGCTCGCCACACGAGAGGTGGCGATGCAGCAGGGTAAGGGGTTATTCACCACCTTGTTACGGGAGCGCTAGTGGATCATTCACTCAACTACGATCACTGCAGCGTCATACTCACACCCAACTGTATTGCTTTTCCAAAGTTTTTTGTTAGTTTTCTTTTGTTTTAATATGTAAAAGTAATGTTTTCTCGCAACTCACAACTCAAAGTACAACTCAAATGTACAACTCAAAGCTTGCTAAATGTTTAGAATATGTTCGTAGTGAAATGCAATTTATTTATAAAATCTAGAGAGTTCGAAAACTTATGGGCTCTTTACTAAAGAGATAAAAAAATCAAAATTTGTGAAATATAAAAGTATCTGAAAAATTTGATATAGAATGGTCCTATAGATATTCTAGAGAGAAGTTACAGAGATATTAGAGGAAGAGATTGATTAGATCAGATAGATAGATAGAGCAATAGTGATAGAGAGATGGATACAGTTACTAAATAGAGATATACAGCGACATTTCTCTAGAATATCTCTAGTGGAAAGATTATTTGAGATGTTAATATTCTCCGTAACTCGGGTGGAATTTCATTTCATAATTCATAATTTTAATTCGTGTCCCGAAAACAGAATGTACTACTTATTGAAATATGTAGCAATAATTAACTTATTTAAACTATCAATATCTAGGAAAAACTCTTAAGCTACAAAATAAAGTTTCTACCGGTAGTAAACTAACAGTGAAGTAAGCGAAATAATAACAGCGTGATAAATCTGAATTTCGAGCGGTCCAAATATTTGTACTTCGTTGGTGGCTCCATTTCTCTCCACACTCCTCGCGTTGGTGGTTTTAAAATATGTCAGAATAACTGTTTGTGCATTCAAAACCAACGAATGTGATAAGTATTTTTGTTTGTTCCTTTGCAAACTTTGTACTGATAATTTTTCTGAAATGGAAAACCTTCAATGACATTAGTGGGTTTAATACAAATTTTAAAATTCAACTTTCATATAAAATTGTTTATAACCTTAGTTATTACCGTACACGTTTAACGCTCTGCATTTTTTAAAATTGGGTTTTATAGTAATAAACTTTATTAATACTGTTTTACCCACCCAAACACATGATTACTCAATAATTATGATTCAAGTAGCTATGTAACATAACTATTATATATTCTTGTAATACGATCCTGTCACCACTAGATAGTCTATATTATTCATTCTACACCACTTTCGTGCAGTCAAGTGCTACATGCATGAATCATTATAATTTTGTTCTACATACTCATAGTTTAGTATTCTATAACATGAGCTATTATTGAATAATCTGTTTTGGCATAGTTATTATGGTCAAGAATTGAATTGATGTGTTAGAAGATACACGAATGATATAAAGATCATTATCATAGTAGTTCATTATCATTTTCCTCAAATTTTGTACAAGATATATATTTCTTGCCGTAATACTCTTACAATAACATCATATATTGTATCATCATGTATAGTCAAAAATTATAAGAAAAGAAGCCAAAAAGAGCCAAAACAAAAATTTAAAGAGTTATCTAATTAAGAGAAGAGAGTTGTGGCGAACCTGCACAATTACCCTAGTAATCTAGTGCAGAACTTAATTAAGAAACAACTTAGTCAACATTATCATTCCCTCTCTCTTTCCATGCTTCTCTCATTTTCCCTCTTATCCTTCTCTTTTCCCTCTCCTCAGTTTCTCCTCTAATTTTAACTCCTCTTCTTACTACTCCCCTCTATCTTATTTCATATCCCCTACTATCCTTCCTTCCCTATCCCATATACTCTCCTCTTCCCTCTTTTACTCTATTAATCTAATCTTTTTTCCTCTTATAATCTTGTCTACAGTGATGCGTCTAACTTTTTCGAAGTATAGGTCTACTCCAACTTAGTTCTCTAATGGGTTAATTAATGTCTTCTCTCAAAGACAAATCTCCCAATACTTCAGATACTTTATACTTCCTTGAAACACCGACTATGGTGGGTATTTCCGCACCATATCCGTATTGCCTATATCCGTATTGCCGGCATTATCTAAAGTTGTGGAAAAACTTCTTGTTAAGCAGATAACTGAATTCATAGAAAAAGAAAATGTACTGCCAAAGCAGCAGTCAGGCTTTCCGAAAAATGTCAGTACTTGCACTGCTCTTTTAAACCTTTTTAGTGACCTTTTTGAAGCAAAAGATAAGAATCAATGCAGCTCGTTAGTTATGCTTGACTATTCTCAAGCGTTCTACTCAATATCACATGAATTTTTATTGACGAAACTCAATTATTATGGATTTGATAGTAGTGCACTAAATTTGATAAGATAATATATTGGAAATAGGACTCAAGTAACTGAAATAAAAAATCAATTATCACAACCTATGGCAAAATATAGGGGTATTCCACAGGGTTCTTGCTTGGGGCCAATATTTTATAATATTTACAGATATAACAAACGTTACAAGGAATTCTAAGTTACACTTATATGCAGATGACTGTCAGATCCATTTTACATAATTATGGGAAACCATCCTACAGTAAGGCTTTTGACATCATTAACGATCTGAGAAAGATCTGAAAGCTGTTTCAGTCTGGTCAGCAAACCATGGCCTGAAATTAAATGCAAACAAGTGTGAAGTCCTGCATGTAGCACCTCAAAACAACCTACGTGAAATGAAGTCAGGCAAAAGTGGTTGCATTTAAATTGATGGTATTAGCCTTCAGGTCCTCAATAAGGTGAAGACACTTGGTGTAGTCCTGGATGAAGACCTGACACTGCCTCATCATGTAAACTTGAAGTGCCAGCAAGTCTTGGGCCACTTACGAGGACTCTATAGGTTGAAAGATATTTTTCACGAGGAGGCCAAGTCAAAGCTTGTTAGGGCCTTAGTACTATCAGCCTTTGAGTATTGCTTCGCAGCATATGGTAATAGTATTTCTAAAGGCGATCTCAACAAAATCGAAAAAATGCAAAATTCGGCCCTGAGATTTGTGTATGATACAAAAAGATCAGATCATATAACGCCTTACAGAGCAGTTGCGCAGAGAATGACAGTAGATAAAGTATGTAACCTTTTTACCTTCTCATTAATATACAAAATTCTAAAGAACAAACAGTCTGCGTACCTTAGCGAGAGGCTGCTAGCTCGGGACGTCTCAGGGCACACAACGAGACACAATGAGTTGCTGCACTTCCCCAGGGTTAATCACGAATTGGGTAGAAAAGCATTTTCCTATTTTGGCCATGTTTTGTATAAGGATCTTCCCAGCGATATTAAACAGGCAAGGACAATATTTAGTTTTAAATCAAAGTTGGAAGAGTTTTTAAATCAGTAAAATATGAGCTATTGTTTGCTTTTAGTTAAGTTAGTAATTTATAGTTTTTTTTCTTTTTTTTACTGTAATCAAATTCATTGTAGACAAGAGTTATTCTGAAAAAACAGCCATATTGTCTGAGAAGCGCTTGCTAAATAAAGCCATTTTTATTTATTTATTTATTTTAAGGTGACTATAACTTAAGGGCGAGTGTGATGGATCAGACTAGGTAGCTTTGTTACTGACAAATAGCAAGTGATACTTTTTTTAAATATCTTTGAACTATAGACGTAAGAAAGATGCAGTTGGGCCAACTAATAACGTGACTTCTAAACCTCGAGAGTGGTCGAACGGTATTTTTCCCCCGAGCCGGGATTTGAACCCGGGACCGCTGGGTACTAACTCAGAGCTCTACCACTGAGCTACGGAAGCTACCAATACATAGCAAGTTTATTGTAATGTACGCATTTAAACATTATCAAACTTTGTTGCTATTGTAAGCTGGGTAAAAATAATCATGTAATACAAAAAGGAAATATAAAATTTTATCTATTAACTCAAGTTTAATTAAACACGTTTACCACTTGGATAAATTATTTTTAGGTCCACAAAGCGAAACCCGTAAATATGTAGAAGAATGTTTTACAAATTAGTCGGACATGTGAAAGTAGTTGTGTGGGAGTTGGACCTAGTCAAGTGTATGTCGTTTGTCGTGGGCTTTGTTGGGGCGGGTGTTAGGGGGGGGGGTGTTTGAGAGGGGGGTTACCGTTTGTGGGGGGCGGCTACACGCTCAATCGCTCATGGAAATGTCGCTTTCATATCGCTGGATTGTTAATATCAAGTATCAATAGTTATTCATATTGAACGTCATATTTCCTAGATATATTTCAACTGTGAGATAGCCACTTGCATATAACTTAATTTATAACTGTAAATTTATCTACTTAGCCTAAGTATGGTACGAACTTTAAAATTTAATTTGTAACACCTTATAGCGAATTTTCCTATAGGGAATACGCTATTACGGTAGTAGCCATTGTAAGATCTAAGCACGGGACCATGTTACTTTTTCATTTTGAGGTACCCAGAAGCCAAAAACACCATTCGTTCATTTTCATGTATGTGTAATTTATAATATAAACACACTCAGGTAACTTTTGAAGAGGACCTCCTATTTTGATTAAATTTGCTATGGAGGTGTAATACGAGGTATATTTTCACGAGTTTGCGAACCAGCATGATCGAGGTAAGGAAACGGGGTTTTATAGGGGTTCAAAGGGGTTAAAAATTTGTTTATGGAATTTTTGGACCTTAATTTTGTAATTTCAACAATTTAACTGAAATGATTTAAAAGAGCTTAAAAAACAATTATATATATCTACACCATCATAGATGGAGTTATATGTATCCGTGGTACTGATAACTTTTGAAAGGGACCTCCGATTTTGATGAAATTTGGTATGAAGGTGACACGCCAGTTCTATGTTCATGAGTTCGCGAACAACCACGAGTTGTTGGTAGATATATCCTTTTGGTGCACCCTGAGAAAAAATGTTTTCGGAGTGATTTATGTATTGAAAGCCCAATAAAATGACATCGAACATAATATATTGTTATTATCTTAGAAAAATCCCGTTCAAGAGTAATGGGCGTTTTAATAAATATTTTATGAAAAACCTGTGAACTTGAAATAAATTTTACTTGTTAAATTAAATTAAGCTAAAAAAATCGAGTACTTTAAATTGTTACTCTACGCCAAATTGTCGAAAAATATCAAATATAAGAGGTATTAAATACTATTTGCCTTTAAAAACCTATTTACGCCATTCATTGTTTGGATGAAGTGTTTGTCAATTAGGTATCTGATAAGGTTTATTCTACCTATGATGAAGTTATTTTTAAATATTTTTTGTGTTTAACCAAATGATTTATAGTTTCCTTTTTATTTCATGTTCTTCACTTTGTAATCTGGTAAAAATATAATTTGTAAATTTTACAGTAAGTTTAAATATAATAGTAACTTTTTTATGTTACATTAATATATGGTATAGTCAGTTTAGTTCTACTTTAATTTATAATTATTTTTTGTTTGAATTCATAAAATCAAACGAATAAAACATTAATAACTGTTTTAACATGTTAAAAATGACTTATTTGTATAAAAGTTAAATAAAAATTCAGTAAAAATAGAACTGCGTGAAGCTCGATATTTGAATACAGTACTAGAAAATCAGCATTTAAGAATAGTCCAGTTTGATCCTGAAATTTCCCAACTATAGGTATGTTTTTTACGATTCTATGGTTTTAGAACACTACAACTATTAAAAAAAGCCAGGGATACTCGCATGCTATATACCCTACATACAAACCAAATGTTTAATAAAAATCTAATATAATTTAAAGCTCTGTATAGACAAAGGAAAAATTGCAAATAATATTTGAAAGTAAGCAAAGAGTAAAAAATGTTCAGTAAACGTCCAGTGAAGCAAATTTTATAAAAAATAACAACTTTGTTGTTTATTAGATTTTAATGTAATAGATGAAATATTTGTTTACAGAAAAAATATTTGTTTAGAGGAGAATAATTTTATAAACAGCATTTAAACTTGAGAAAACCGTTTCAAAACCTTGTGACTGATGGACCCCGCTAAGTTATATTGATATCGCTTGGATATTAGTTTTATGAGATAGAAAATGTCAAATTACAGTTTAAAATGTCAAGGCTATAATCTTTAATATTGATTACGGTCTCAGTTTACAATTCCACTATCAAATAACTCTTGACATACATCTCATCTTAGTACTTCTGAAAATTTTAATTCGGGGTCAAGTGCTTCTTGACCAATATCTTCTTGACACTATTTTAATAGTTTGAACATTAATACTGTAGCTCGCAATGTTAAATCAGTTGGGTTATTAAATGTTATGTTAGTTGTGATGACATAAAAAGCCCATCTATAAAATAGTATTCTCATAGAACACAGTATTTGAAAGTTAAAGGTACACTGCATGGGGTAAATTTTAAAATTTATTTAGCAACCAACGAAAGAGAAAGTTCAATAATTATTTTCCTGTTTACTATTAAAGCTGCATGACCCGACTCGCGTCTAATCTGTTTTCAGTAAATGTTTCACAAACACAATTATTACTTATGACATTAATGTTTGCAGCAACAAAGGACAAAGTGTTTTGTAAACAAAGCGTTCTGCATTACAACAGATCCCAAGTTTTAATTGGAGTCTCTTTGTGTGCTGAGCAGAAGACAATTAGAACGATAACTGGCTGTGGATTATCACCTCTGCTCGATTCGATTTCACCGTTACCTTCTCCATCAAAGACTTCTCGAGGCACTGTGTGCGAACATTTATAATGTTACATCTGAACTATAAGGAGTTGACTAAAAGTAATTTTCTTTTAAAATATTCATTGTTTTATAATTTAATTGTTGTTGTAACTGGACTCTTCAATACTATATACAGGGAGATTCACGACGAAGTGCAGACATTTTGAGAGCTGATTCTACACATGAAAATAAGCAAAAAAGATCGTATCAACATATGTTCTAAAATCCTTCGTTTAGCTGATAGCCACCATTTTGTTTTTTACACGTAATCATATTATTTCCGTAACGGATCGATGGATTTGCTTTATATTTGGCCTGGACCTTTATTACAACAATGTTAGTTGTCAGAAAAAAATATTTTCCGATGTATATTTTGAAAATGGCGCTCATTTTAAAATCAAATTTCTCAAAAACAGCAAGTTTCATCATAGTTTTATAAGAGACAAAAAAGTTGAAAAATTAAATTATCTAAACAATGATACAAAGTTTTTAAAGATTCAATTACAAATTACGGAGTTATCGCGATTTTTCTGCAGAATAACCTCTATTTTGCATTATAATCAATACAAATTTAGTAAAATTTCCTTTAAAAAATCACAATAACTCTGTTATTTGTTGTCAGATCTTTAAAAACTTGGAATCATTGGTGAGATAATTTGTATTGTCAAATTTATTGCCTCTTATAAAAGTTTGATGAAATTTGCGGTTTTTGGGAAATTTGAGTTTAAAACTTTAAAATGGCCACCATTTTTAAAATACTCATCGAAAAATAATAATCGTCGTGAATCACCCTGTATCAAAACAATGAATATTTTGAAAGAAAATTACTTTTTACGTACCCTCCATTATTCAGATGTAACATTTCAAATATTTGTACACGGTGCGTCTTATAATTTTAATCTTTTGATCTATGATTTTTAATTTTTATAACGTGAATCAAAGGAATCTTATTTACCAAACAGTAAAACCTTTTTATGATATTGTTCTTTGGAATTACTTGAAATTGCCTGAAGAGTTTCAGAGTTTTAGATCTGGTAAAAGTTTAAAATAAAACCTTTGCATATTTGAAAATCTTCTCTAGCAAATTTGAAAGCAATGGAATCCTTAGACATGGTAAAGAATTTTGTGTTATGTTAATTGCTTTTCACTATAATTGATAAATTGATCAGTCAACTTATTATCTTCGATCGGCCGGCGGTGAAAGTAATTGGTATGATTGTCTCAATAACAGCATCACCTAAAAATGGTTTCTGGTGCACTCCAGAACTTGGAATTCACTGTTGTATGATTTATGAAAAGCGAAAGATCAAAGGAGCGCGACCCAGTCCCTGTGGAACGCCTAAAACTCAAAAAACTCTCATATCACACACCATCTTAAAGATTGACACACGCATATATGCTCTAATCCAAAGCAAGGAGTTAAGCTTTTTAAATCTTTAAATCTTTTTAAATCTTTTTAATCCACGTGTTTTATTAAATCATCCCACCTTTCAACAATGTGTTCAAAAATCCCGAGAAAATTTAGTAGCTTTTCAAAGGTTCGATTCCGGACTCAGTTACTACTGGCATTAGGCTATTAATTAATGATACTTTCTACCAACTAGTCGATGTTAGATAGTAACAAGACTGTGGTTTGGGCCGTTCCCCGTCAAAGCGTTAAAAATGCCACTGGCGTAAATACATACCCATAATAAAATAAGTACTGAAAAGGTGTGCAGGAAAATCTGACATGGTAATATGTAATTTCATTGTACTCTTTATATTGGATCATAAGGGCTGTATTTTCTTCCTTGAAAATACAGCAACTGATTGAACAGTATTTTAAGACGTGACAGTTAAAACAGGCCAATAATTAAAAATGAGACAAATTCAACAATAATTTTCCGGTGAATCGGATGTGCGAAAGATGAAGCAGGTCGCCACATTATCGGGGGTTACTCACCGGATTACCGTAAATGTGACAGAAATCCGGTAGACTGGCGAGTGACCGTGTTTCGGTATTGACGACCATTAATGTTTAATGTCGATCTGGACATGGCTGGAGTTTCATTAGCAACATCCGGCATGTCATGGTCGATACATCCGTTACAGCACGGACAAATCAACTCATGGATGCACCAGTGTGAAGACACCCCTTAGCTGACCGACACCGCAATGGTCAAATTAAGTCTACTTACTGTTTTCGGTACATTATTTATCAATTGGATGTTGCTGTGGGGTTGGTTACATGTTGATTTTTTTTCAAACAAGTATATTTTTTGTGTCTTTCCTACTAGGTGTTAAAATTTAAACACACGAGGGTAAAAATAAGCGAATAGATTAAATAAAACCGAACTGACCTGGATTATATATAGAACACTATATCAAATGTATTTACTAATTAGACTTTCAGCTACCGTTCTTGCTATTTTGTTCGAGACAAATTGGTGGGATTACCATTTTACTGATGAATAGAATTAGAGTATTTGACAAGTTTTCTCTTAAAAAAAGAATTTGAAAATTCTGTGACTCTTTACAGTTCATTTCAGTACATACCAAAAGAGCAAAATTGTAATATTAGAATTAATCCTTCACTAAACCTCCAAATTACGAATAAAATTATGAAATTATCTAAAAATGAAGAGAATATTATTAATATACTTGACCCCATCTGATTTTTTATGTTAAACTTTATTTGACGAAACAATGTGTACTCTTTCCCCTCTATTTTCATAAATAATTAAAGTGGTGATACAATTGGTACATGATTATTAATTGTGTATTAGAATGATTTTGTAGACTCATCGTCAATTTGTTACCGTCACTACTAATTTGTATTCACTTTAAATGCCCGTTTGATTTCCAATCCAATAAACTTCAGCTGAATTTTCATTTTGAGAAATAACTCATCTAATGACGGGAAAAGTTTTTTTCAGTCGTCAGAATTACAAACATGTATACCATTAAGTTTATTAGCTACGAGACGTCCAGTTGTTAAGAAATATTTAATTAGTGTAGTTTTAAACTGAGGAGCCGGCCAAAGTTTAACACGCAATCAGGTCTGCTTGCAACGCTCTGACCGCCGTCGTCGTCGGATTTACACCTTTGACCTTGTTCCCAGTTTGTTTCTACAAAATTCGCACTCCAAAACTTATTTAAATTTATGTGTATGAGGTCCACCGCAGCTTAAGATTTTTGAGAGGGCAAGAGGCATCCTGCTGACCACGAAAGAGCAAAGGAGATGGGAAAAAGGATTGTGCTTGTTGCGAGAGAGCAAAAGGCACTGTGCTGATAATGACAGAGCAAGAGGCATTGTGCTGTACTGAGCGAGAGAGTAAGTGAGAGAGCAAGAAGCATTGTGCTGATAGTGAGAGAGCAAGAGGCATTTTGCTGATCGAGAGAGAGCAAGAAGCATTGTGCTGATGGTGAGAGAGCAAGAGGCATTTTGCTGATCGAGAGAGAGCAAGAGGCATTGTGCTGATCGTGAGAGAGCAAGAGGGATTGTGCTGATCATGAGAGAGCAAGAAGCATTGTGCTGATCGTAAGAAAGCAAGTGACGTGCGTAGCAGACCGGCTTGCGTGACTAAACAATTATTTTAACCTTGGTTTCTTACTTGAACCAGCGTATTAAATATACCTCAATCCACCCTACTCTTGATCGAAGGTAGAAGTGCTCTGACCCAATTGACAACACAGTTATGTGTAAAAATGGTCCTACTGTCAATATTTTATTTAGAGTTTAATTTCTTTGAACCCCCATAATCTTATTATTACTCTTTTTCATACACACCAATGACCAAACATTTTATTAATAAAGGCAGTAGAATGTCATTATAACTCAAAACTAACCTTTATACATTAAATTGATACTAATTCATATGTATGCATTAAATTTTTTAACATTGTAGATGGTTGCGAACAACTGTTAAGTTAACAAACTTTGTAGGGAAAATTCCCATGAACACTAGCCTAAAAGTCCATGTGTGGTGAGAACAATAGCCTACAAAACCTCAAAAAGAAAATGTACAGTTGGTTGACTTAATTAACACGATGTTCAAATAATTTCTAAAAAAGCCCTTTGATAATTGATTGCGGCAAGGAGGTGAACTAATAATGCATTTTCGTCTCTGACAAAGAAAGTAGTTTGACATAAGAGCAACATAAACACCCATCGCAGCAATCCTGCCTACCCAATGAATTTCCAATGACAATAGATTTAACTGTTTTACTCGTTTATTTTTCAAATAGTTGAATTGAATTCTTCCGATATTTGTTACCTTTTCAGGGCATAAAATGTGAAATAATAAAATTAAAAAGTAAAATATTCAAATAAAATAAAACAAGTATGATAATAAATAACAAATTCGTTCAAGGTGACCAAAATGGTTCTTAGTCATGCTTAGTGAAACTATTTGCAGATAAGATGACGAAATATAAAAGTTTAAGGCATAATGTTAGTGTTTTCTTTACAGTCCATTAAATAACTCAAACTATCACCAGCCACCAAACGAGTTATTGTTTATTCAATAGATCAAAAAGACTGCATTGGATTGTTATACATTACTTGCTGCGTAGTGGAAATTAAATAGAAAGTTTCCCTCTTCGGATCTGAAAATGTATTCAATTTAAACCTACTGTATTTTCAATTAACTCTTTATCGTAGCAAACTAAAGTTTACGAGTTGCTCGGGAAAGTTAAACGAGAACTTGATAATGAAAGAACAACTAATGTTCGATTCCTCCCCTTTTACTTGAAATGAAACATCAATTCAACTGGAAGAGTAATGTTTTTTGATTATTAAACTTCACATTGTCACCTCTCATAGTTACATGATGAGCTCGTTTTCATGATTACCATAAGCTAGAGGGGAAATATGTTCATTTTCACCTCAGCAATGTAAAAATATATCTCTTTGAATTTTTTACTATCTGAAATATAATTTCGAGAAGAACAAAATTCCACAAATATATTTATTTTCTTATTAATTTATATACTTCTAAAAGAAGAAACAAGCAAGTATTCCGTTATTCGAGATAAATGACATTTAACTTCGTCCCCAGAGGTAATAACTTACTACGATTACTACTCGTCGGTCTCAGTTCCTGGTAAAATGAAAGCAAGAGGCATTGTGCTGATCGTGAGAGAGCAAGAGGCACTGTGCTGATGTGAGAGAGCAAGAGGCATTGTGCTGATGTGAGAGAACAAGAGGCATAGTGCTGATCGTGAGAGAGCAAGAGGCATTGTGCTGATCGTGAGAGAGCAAGAGGCACTGTGCTGATGTGAGAGAGCAAGAGGCATTGTGCTGATGTGAGAGAGCAAGAGGCATAGTGCTGATCGTGAGAGAGCAAGAGGCATTGTGCTGATCGTGAGAGAGCAAGAGGCACTGTGCTGATGTGAGAGAGCAAGAGGCATTGTGCTGATCACAAGAGAGCAAGAGGCATTGTGCTGATCACAAGTGAGCAAGAGGCATTGTGCTGATCACAAGAGAGCAAGAGGCATAGTGCTGATCGTGAGAGAGCAAGAGGCATAGTGCTGATCGTGAGAGAGCGAGAGGCATTGTGCTGATCACAAGAGAGCAAGAGACATTGTGCTGATCACAAGAGAGCAAGAGACATTGTGCTGATGTGAGATAGCAAGAGGCATTGTGCAGATGTGAGAGAGCAAGAGGCATTGTGCTGATCGTGAGAGATCGTAAGAGAGGAAGTGACGTGCGCAGAATATTACCTCGTTTTCTGGACAACCAATTAATTACACAGTTCTGATTGATATAGGACAGACGACCAATCAACTCATCAGATGTTGCTCTCACAATCAATGTCAACAAATCACAGACCCGTTCTGATGGCAAAATTGTGTCATTACTTACGTTTGGAGGCAAGAATAATAAATTTGCTTACCAAATAAAGGTGATGCAATGCAGCATCCAGGAGTTAAATTTATTTCTTTTTATATAAGTGGTGACTGTGCTTTGCAGCATATACAGGGTGTCAGAAAAAACCATTACAAGACTTTGGGCTATGATTACTTTCCCAAAAATAAATAAGTTTATACCATGTTTCTTAAAAGTCTTACCCCCTTGATATTTTTTTAATAGCTGCAGAATTTTTTTTATTGCAACATTATTTTCAAGGGCAAGTCTTAAAGACCAAATTGTCAAATTTTCAACAGCTTATTCCTTGAAATTTACTCTTTGCCTAGTGGTTAGGGAACTGTGGACAATTTAAACTCATTTTAGTGCCATAAGAATATCATTGGGCAACTTTCATTGCTTGTATCTCCGAAAAAAGCAAAGAAAGAATACTCAGAAATAAAAATGTCTTAAAATTACTTTCGAAGAACATAACGCTCGTGCAATCTATCATTTACTCATCCATACAAGTATGGAGGACAAATAAACAAAATTTATACAAATTCGATTTTATGAAAAAATATTCTTAAAAAATATTTTAAGACATTAATATCTTGTACTCTGATAGTAACGTCTTAACAAAAGTAAAATATATTTGTATGTACACTGATCTAGAGAACGGCTCGAGCAATTTTTTAAAAAAATTAGCGAATTAATTATTTTCCAGATAAAAATAATACTAATGAGGTCTACATTCTAAGAAAAATAGTTTTGCTTCATAATCTAGCATTGAAATCTTATAAATTTTACATTGATCTTATGGAGTTAAAAATGAAAACAAAATTACTGAAAACAGCTCAACTGTCAATTTACGAACCATGTGCTTCCAGTCTAGAAAGTAACTGTATTAATATTTCATACTAAAAAAACAACTGCAACAAACAAGTTAATGAGTTTTAACATTGATCTTTATACTTTTGATTATGAATGTTTAGATATATAAAAGTTAAGTAAATATAAAAACAAAGCAATTTGTAAAAAATCCATTTTTTCAAATTAACAGCATGGTTAACATATAGGTTACTAAGCCATTGTCTAAGTAAAGATGAAAGCCGATTTTATAACTTAATGACACTTATTTTAAAAACCAGAAATAAAGAAGAAAAGGAGATATTATGTAAAGTTTGGCTTTGTAAACTTGTTCATTTTCAATGGGTGAGTCGGTGGCGTAGTGGTTAGAGCACCGGACTTCGGGGCCATGGCAGCGATGTCGTGGGTTCGAATCTGGCTTCTGCCTTTGTATTTAATCAGTACCATTCACCTCTGTACTGTAGAAGCTCACCGCCTTACTTTGTCCAATACGATCCACGCAGGGATCAATGTGGACGGGGCAAATGAAGGAAAAAAAGAGGTCTGCCAACCTCTTTTAAAAAATGTCGTTAATATCACCTTAGCTAAGCCATGACAACTATTTATTTTTAAAACGTCTCGGGTTTCGCCATATTAAACTGTCCCTAATTGAAAACTATAGTGCTTGCAACTGATGATGAAAATTAACTCAATAATAGATCAGACTCAATCACTGACTTTCACGCCACTTTGTCACCACTACAACTTGCAAACTAAATATATCAATCTAATCAAAGACATCAATCAACCGCCTTCAACGGAACATCAGTGGGATGGGCTTCCAACCTCTCGAATTTTCGTGATTCATCAACTGAAGTGTTAAAGCTCGAATCGAGTGTTTTAGCGGTTTAATTTGAATATCAAAGTGAGAGCTTTATAACAACCATCGTTTTTCACCTCTTCCGATAGATACTTAATTATAAGTATGAACAGAGTTAAAAATACCAATCATGAATCCCAACGTGATGAACAATGTTTTTGGTTGTAAATAACTGTACGGAACGTAAAAACCATGATTTTAAAAATGTTTGTGCTACTGTATTGAAATCGGCAAACTTTTTCGGTATAAGGTTTCTTTCTTTTATGAAAATTCCTATTAGTAAAAAAGTTCTTCCATTTAAAATTCTTAAAGATATAATGATGAAAATTATATCATATCCCACATGAATAACAATGAAGTGAATAGTTTCATTCCATTATGTACTTTAAAAGTATAAAAATCCTCTTTGATACTGTTTTATATGTTGGGTTCGCATGATATTGACTCGATATTTCAGGTTTATGTTTTTATGAAATACTACAAAAGAGAAATTTGTAGCATACTTAAACTCAAATAAAATTGCTTTTTCGACCTAGTAAAAGATTGCGTTGCCTACGATTTGAACATCGCGTTTAAGACTGCATTTAGTCGCGTTTAAAGACTGCGTTGCCAACATGTTAATATAGATTTTTTTACATTTTATGGTCAAGAGAATTTACTTTTCTGTCACTTCAAGCTACCAGATTGATGGAGATTTTGTCACCAAAATACCAAAGAGAGAGCTAAATCTTAGGGTAGAAGGTTTTCAATTTGGTTAATAAGATAACATTACCATTGGATACCTGGCCAATATATTACACCAAAGTTTGGTCTCCAGGGGCCCTCCATTCCTTCCTAGTTCCCAAAGGCTTGTGTTTTGTTATTGGCACTATTCTTTAATTTGTTAACAAAATATTTTCCTTTATATTTCGAATTTGAGACAAAACTGTATTATGATAATAATATTCACAATCGATAAAAATTAAATATCACTTAAAATCGCAATGATGATTGATAGCAATTAAACACAAATGGATTCCAAAATTAATTTTATAATGCTATACTATACTAACTTCTGATAATTATAAAAACAGTAGATATTTCGACAGAAAATACATTTAAGATTAGTAATATACATTTAATTACTATTAAAAATTAATGTAAACATTTTTATATTTAACTGATATTATATAAAAAAAAATTAAACAATAGCGTAACTTAAAAAAATATAGCCAAACCTAGGAATTGCTGTATATAAATAAATTGGACTCACCGTCAATTATTCGCAATCCAGAACAGATTTCTAGGTCTGTACGCGTTTCGCAGCCCTAGGCTGCATCTTCAGCAGTTGAGGTTAAACATGCATATTACATGAGTAGATCTATGAAGATCCCGTCAGGTGATTTAAAAGTACATTTAAAAGAACTTTTTGAACCGCACAAACACAAACACGAACAAACACAAACATAAATGGCCATTTTTATGAGGAGTAAATATAACCTTAAAAAACACATGTGGTCTTGGTTGAGAGCTGGTACCAACTGGTCTTGTCCTGTTGGGTTAGTCATGGCCTTCTTTATCACATCCTCTTTTTTGTTGATCTCTTTTTTCTTTCATCAAAGTGTCATATATACTATTGGCTGCAAAATTTATTTTGGTATTTAAAACTAGTTGAGGTTCTTTTTTGGTTGATCTGTAAATTTCAAATTCTTCTAATCTGTCGAGTTTTCTGGATTTGTTATGTACATGTAAAATTTCTAATTCATCCAGTGTACGATATGAGTGACCAGTATCACGAAGGTGCGCGGCATAATTCGAGCTGTTGGGATTATTTATTGCGCTCTTATTTGTCAGTGCTTTTATATGTTCATTGTATCTTACTTTGAAGCTACGGCCTGTTTGGCCGACATAATAAGAGTCACAATTACCACATGCTAATTTGTATACACCTTGCTTATCTGTTGGGCTATAATTACAGTTTTTGGGTTTCAGAGTTTTCCCTAAGTTGTTTGTGGTTTTGAATGTAATGGTTAAAGGAGCATTTTTATACACAGAGCTTGTTATTTTCTCAGCAGTTTTACTGTAATCTACTGTGACATACTGTTTTTCCTCACTGTCATTAATCCGCGGATTTTTTTTTTGTCATTAATCCGCGGACAACTTAGGGAAAACTCTGAAACCCAAAAACTGTAATTATAGCCCAACAGATAAGCAAGGTGTATACAAATTAGCATGTGGTAATTGTGACTCTTATTATGTCGGCCAAACAGGCCGTAGCTTCAAAGTAAGATACAATCAACATATAAAAGCACTGACAAATAAGAGCGCAATAAATAATCCCAACAGCTCGAATTATGCCGCGCACCTTCGTGATACTGGTCACTCATATCGTACACTGGATGAATTAGAAATTTTACATGTACATAACAAATCCAGAAAACTCGACAGATTAGAAGAATTTGAAATTTACAGATCAACCAAAAAAGAACCTCAACTAGTTTTAAATACCAAAATAAATTTTGCAGCCAATAGTATATATGACACTTTGATGAAAGAAAAAAGAGATCAACAAAAAAGAGGATGTGATAAAGAAGGCCATGACTAACCCAACAGGACAAGACCAGTTGGTACCAGCTCTCAACCAAGACCACATGTGTTTTTTAAGGTTATATTTACTCCTCATAAAAATGGCCATTTATGTTTGTGTTTGTTCGTGTTTGTGTTTGTGCGGTTCAAAAAGTTCTTTTAAATGTACTTTTAAATCACCTGACGGGATCTTCATAGATCTACTCATGTAATATGCATGTTTAACCTCAACTGCTGAAGATGCAGCCTAGGGCTGCGAAACGCGTACAGACCTAGAAATCTGTTCTGGATTGCGAATAATTGACGGTGAGTCCAATTTATTTAAAAAAATAATAAAAAAAACTTGCATATTATATCACAATGAACTAAAACATTTCCAGTATATTTATGTAAATTACTCGAAACTAACAAAACTCTAAGCCGTCAATAAATATGTACTATATCAGCAAAAATTAGTTTTTTTATTATTATTCGTTAATAATAAAAAATTATTAACGAATACTGAAAACAATTTAATCACTACTGAAAATTAATTTATTGAGTAGAATAATCATAATGAACACTGGAACAGCCATACAACCATCATGTGTATATAATAGCCTAAACTTTTTTCTTTTATGATTTTTCCAACAAACAGTTTCGTCGATTATTTCCAAAAATTTTTGGATCTTCATTCGCTTTTACAATAATTTAAATTTTAGGAAGTTTTTAATTTTTTAAGAAGACAATATGATTACAATATTGTAAACGCTAAGCGATATTATAAGGTCAAAAAAAGAATACTTCTCTTTAATAAGGCTTACAGTTAATACAAATATCTCATTACCTCAAATACAATTAATTGATCGGCAATTGCTTTGTAAATTAGTCATAAGCAATTTTACTGCATTATTCAAACCATAAAGTCATTGTGATCGTAGTTATTTAGCGAAAAGTGCCCTTCTCGTGGTGACTACCACTTGGTCACAAATGTACAGTTAAACTTACCAACTAGTTTTTTCCCATAAGACATGGGCATAATAAATCTTACTCTAAGGTGTTCTTATCCTTGAAGTTTCAAATTAATCATAGTGAGATTACAATTAATATTTAAAACATTATTACAATGAGCCACAACAACCTTTTCTTTGAGCGAAAGATATATAATTTCTTTGGGCCATATCATAAAAGCAATCCATAGAAGTTGTATATAAAAAAATGATCATAATGAAACACATTCGTATTAAAAAGTATAAAAAACCAACCTTTGTGAAAAGAGAGATAAAGGGTGAATTTAATGATGAAAATGTGTGACTGCGAAAGCATAGCCAGGGCCCGCTGTCGCCCCCTGGCGATATCACTGTTACAGTAGCGAAAATTCTTTTTTCTGTAAAAAAGAACCTTTTATGTTGGAAACTAAGTCGACATGTAATAACGAAATAATATAATTGCCACAAAAGAAACCTTTTGTCCATAGTTATAAAAGACTTTTAGGCAAGTTGGACTTTTTATGCATAGGGAATGTTTTACATTTAAAGTACTGAAGATATTAAAATTTTCTGTAAATTTAGAGTATATGTGAAACTGATTGAAGTCTTAGAGATTGTTTACATAAAATTTATTTCTATTGTACTACGATTATTTTAAATTCAATTATGAAAGCTTATACAACAGATTTGCTACTATAATTGTTATGTTTAACGGTCACCAAATATCCTTAATAACCCATTAGATAATCAGACTTATTGAGTACTTTGTGATAAAGAAGTTTTATTTATCTACTGACTAATGTTAGACGTAATAGAGTAGAATTTAAGTACATTCTAGTTGTATCGGTCTCATAAATTAATCAGCTTATAAAAACAACTCGCTATAAAAAAGTCATGTTAAACTTATACAGTATCATCAGTATCAGTATCAGTATCAGTATAAACAACAATGTAGCCTACACATTATACATAAAAGTGTTCAGCTACAAATATTTTTATAATGCTACATAATTATGGGTAATTTGGGAAAGCTCGATCTATCCATCTAGATGTAAGGGGGTTAGCATCAGGTAAGTAACTTCCACATGGGTTAAAGCTCACAGGTTATAAGGTTAAAGCTTCCACATGGTTATAATAAAAACCAATAAAATTGGCGGTTCAAGGTCACCTGGTTATTACGCATTACTGTAAATTCAAACGCACAATAATCAGCAGGACGATGACCTTGAATCATCGGTTTTTGTCATCGCCCTGTAAAGGTGATACGAATGCACCAAGGTCAAGGTCAAGTTCGAGGTCACGGATTCGCTCATTCCTGCGAACACCGAATGATTACTTTAGTAATTCGCAATTGTTGATTACCTTTTAATCTAACGAGAGCAACTACCCGACCTAGTTTCGACCTGCGAAACAAAACAATTCGGGGATGGTAATCGGTCGTGGGGCGGGTTGGGGAGGGGGTGGCAACGTGCATGTAGTACTATGCTAGGGGTGGGGCAGGGGCAGGGTAGCGTAGGTACGCAACGTGCAGATCGATTCGACTGGTTCTGGGGGGATGGGGGGGGGCAAAGCGTGGCTGGGGGGGGGGGGGCAGGGGGCAGGGGGCTGTGACAGGGCAAACCTACAGAGAGATATAGAGATTGAGCCGCTGTAGCCAAAACGTGTTTTAACCGAGTTGTGCAGGCTATCGCTGCACCCGCGCGATTTTGAATATTTTAAAATAACACTTAACCAGCACAGCTTTTATTCGGCCGATAAAATCACCAGAGTGGATTTTTATTATTTTGCTTTTACAGATTACTTTTTTAAATCCAATTATGCTCCAAATCTTTTGTTTTTCAACTTATCTGGGATTGGTTTCTGATGAAGTAACACTAAGTTGATATATGTGAAAGTTTCAGACGACTGTTTACATTATAAGATATATTGTAAAAACCAAAAGTGCAACTTATACATAAACCCAAACAAAAAAATTACTCATTGAAATGAAATAAATGGCCCCCATTTTCTGCGTTGTTTGCAATATTTTATTTTTTAATTAGTTCAGACTCCAACCAATTTTTAGGAATTTAAAAGATGCCGGAGAGTAACTGGCATAGATGGTGATTTTCGAATAGTACCTGGGTGTGTAACACCCTCGTACACTTACATATTTTACTAGTGTATGGTGTTAATCGTACGCCTTCTTGGGCCTAGATGATACCACGGGCTATGTGGTTATCCTAGGCGAGGAAATAGTAGAAAGATATTCCGCTTTAGATCAAACTTGTTTTCAATAGACTATAAATAATCTTAAAACCAGTTGTATGAAAGGGTAGAGTTTATAAACCAATACAATACTATAGTTTATTGCATCATCCTGTAGCATGAATGGTAAGTGCTAATTACTTATTATATAGAAATGCAGGTCTTGAAAATTAAGTTCAGATTTTAAAAAAATATTAAAATTATATCGTTGTGACCTTCATAAAAGTCTCTGGAAAACAATAAAGTAACGTAAGGTATAAAACTCGCACAAAGAATTATTCAATTATTTTCAATGTAGTTGTTAAATGGATTTTCCCTTTTACTAATCCATTACCGGTAAACATTTACGATGCATTTATATTTCATACTGGATTAGAATATGTCTATGTAAATCGTAAATTTATGTTGTCCACATCAACGATATAGCTACTAGTATGACACATAAACACTTTCCGGGGCCACAAAACTGCTGTGAGAAACAAAATTACACACCCTATGCGTTTTTTTCTTTTCAAAATGTGTGTTTTATTGTAACGATAAAATTACCCCTTTTCAATAAAAAAAATAAATTTGACAGCTTATTTGAATTTGACAGAATTTGTAGGCTTAATAAATACGACATAAACTACAAAACCGGCACAGATCTACCAACGTATATCTCGATGTTGCTGAGTGTGTTCCTTAAACCTCTTTTAGTTTAATAGTTATTTTTTATTTCAATTTTTTTATTCTTTGATTCAATAACATGAACAAGTGTTTCATATTTAACTGTAATATTTAACTGCATTACTCTTCTTACAAAAACAAAAACTAAACAAACAATCCTATATTTTCTGATAGATCAAACGCAATAAAAATTTATCTATTAAAACTGTTAGGTTTCTTTAAAATGCAGATTGCATAAGTATTTTGGTTTTGGCTTCCATAATATAATCCCTTGGAATATATATTTTCAACAACTAAAATTATTTTTTTTTCAGTAGTGAAGCTCACTTATATTTAAGATGCCACCATAGCAATAAGATGCAATAATTTTGTCCTATATATAAATACAATATTTAAAATATAGATTTTTATAAATTTCCCATTGCCTTTTTAGCCTTTGTACATTTAAGAAATTGCTTTCAAAAATACTGCCCCCATTGTTCAACCTCAATATTTTAATCCACAGATTTTTGTTGGTTGTTTCTTCGTAATATAAAAAGTTCAAAATATTGAACCAAACATTAAATCTGCTTTACATAATACATTTTTATATGATTTTTGTTGGTTGTTTTTTTGTAATATAAAAAGTTCAAAATATTTAACCAAACATTAAATCTGCTTTACATAATAAATTTTTATATGATTGTACTGCAATAAACGTGTACAATGCAAAATCAAATAGATATTTCCAACAGATGTCATTTTGGGAAATTATGGTAAATATATTTTCCGAGAAATGTAATGGCAATGAATCAGGCTATGCGTATGCTGCTCCAAGCGACCTTTAATGAGTTTTATTTCATAAACAAAGACTTTGTGTGATGAATTCAAAATACAGGGATAATGTCTGTCGTATAGAAACACAAGACAAGTGGAGTTATATTGGACGACGATTTCAACAGTTCTGTGTTAGACGAACTGAAGGTTATTTGACAAAGAAATTTTTATGCAAATCTACATGTTTTCTCCACTAAACTGGATTTCTTTTGAAAACAGGGAATGTTATATTTACCTTCGCAATTCGTATTTATACAGGTTCTTCCTTTTTAATATATGTAATATAATCTTGTAAAACGAATCTTTATAAGGAAATTTTTTAATTATTTACATACGAGTAATTAAAATGAAATAAGTATGAAATTTAATAGATTTTGGACTTTAATTTAAATATTTAAAAATTTAGTTTCATTATTAAGTTCAATATCTGCAATGAGATGATCTTCCTCAGTTTTTTCGTAGTCTCCATCGCATCATAGATAAGCATTGCATCTACGGCATTGCTTTCCTCAACTTTACTGTAGCAATGTTACAAAATATTTCTTATCAGTTTATAGTCTCTGATACACTTGGCTAAATAAAATTACACGACATTTCACAAATACTGGGCTATATTTATTTTAAAAGCATTTAGTAATTATGAAATTAATTTATACGAAACAAAATAAAGAACATAATTTTATAACACGAACGATCCAAATGATTGAACTATGAACTAATTAAAAAATTAATTACGTATGAATAAAAAAGTATATAGGCAGGGGTGTTATTTGAATTGCAGAAATATTAAATGAAACGAGTTAATGAATTGTTATTCTTCGAAATGAAAGGCAAAATTAATATATTGAATCGTAAAACGTGTAAAACAAATCACGCGTTTTTATAGATTTACTTTTTAGAGCCATAGGAAACAAATCCTTTGGATAAAGATTGTTCTGCGAAAACTTATAATTAACCTCCCAGGGTTATATATATTAAATCAAAATTTAACATTGAATTCCCCTTGAAATACGCAACCAACTTGATTTAAAACAAAAGTCCTATAGAAAATAAGTTTATCCTTTTAAAAATGTAGATGAAAGCAGGTAGACACCCTTCATACACGCTTCCCTGTAAAAAATCAATTTTATTATATAATAAACAAGCAGTTATATACGGATTTTGATTGGCAGGGTGGTATAGAAACACCGTTATTTGGTTTATAAATTAGAAAGGAGGAAGCTTGTAAATTACTGACGATAACAATGGCAGCAACACACCCAGTCAATTATTGTTGCAAATCCTTCGCTGCACTGGCCCAACATAATTCCTCTAAACCTCATAGTGAAAACGTTGTTCATAGGAATTTGTTTCCTATTTCATGATATCCGCTAAAACAACTAGGTGAAACATTACTAGAAATGTTATTTAAAATGCCAAAAGAAATCATTTATAAAATTTAATAACATATCAACACTCAAAATAAATTAACAATTACATTAAAATACATGGATATGATATTACAGTTCATGTACCCAGTGTCCCAGACCCCCTTAAAATGTAAGTAATTAACTTTTCACAAAAAAGTTGTGCTGTTATAGGTAAACCGTTTACGGGCTATAGATTGACATTAATTTCAATGTATAATGTGTATCAGAAGGAACACATCCAAACAGAAAGTCACTTATTTTAAATACCCCCACTGTGACATTTTTTGATTATTCACGTAATTTTAACACATCTTTACAATCTAAGTTGAAATCTTATTCCTAATGGTTTTGGAAATAATGGCGGTTGAAGTTAGTGTTTCAATAGGATTAACATGAGAAAAATTTAACATGTATAATCTCTAATGCTTTTACGTTAAACAGAACTGTCCAAGCATGCAAGGGTCTCTGGACCTCATTTGAAATAACATTCCTTAAAAAAAACATAGATTATCAAGTAATCAGATTTATTTTTCCATACATTTTCAATAATTTTCGCCGTATTGTAAGTTTTAAGGACAAATAAAATAATTTATGACCAAACAAATTATTTTTCTTTTTGAAAGAATATATAAATGGAGAGTCGAAGACATTTTTGTGCTTGGACGTGGTTGTTTTACAAAAAATGTTTGCAGATAATAAATTTGAAAATTTGTTCCATGTTGTTCTTATGAGAAACATTTACATTATAACCGCCTATATTTCCTAAACCGTTAAGATTATGGGTACAATTAAAGGGTAAAATTGTCTTAAAATTACATGTAGAATCCAAAAAAGTCATAAAAAGTACGGGTTCGTATTTAAAATTAGTGACTTCTGATATACCGTATAAATTGGAATCACTCGATAGAGCGTATAACCTAGGTTTACCTATAATGACACAATTGGGTTTTGTTACAAATTAATTCTGTAAATTTTAAAAGAGGTGTACGGGGGGTCTCGAACACCCAGTATTCAAACTTAATTTATTGCTTGACATTCCTTAAAGGTAAATTAAGTTCAGATATATTTTTAAGAAAGTAAAAAAGTTAAGTTTATCTCTACTCAACCCGTGTAATAGGCGCTTTTATGTGTTACGTCGAATTATCATAACTGTCAAATTATGAAGAAATGTAATAAAATTGTATAGTAAGTAAAAACATGCTAATCTTCATGAATTTAACATTGTTAAAATGTTTAAAATAACATTTTACATATGAAACTCACAAAATCCAATCCATATTCCTGCACGGTTCGTTGGGAGTAATTGGAACGAGAGGTTAATCAAAATTGATCGGGACCAGAGCCAACAATGAATGGCAACAAACCGCCACTGTTGCCAACCGTCGCCGTCGCGTAGACGGAAGATCCGATCTGGTCCATCCACGATCGGACCCGGTCCTGACCAACGCGGTTCCACACGCGATATTGTGCCCCAACCCCTGCCGATCAACTGTGTTCACAACTTTTATATTTATTCTATACAGACCGAAACTCATTAACGGTTTTGTCGCGATCCCGAGTGTACACACGAACGTGCTCCCGATGGTATTGCAACGTTCGATGCGGAGTTGGTCGAAACCTATCTCGATCTGCACCTTAATTTATCGTTCAAACAAGGTTTCCTTCATGAGTAACACCGAAATTGGATTTTGCGCCTCAGAATAGACGCACTTGTTATTTATTCCATTTGAAAACTTGACGCATTGTTAAGATAAATCCTTTTAAGTTTCGAATCGCATGTGATTTACATGCATAGTGTAATTTCTAACATAATTTCTAATATGTTGACTGATCAGTTTGTCGAAAAAAAAAAAAAATTCAGGACTGTCTTTTTAAGTCTTACCTAGCTCTCCGCGAAGCTCCTGAAAACTAATGTTACTGGAATCCATTCCAGGAGGTTTCTTTATCCAATTAATTCCCAATGAATATACTTATTCGTACAATTAAAAGAATAAAAGCAACATTATTTAAGGGGATCCGCCTCCTACAGCCCTTTTTTTAAACTTTTTTGATAATTTTACAATCATATATTTTTTACCTTTCTACACTATAAACTAGATAATTTATAGAAAAAGTTTTTTTAATTTTTTTCCAAAAAAGGCAATTTTTCTGTTTTTGTTTTCGCGTGATTTTCGCGAAATATTAGATTTTGAATAACTTTTTTATTTTTAAACTAATCCAAATAATTTTTTTTGGTTTTATTCTGCATGAAATAAAGCAACTTTTGACGCAAGGAAACTATTCTAGCTCATATACAAAAATTATCCAACCGTTAGAAAAATAATTGTTTTTTATAAGTTTTAAAAAAATTCTAAAATTAATAAAAAAATTATTTTTGCTTGTAGGCGGGTTTCCATGCGTGAAAAGTTTATAAATATTATCAAGATGAAGTGGTAAAAATTTCAAGACTCTATCTAGTCTGGTTCAAAAGTATTCAAACTTGTATGTAGTAAAACATGGAAAAATTAGTTTGCGGAAATTTGCGTTTAAAGTTTTTATTTACAAAATACTGTACACTTATTTTACCTATTTATATACTTTTTATAAAATACACATACTTTTTTTATAAAATATACTTTTATAAAATAAAATATTAAAAAATATTTTATTAAAAAATATTATTTTATTAAATCTTTTTAAATATATAAAAAATTTATATAATTAATTTTATATAAAATATAATATAATAATTTTATATAAAATAAAATATATAAAATTGATATATATTTTTTTAAAATTTAAATATATTATATTTTATTAATATAATAAAATATTATACCGTTTATACCGGTACACGTTTATACCGTTTATACCGTTTATAATATATTAAAAAATATATTATAAAATTTAATATTTTTTTATAAAATAATTTTTATTAAATATACCTTTTTATAAAATACACTTATTTTATTAATAAATTTGTGATAAACAAATATGGAAAATGAAATTTATAAGAGCCAAGATCTGTTTATCTTCGCAAAATACCAACTTTTCGCGAAGCGCGCGGTTCTATATAAACATCAAAAAATGTTAGAAATAATGCTCGGAATGGCTTGATATTTTGCAGACACACTACTTAGAATATGTACAATTTATTGGAACCAAAAACAAAAAATCACCAAAAATTCACAAAATTGACTTTTGGAGGAGGCGGATCCCCTTACTTGTATCCACATTAATGTAATTTTATATTTGAATACTTTAATTGCAATCAAAATTTTTTGAGGTTATTAACATTTAACCTAAAGTATTATTTCCTCGCAGGTTATTCTTTGATACAATAAAATTCACAGCATCCTCATAATATCTCTCGAGAGAGAAAAATTACTGAGAACAAGGTCAAAAATATGTGTTCTTCGGAGAATTGTGTGAAAAATGATTGCACTGCTATTTCGATTCTGCTCGTATCTCGATCTGCCCTTTAAATTTGTAATTCCAAGAAGATATCCTTTATGAGTTACTCTGAAATCGAATTTTTAGTTTATAATAGACGCACTTGTTATTTATTTGACTTCCAAGTTTGTCACTTTATTGAGATATAACTTTACATTTAGAATTGTATGTGGTATTACATGTGGCATTATTAATTTTTCAAACACAATTTCTGATACTTTGACTGACCCATTTCTCTGAAATAACGCTATTTATTTCAAGACTCTATCTCTTCTTTTAAGTTTTACCTTGCTCGTAAGAAAGTTTCTTAAAACTTGTTAGTAACAACTCTTATTGGCTTCCATTTGAACAAGTTTCTTTATTCAACCGGTTATGGATTTGCTTATTTTCACGATAGATGGAATTGTTGAAAACATCTTAGAGTTAATCCTACGTTAATTTATAATTTATATTTGAACAAGAACACTTATGAACTATTCTGCACGTTATTATAAAATCTATGGATTTATAAATTAATTTAGTATTTGAAAAACAATCAATAAATAAGTACCTTTATTGCAACTTTATTGCATTATTATAACTGTGATAAAAATCTTAGTAACTTTACAATTTCCACCATTAATTCTACATTTAGTAATTAGGAGTTTTTTATAATAAAAACCTTATAATAAAATCATTGTTTTGTGTGATATTCCTTTCGATCAATACAAAATATTTGGGTACATACATGGAGTAGAGACGATTTGTTCTAAAATTTTCGTCTATTCTTTACAGCAAACGTTTAAAATACCAGTTTTCAGTTGAAATGAAATAGGTTCACAAATTAAATATATAATTAAAATGTGGCATTAAAATAATAAAAAATGTAGGAAAATTTAAATTACTAGATGCTAATTATTGGATTATGAATTTAACTTTATTGAAATAGAACCTTTACAAAACAGTTGAATATTTTCAACAATCTCTTCAACAGTTAAAATCCATAACTATTTAAAAATAAAGGTATTTTTTTAGATGGAAGAAAATAACAGTTGTAATTAATTAGTTTTTCGAAACTCCACTACGAGGGAATCAAGGCTTAATTGATAAGATAGAGACACGAATAGTTTTATTTCACTTGAATTCTGAAGACCCATTATCGGATTTTTATTTATTAAGTACAATATCCATGGAATAAAAATCTCTTAGGTTTTTTTTATCTATTTAAGTTTCAAATAGAATAAATGACAAGTGCGTCTGTAACACAACTAAAGTCAGAGGAGTCTGTAAGCCTGGAGCTAAGCTGAAAGAAGTTATTTCTGGCGACCCACCTCCACCGGGAAGCAGCTGTATCATAATAGCTCACTTCATAAAATAATCCGAGAAGGGGTATTTACATGATGTGGCCACCGGTGAACCAAACAATTTTTTCGAGCATCCGTGCGTTTGGCCGTCTGAAAACTTCTAGAGTGATCATCCAATTGACACTTCTGGGGAAGCCACGATCTTCCCGCGAAATATCCAGCAAATGAACAATTCACCTCAGTTAACCTGATTCAAGACTTATGTAAGCGGCACGCGGGTTTGGAAATGTTCGAATTCACCGAAAGTAACAGGATGTTTTTACTCGTCAAGGGCTTCACCTGTCCAATAAAGGCAAGTATTTATTAGCAAACCTATTACTCAAAGTACTTTTAAAAGAGCACGCGGAGCGGATTGCATCTCTCCATTTACGAATCTCCAGCCCAGCCCTCGATTGTACCACTCTAGCGGATTCATTTGATGCAGAGTTAATAGTTTTCCCCTACGAGTCCCTCGCCGACGCAGTGAAAAGGACACCACCGTCCGTTGACAAGACCACATACAATCTCAATATGACAGAGGACAATCAATTCAGCTTTCATAGAAAAAGGACTTATGACAGTTCCATCCAGACTAAATCAAGAAAAAATAAGTTAAATATTTTACATCAAAACATTCAAATTGCCACCAACAAATCTTTAAAGTTGGATATACAGATAGGATCTCAAGTCTGAAGTTTTAAAATGGTGGGGAATTTTTTTTTATCAACGGGTCATACCGCTCCCCTGAGGGCAACGAAGATATCTGTTTTGAAAAAATAGAACAATTCTTACAACAAGTCACCTCCAACAATCAACAATTTTTGTTTGCGGGTGACTTCAATATCGATGTCTTAAACACCCAAGACTACAAAACCAATAATTTTTGGGAAATTTTTAAGGGGTTTTGGGTTAAAGTGGTCCACCAGAGTAACACAGAAAAGTTTCGAACATTGCTGATTTACCAGTCTCGATCTTATCCACCCCTATGTCTGACTTTTCTCAGCTCGCTACTGTCGAAAGCCGCACACCACTCCATTTTCAGTTCTCAGTTAATAACAGAAGGCACATCAGGTCCACAAATGTTTTACTTTTGAATATATTTTTAAATATTGAAAGTGAAAACTGGTACTGCATCGTAACAAAACATTGTGCCAACACCTTTTTATTCTTTCAGCCATGTTTTAAACTTTTATCTCAACTCTTTTTGCCCAATATAGTCATGTAAACAAAACCTAAGTATCAAACTAAACACTTGAATAAATAAGGGTATATTAGTGGCCAGGAAAAATTTAAAATGAAATTGGAGGTAGTTAAATTCAACCAAGAACCCTGTGTTTAAACTTTTTTTTAATCCATATAAAAACATATGCAGAAAAGTCTTGAGATCTGCCAGGAGTTCTGATGTAAATAAACAACTAGAAAATTTTTCAAAACAAGCATGATAAATCATTAATATCAACAAGTCAACCTCTCAAAAACCACAAATATCCCAGCTGGCAAGAGCAAATTGTCCGGGAGCCGCTGGAGGTAGCGAGTGTTCTTAACACATTTTTCGCAAATGTGGGCGACTCCAGCCTTACACTCGCTCCTCCAGCGAGTCAGTTTACTTAGCTTTTGAAAAGATGTGTCAAAATGGCATCGAGGGCCACCTTATTGAATCCATCTTTATTTCAAATAAGGCATTTTCCCAAAATCATTGAAGGCTGCAAAAGCGATTCCTATTTTCGATGTGGATGAGATATCACCTCTCTGCAATGTCCCTAGAAGTTTAGGTCAATGGAGTCATCTCACATACAGCCATTTGAGATATGGGCTCCCTCAGGGATCGATTCTCGGCCCCCTGTTATTCTTGGTGTACAGCAGCACAGGTTAGCCACGATGGCACCTCTACCCTCTCTGGAGGGTGTTCCCATTATGAATAAAGTTTCGGAAGGCATTCGAACTCAAAATTCCTGAACAAATTCAAGACGGTTTTAGTGTAAGACATGTTTTACTCGGTGGACAAGTTTATGAACCACAAACCAGGGGAGGCATCGGATTGAGTCTTCTCTACAGTAAATTAAACACTGGCTGGTACTTGCCCATAGTATATATATTATTTTTTACTTTACATTCTGTACAAAAAACAATATGTTGACATGTGCTATGCAATACTTGTATTGCCCTTCAGAAATATAGAATTTATTTATTTTTGTCTATTATAAAGTGAAAAATCCAATTACAGTCAGTGTTACTAACGAAGGAAACCTTGTTTGAACGATAAATTAAGGTGCAGATCGAGATAGGTTTCGACCAACTCCGCATCGAACGTCGCAATACCATCGGGAGCACGTTCGTGTGTACACTCGGGATCGCGACAAAACCGTTAATGAGTTTCGGTCTGTATAGAATAAATATAAAAGTTGTGAACACAGTTGATCGGCAGGGGTTGGGGCACAATATCGCGTGTGGAACCGCGTTGGTCAGGACCGGGTCCGATCGTGGATGGACCAGATCGGATCTTCCGTCTACGCGACGGCGACGGTTGGCAACAGTGGCGGTTTGTTGCCATTCATTGTTGGCTCTGGTCCCGATCAATTTTGATTAACCTCTCGTTCCAATTACTCCCAACGAACCGTGCAGGAATATGGATTGGATTTTCTGAGTTTCATAGGTGAACAATTGACTATTAATAATGAATTTTTTCACAAAATACAACATTTCAATAAACTACTTTTATATAATTTTGTAGCTTTTTGTCTTACAAATGAGTAGAAATATTTCAAAAGTTTTTGCACCTTCCATCCCTATAGGATGAAAAGTAATACATTGGCAATGGAGAATTTAATTTGTGTCGGTTATAAAAGACAAAAACTCAGAAAAATATTATTACACTAATAATGTAAAAAATCGACATTTCAATAGTTTTATCGTAGGTTCTCACTTGAATTAAATTTATGATATTCTTAGATCAAATATCATGATCAATTTGTTTATTTAAAAATTGGATCATGATAACTTAGTTATTGCATTTAAAATGTAATACGAATAGTTTTATTTATAACTAATAAAAATACTTAAAATACCGATGGATGTTAATCCTCTTGTTTAATCAATTTATCTAAAAATTTTTAATTTATTGTTAAATAGATTATGACTCTGATGTACCCATCTTCTAGAATAAAAATTAATTGTAATGCATGGACACCAGATCGGATTTCCCACTACGGTTGTCATCAGTGTCGGTTTGTTTGTACAACATAATTTTATAAAAAAGGTTTATAGAACATAATCTTTATTCAAAGTAAACGACCGTGTAACTTTCCCTCAAGCGGTGCCACAAGGTTAATCGAACGATGATGGTAGGTACACGAGGCAACTGCCAGTTACATTGCTCTCACATGACACGTGTGGCGCCTGTTTGAGGCTGTGGAGATAACACAACAGCTAATGGCTGTTCAAAGAAACAGGCCTTCAAAGCCTGCATTACAGCGTTGAATTCCTCTAGCAGTGCAATCCTTTGCACACATAATTCATGTTCACTGATTAAGTTTTGTGCTCCTTTTGATTTAAATTGTTTACAAGCAAGTTGAAATAAAATGGTGTTATGTCTGCCAAACGAGTAAAGTAGGGAATTCTCCAATAACTTGCTTGTTCTTCCAACCGAAAGACTAACTAAACTTTATCCAACTCAAAAACCGACGGCGAATGTAACCGATCATTATTTGTATTTCATTATTACTAGATGAGTATTCGTTCGCTCTCTCTTTTCCTTACTTAACATAAAATATAGTTTTAAATACTAGGAAAAAACCTGGATACTGATATCTCTCATAAAGCGCATAGCCTATTCTTTATAGCACAGTCACATTATATTCTATACATTATATTCTTATAGTAGAGGCCATGTTCTTGAGATACCTGATCAAAAATCCCTTGACTACAAGTAAAAAAAACTCAGCGATCTGCAAGGTATCAGTTAAAGTTTCGATCTGTAGTTGAGCTATACATCAACATAAATTATGCTTGTTTGAAAAAAAAGTCTGGAATATAGCTAATAACTCTTTATAACCTGGCTAGAATAATGGAAATTGGTAGGTTTGTTATTAGTGTAATGAATCATATTTCTATGCATTTCACTGATTCCCATCTGTTGGCTAAGGAGGAAGTCTTAAGCATATTGTGATTCAATTTCTTTTGATTTCCATTCCAAACATAGGTTTGGTTTGGTTCCACAGCCCCTTTCGGGCGCCTGCATTTAGCCTTAGCCATATCAGGCGGTCTTTACGACAGGACAATTAAGGAACCGAAGTCCCTAATTACATTAAGATTAGACCACCACAGAGTTTGTGATTCTCCCAGACAAGTGGTACTCATTCGGCCGTGAACCCGAAATCGACGAACCGCTGTGAGAGGCAGTGGTAGCACTATCCAACTACTTCTCAACTATTGTTTGTGAGCAACGCCCCCAGCAGTAAGGCTGGAGGACGCCCCCTCCCCCTCCTCAGCCGAAGCTTGTCGCCGAGCATGCCATGAACTGTATTAGTTATCAAGATTTGGTCAGTATTGGCTATCAATAGAAAGAATTAAGTTGGATTAATCATAGGAAGAATTTAAGCATAGGTTTTAATGTACTTTAAACCTTTTCCTTTCGAGGAAATCTTAGATAAGGATCCTGTTTGAAATATCTACCATTTTAAGGAAAAGGGTCTGTGTAGCTCTAAAAGTGATTGCCTCAACAAGTATATAACGCCTGCGAGAATATAATGACGATGTTTTGAATGCGTGCTAAAAGAATCGTATTATAGAAGATTTAGAGAATAGTGCTAGGGGCAACATCCCAGGATACAGGTCTGTTGAAGGGTTAGGTGACGATGTCTATCTCGTGAATACTCATGTTAGGCAAGCCATTAGTCTCCATATTGTCTTACCAAACGCGATCAACAGACCCCTTTACCCTTCATCACTTTAAAACAAATACGAGCATTTTGGGCAGTCACTAGGTCAAGGGATGATGGACATGGATGTAATGCGGATTGGCTTTCTTTCAGGAGTTTCTATACTTTCAAATGCCAACTGTCTAACAGATTAAACGTCTTCGCTAGATTGTTAAATTGGTTTTAGTCTGTTTTTATTTCTTATTTTTTTGTTTAATATGATCTATTTCACCTCACTCTTTCTTGTGTGTGTGTCATATTTTATCTAATAAAGATCGTTAACTTAATATTTGTTATTGACTTATTGTTTAATGTTAACTTATATGATGAGCCTGAATGTCTGTATATGTCTTACCCCGCTAAGAACTGGAAACATTTCTAAGTTTAAATTCATATTTGAGTAATTGTTAAAAATTTATATTTGTGCAATTGTATTGATTCGACTTTAGAAGTCAAGATATGTTAATGGTGTGCGCTGATTTTAATTTTGTGTATTGTTTTTCTCAATAGTAAAACCGGCGCAATTATAACTTTTTCAATTAAAATTCACCTTTATAATTATTAATTATATTTTATTGAATAATTATACTTAATATGTCTTTGGGTAGCTAACAAATTCAAAACAAGTATACTGGTTGATGGCAAACTTTTGTGTATTAAAATTTCACTAGTACCTTGAGGTTTGAACCATCCAAATTCCACATGAAAGTACTCTCATCTTTGAAATGTATTTATCCGTAAAGGTATGAGAGGAAACAAGAGAGGATTAAGGGCCGTGAAATAATACAAAAAAGGTAGAATGTTTTATAACGAACAAGATGTAACTCTTGTTGAATATGTAAATTAAACTGAAGGTCCGGCCAAATAAACGAGCTCTTTGTATGGTGGCTGGTCGAAATTGTTACGTTTGAAAACTTTCAACACGCCCAAGCACATGTGGAATTCGGATTAAAATCAGTGTCTTTAAAACTATATTTTAATTTATTTATTGGAGATACTTATGAAGAAAACGATATAATAACAAGAAACTGTTCAAGGGCCTTAATCACAGATTCTCGCACTATCCTGCTTATTAGTTCATGTGTATACTTAGTAGCCAAAAATAATAGCTGAGTTCCTAGTGGGTACCTACAGCCTAACATTAAGTATACCTACTTAACAACAGCCTGTTAGGCTTGGATTTTGCGGTATAATATATGCGGTATAATAGGTCCCGAGGTAGGAGATGAGTATTTTTCTGCGTTATGGTAGGATATAAGGAGATATAATTTGAGATAGGTTGGTCTGTATTTAAAGTTGGTTATATTATAAGAAATTTAAAATAAAAACTTTTAACATCATTATCACAAAATATATTTATTAAATATATTCGGTTGTACATTTTTAAAGAAAATAATATGTAAAGAAAAAATATTTATATATTCAAATTAGATACAAAATTGGAAACCAACTTTTTCCTATGGTCTAAGAGACTTCATTGAAAACACCAAAACATTATTTTTTTCTATAAATACATATATTTATTTGTAATACAGCCTATTTATTTTTATATATTTAAATATCTTATAAATATGTTATAGTAAAATGTGTTTTCTGTATATAAAAAAGTAATTTACATGACAAGCTGTCTTTCTTACAACGTAAATGGCGATATTTATTGTTTTTTACAAAAGTGATACTGCATGTAAAACGATGGTGACTACCCCTTTGTCAGACCCTGGTACTGGCGAAATCTACATAATATATGCCACTTCTTTCTGCCTGGTCCCCTGTGCTCTCTAGCAACAGCCAAGAATCGTTCTCTTACACACTATAAATTAATCAGAGGTTAATTTTTTTTTACAATAAAGAATACTGAATTTATCTCAGAATTAAGGTCTATTAATTTTATTCCTGACAGATTTGAAAAAAAGATTGTAGCTTAAATAATCCATAAAAACTGTTAAAAATTTTAAATGTGAACAAATAAACATTTGTGAGCATGAAAATAGCTTTTAATGTTGCAGGAAACTAAAACAAAACATGTTAAGGAATATATTGTACTTTCAACCTAAAACATCACACCTACTTCTAAAAATTAGCTCTACATTCTATAATGCAGTATTTTTAATGATTTATAAACAAATATAAGGTTATAATAAGGTGCACGATAATACTCCAACTTTGTGAGTGCGTTAGTGCTTTGTATATCTTGCCAATTTAAATAATATATTCTCTTATCTACGACTGTAGTAAAAAGCACCTTGTAATGACATTGCAACTAACATAAAGAGGTACATCGTTAAACCAAATACAAACTAATCGCGTAATGAGTTTAGTATGATACAGTAGTCACTTGATGACATAGGTTCTAGACCAATAACTGAAAATAATAATAATAAATAAATCTTTATAGCTGGAAGACAAATACAATATTTGCATAGCAAGCGTCAATAAAATAGTTACAAAAAAAGACACAATATTCACATTTTACTCAAAACCAGCCACCCACGGATCACATAAAAAAAAGAAAAGTGACAAAAGTGAAAACCAAGAAAAGCTTCGGAACTCAAGCCATCGTTTCACCTCGTATTTCACCCCGTGTATAGTCCATAAATTCGTCCACCGAGTAAAACACGGTCGACACTAAAAAGCGTCTTAATTTTGATTTGAATTTTGGCTCAGAATTTTCGAATCTGATGCTCTCCGGGATCCTATTCAATATGGAAACAACGGCCAAAGAGGGGAGGCGCTCCATGGCTGCCAACCTGTGCTCTGCTGTTCTATATACATTTCTAGACCTTGTATTGTAGTTGTGTATGTCACGTCCCTGTGTTAGATTGGTTTTGAATTTACAGAAGAGAGACAGCTCTAGAATGTACAGCTCAGCCAGTGTTAGCAGCCCGAGCTCCTGGAAAGCACCTCGACACGACTCTCTAAATTTAAGTTTAGCTATTATTCTGATGGCTTTTTTCTGGAGAACGAACAGACGGTTAAAATTTCTTTGCGAACAACCACACCACAGAGCGATGCCATAAGAGAGATGACATTGAATCAAAACGTGATAAGCCGTCAGTAACAACTCGGTGGACAGTGTTGCGACGTTATAAGGGACATGAGCACCTTATTTGACAAAAGTAGAAATTACACAAGTCGCACATGATGTGAGTGTTCCACTACGAGTCATGCTATCGTTTCTTTATGTGTCCAACCTTGAGAGAGTGTGATCATTTGTAGTGAGAACTACGATTAGACCAAGCAAAATCGGGGGTGGCTACGTTTTGGACGGGTGCTTAACCTATATATGATAGACATGTTTATTGCTTTATTTTTACTGCTTAACCAATTTTAATTCATTTGTAGTGAGTGCAACGATTGTACTCGCACTTTAAGCAATTCGTAAACAAATGTACATCCCACTCATCGTTTAAGGCCGATTTCATTATACAGGGTGTCCCGGAACTCTCTGGAACCCTTTTGTATATTTGTTCCTTGCATTGAGACAAGAAAAAAAAACATCGCACAAATAGGGGTCTAAAATCCATCGATACGCCGCTAACTGCCATTTTGTTTTTTTCACATAATAACTTTTACTCGCCTTTTTTAGATTTCCGTAACGGATGGTTTTATTCAGTTCATATTTGAGATAAATCTTTATCATACCAAAGTACATTTTCAGGAAAAAATTAAATTTTTCCACTGTATATTTTCAAAATAGCGGCCATTTTAAATTTTCTAAATGAAATGTCTCAAAATCGGTAAATTTCATAAAAATTTTACATGACACAAAAAAGTTTGCCAAATTAAATTATCTAACCAACGGTATTTAAGGCCATTTCAACAGAAAAATCGCAATAACTCCGTTATTTGTTATTATATTGTTACAAACTTGGTACCGTTGGTTAAATAATTTAATTTGGCATCTTTTTGTGTCATGTAAAATTTTTATGAAAGTTACAAATTTTGAGATGTTTGAGTTTGAAAATTTTAAATGGCCGACATTTGAAAATACACAATGGAAAACATTAATATTTTTTCCTGAAAATGTACATTAGTGTGATTAAGATTTATCTCAAATATGAACTGAATACAACCATCCGTTACGGAAATAAAAATTGTTATGTGAAAAAAAAGAAAAAAAAACTAAATGGAGGCTAGCGGCGTAACGATGGATTTTAGACCCCTATTTGTGCGATGTTTTTTTTCTCGTCTCGATGAAAGGAACAAATATACAAAAGGGATCCAGAGGGTTCCGGGACACCCTGTATAACGCAATCGTTGAATAAACTGCTATTATTTGTGCATGCGAGATTTTATTTTAGTTGTTTTATTCGAATATTTGTTACTTTGTTCACTGAATTATTATCATTGTAAATTTATATTAATGTGTATAATTTTCTGTCGTGCTATAAGCTCATTGCGCCGTTACACCAACGAATATAAAACAGAATTCGAATTTTATGTCAAAGTCTATCAGAAAGTTAAAGATCCTAGACAGCAGGGAAATGACAATACATGGCACGGGCAGACCCACCTCGACATTTCTCTCATAACATTAATTTATTCTATTTTAAGATATGTTTTTAAAAATCAATATAAACTATATTATTGTTGCTTTTAAAGCAATTAAAATGTGAATGGGTTATCTTAAATATGTTAAGAGTATTAAACTGCATAATATATCGTAGCCTGTATAATATTGTATACAGGGTGGAAAAAAGTCTGGAAACTGTATAATATCTTCTAAAGTATTTAAAGTATTTAAGTTATAAAACTAAAACTTTGCAAATTGATTTTGTGTGACATGGTTTACTTCTTAAAGTACTTATTGTCCTTGGACCTCCAAGGGGGGACGGTCAACAAGGAGTCAGAAGAAAATCTTAAATGTAAGCATAGTTCAATATGTACATCAAATTAAAGGTCTCTAAGACTCTAAGAATGGAGAACAATGCAACAAATCTGACCTCAAAAGGATGACCGAGTCAAAAATGGCAGGTGATCAAACTTTGTATTAAAATCATATTGCTGAAAACAAAAAATGCAATAACTTCCGATAAACTGAAGCTATTGAGATCCGGTTTGTGGCAAATTTCTCAGAATGCAAAGCCCATCAAAATGATGTATTTCAACCTGCTGAAACCCATGTATGGCATTTTGTATATATATAATTGGTGAACTCTGCCACATTATTGTCCAAATTCAGATCCGGGTCTTCCGAAATAAACCTTCAGCATGTTAAGTTAACCATTAAAATCAAATTAATTGTAAATAGTAATACAGAGGGACCCATTCCAAACCTTCCAAGGGCAGTATACTATAATCAAATAACTGACAATTTTCTTCAAAATCAAACAACAACCATTACATTTGAGTTTGAGTAGGCCTAAATGCCGCCCGTCAAAAGAATGGAGGATAAAAAAATCAGAAATAAGAGTAAGGTGAATATATACTGTACCAAAATATTTAATGGTGTAATTCAAGGAAATGAAACAGAATTCTAACACTTTCAAAGTGTTCACACTGAATTTTATTAAATTCTGCTGTAAACAGATGAAGGGTATCAGAGTAAAAGCTAAGGAAGCGAGATAAACAGAAACACCTCTTTACAACAAATAACTATGAGGAAGTTTCTACTCCTGTACGCCACTTCATTTGATGTTTGGGGTGTTTTGAAAATGGTACACTTCATCCGATGGTCAGGTTGAGCAGAAAAGAGTCATTAGTACCCTCCAAACGGAGCTGCCAAAATAGTACACTTCATCCGACGACTGGCGGTCGACGGTTAACCGCCGCGGTACGCCACCGCGGTAGAATATTCCATCCTAGCTTAGAGGTATGTGTCGCACTGGGTTTATTAAATAACTGTTTACATTGGAAACTGTATTGAACTATTTAAATTACATTATTAAATGTTTTCCAGTAATTTAATCCAATTTTTGCCATGTATTTTGAAATTTAATGTTTTATATAATTTGTTAGGCTATTTAAAACATTTTCATTTTCATTTTCATTTATTTTATTGTCACATAACATTTGATTTTACAGAAAAAATCCTGCTCAAACAGGTGACTAGTCGGCACATGATTTGACTTAAATCTAAAATATAAATATATATATATATTTAACTTAATGGTCTGGTGTTGTATCAATTTAAAGACTGAAATCATCATTTAAAAACTCTTCAACGGAATAGTAGGCTCTTTGTATAAGGAAATTCTTGAGTAATTTGAATAATGATCTCTGTTTTATGTTTTTCCAATCATTAGGAATTTTGTTAAAAACTTTCATTTCCATATAAAAGGTACTTTTTTCTAATAATTTAGTCTTGTGCAAAGGATATTGAAGGAGATGATTTTTGTTCCTAGTGTTGTATTTATGGTCAAAGTTATTTTTCAAATATTTTTCTTTGTTAATAAAAACTTGCTGAAACAGAGTGTAAATATACAATGAAGGAACAGTTAAAATTTGAAGCTTTTTGAATATTTGCTTGCAGGACTTTCTAGACGGAGTCATAGTCATTATTCTCAATATATTTTTTTGTATTTTTAGCACTCTTTGAATGGTGGATGCTCCTCCCCAAACTGAAATCCCGTAACTAATTAAAGAGTGAAAGTAACCATAATATAGAATTAATTTAGTCTCCATGCTTATTACATTAGTCAAGCAACTCATGTTAAAGCAAACAGAGTTTAATTTTTTGGACAAAATGTTGATATGTTCAGACCATGTAACATGTTCATCAATAGATATCCCTAAAATGTTTGCTTGGTTATATCGATTGATTATTTTGTTTTTAAAACACAGTTCTAAAGGTTCAGTTTGTGATTTTTTTGATCGATAATGGATTAAACTAGTTTTAGACTCATTTAGGACCATTCCATTTACCCTAAACCACCTGTCTAGTTCTCCCATAACTTCGATAACTTTACTTTTTAGATTTTCCAAGGGTTTTTCCAAAATTAGGGCCGTGGTATCGTCTGCATATAATATTGATTGAGTTTGAATGTTTAGTGGCAAATCATTAAGGTACAAAATGAAAAGAGTCGGTCCTACAATTGACCCTTGTGGTACTCCTGATTTAATTACTTCAAAATTTGAGCTATATTTAATACCATTCTTTATAATTTGAGTTTTTTGTTTTCTACAGCAGAGGTACGTTTTAAACCATTCAAGTTCATTTTGGACTATTCCATACCTCTCAAGCTTTTGCACCATAATGTTGTGATCCATGCAATCAAAAGCTTTGGACAGATCACAACTGATTAAAACTGCACTTTTAGATCTATCTAAAGTCAGATAAATTTCTTTTAAAAGCGATGCTACAGCTGAACTGGTTGAATACCCTTTTCGAAAACCATGTTGACTGTCAGATAGTAAACAATTTTTGTCTAAATAAGATTTTAGTTGTTTGTTTACAACCATTTCAAAAACTTTAGAAAAACTAGGTAATACTGAGATAGGACGATAATTTTCAATTTTATTTTTTTCACCTTTTTTGAATATTGGCTTAATAATTGAAAATTTTAGTTTATTTGGAAACCTACCCGTTGTTAGGGATTGATTTATTAATTTACATAACGGAGAAGCTATGACATCAACACAGTCTTTCACAATAAACGTTGGAATCTCATCCCAGCCAGCTGAGCGTTTATTCTTTAAAGATCTAATAACTGTTTTTGTTTCAGTGAGGCTAACATAATTAAATTTAAAAGGCTTTATTGGAGGAGAAATTGATTTATTTAGTAGCTCTGCTACCACCTCTGGAGATGATTTAGTGTTAAGTTCTTTTGTAATATTTACAAAAAAAATCATTAAAATAGGAAGCTATTTTTATGGGGCATTGAACTAAATTTTTATCTTGCATGATCTCAACAACATCATTATTGTTTTTGTTCTCTTTACCTAATTCATTTTTGATGACTTGCCATGCAGCCTTACTCTTACATTCTGCATTTCTAATAAATTTGTCATTAGCTATCCGTTTTGCTTCTTTTATTACCCTTTTAAATATTTTATTGTATATCTTATAATAATTTTTTATTTCAGTATTATTGGAGTCCTGCGCTAATTTGTGCAGACACCTCTTTTTTTCACTTGAGATTTTAATCCCTTGCGTTACCCAATTCAATTTACTAATACGTTTTTTACGAACCTGTTTATATGGAAATGATGTATAAAAATAATGTAAAAATTGCTCAAGAAAATTGTCATAATTTTGGTCAACAGTTAATTTGTTTTGAAATTCCCAGGTTGCATTTGAAATCAGATTTATAAAACTTTTTCGAGCATTCATACTAAAAGTTCTTTTAAACTGGCTCTTCTGCAAAGGGGAATAAGAATTTTTTTGGTCAACACTGATAAAAAGAGCACTATGGTCTGAGATTCCAAACTCTTTTACCATTTTCATGGGTTTAAAGGTTAACTTATTTGTAAGTACATTATCGATACATGAATTGCTGGCTCTTCTAGTAACTTCTTTAAAATTTATTTCAAAACCATGCCTATCTAGTATAGTAATAAAATCTTTAACATGCTTTTCGTTATATTTCAGGACATTTACATTACAATCAGTAGCTATATAAATATTTCCCTTATATTTTTCGATTTTTGATAAAAATTTTTCAAGTTTATTAAAGAACGGTTTTAATGTACAAGAGTAAGGAACCCTGTATAAAGATACAATAAGTGTAGGTTTGGTAAGGTTAGTTATTTCAATAACGGAACACTCAAATATAAAATCCTCATTTAAAAACTTTAAATCATCTCTAATTTTAAAAGTGAAATTTTTATCTTGTTTTAAAAGAATAACTGAGCCTCCACTGGAGGAATCAATTTGTCTAGTATAAGAGTCAGCGACATAAAATTTGTTCAAACTATTTAAAATAGTGATATTTTGACTTTTCAACTTGTGCTCATTTAAACATATAAAAGAAATATTATCTATATCTTCTAGAATTATATTCAACTCATTTAACTTTTCTTTAACACCTTGAATATTAATATGTAGTAAAAAATCTTTATCAGAGCTGGTAATGCAAGAAAAATATTTTTTTAAATTTACTACATTCCCTGAATTTTCTAAACTATACAAACTTAAACTACTATTTACAAATGAAGAGAGGTGGTTGTTTGCACTAAAAAACCTTTTCCTACGACTGTCCGTGAAAACAGTTGTTTACGCACTCGATACTCGTCGCAAAACAGGTGATTGCCGTATTCAATTTACTTTGCGCACGCTAGATTTACTTTGCGCACGCTAGATTTACTTTGCGCACTCCAGTGTTTAAACATTAGAACACAAAACAATTTGCATTAGCCAGCAAGGAAACGTTGATTAGTCAGGAATTAAGTTGGCAACACTGGATATGAACATCTGATCTATTGTTGTCCATGTGGTCGTTTTCTATTGAATCAACATAAACATAACCTACAAACCAGCTACAGGTGAGCTACACGTGTAAGTTAGGTGCGCAATGATCAACTATGACAGTGACTTTAGTGATTTAAGTGACTTATTCCCTGACGATCTTGCTAAAACTGCTAAAACAGTGGAGTTAAATCTTCTGCATGAAAAATCCAATAAATTTTTAACTAAATGTAGGAAGTGCATAATACAGGATATCATTAATATCACTATCTTGAGACAGGGACCTCACATAGTGGGTATTTTAACGTGAATATTAAACGTTTATACTTATGTAAGAAATATTTGGCAGTCGTAGGAAAAATTTAATATGCAACTCGTGCGAAAAGTGCTTCACTGCACTCGAGAGAAATTATTCCGCACTCGCCTGCGGCTCGTGCATAAACATTTCTCTCGAGTGCAGCAAATCGGCACTTTCCGCACTTGTTGCATAAATAACTATTTTCACTCTCACTATTATCACTTTCCTGTATGAAGGAAACACAACTGAAATTTTCATTCTCACTCACATCACTAACACTGAAACAAAATAACTTTTGAAGAAGCAATATTTATAAGTGACAGGAATATTTGAACATTGTGATCATCTGCGTTTCTAGAAATGGGGAGGTATAAGATTTCCCAAGATTTCTCAACTTAAGAAAGGGTGGGGTATTGGGGTTTAAAACTACCCGTCGTGAATTACAATACAGTTATTCATTCTAGGTGTCAAGCAGTGTGAATGGCAAGCGTTCTATTACTTTTAAGCCAAAGGGGCAAAAATGCCCTGATGGTCGATGGGTTTAAGTTTGGAAAAAAGTGTGTTAAACTGTGGTAAAGTCAAGTGGGTTTGTGAACGTTATCGTGAAACGTGAACGTTAGATATGAAGACTTGTTTAAAAGTGAAAAAAATATTATTAAAAAGCCGAACGAGGTGCAAGAAAACCTTTTAAGTATTCTGCTCCTTGTTATAATTAACATAACATCTTAACAACTGCAGCTTACTGTAGTGCATACCTTAATAATTTTGTGTAGGCATATCAATTAATATTTATTTAAACAAATTTGAAAGACGTTAAATCAAACAGTTTCTTGGAGTGTTTAACATTACTTTGAACATTTTTTCTCAGTGAACATGTGTCTAACACAAGTTTCTTCGTAAGGAAAACTGAAAATTAGTGTGTGTAATTACTGTATGTTTCATGTTCAAAGTCGTCCTTTATTTGCGGAAAGTTTAAATGCTGCAGCACTATCAAGGAGTCTTGGATGATAGATTTATTTGAATCAGGTAAGTAGTTAATTCGCCAGTTATATTAGCCTAGGTGATAGGAGTAATAGATGGCTGATGGGTAGACGGTGGCTGATCTCAGTAGCTACGCGGTCATCCGTCCGCCGGCCTTCATCACACATGTAGGTGTTCTGCTACATGTGTGATGGTGGCCTCATACTGTTGGTACAACAAGCCCAATCCTTGTTGGCAACAACGGGACAGGGCGGGTTCTGGATCCTACTGTACAATGTTCATTGCTCTTCTCCAAAATTCCTGAGCTAAACGCGGTTCGAGAATCAACACATCTCATTAATACAGGGCAAGAACATTTAAAATTATATTAGAATACGTAATTTAAATGAATTTTATAAATTTTATAACGTATACAGTAATTTAATAAACCCATTGCGACACATCTTTGTCAGCCTTAAAGGGATATTCTACCGCGACGGCGTATCGTAGCGGTTAGCCGCTTACCGCCGGCCGTCCGATGAAATTTACTATATTGGCAGCTCCGTTTGGAGGGTACTAATAACCCTTTTTTGCTTGACCTGACCATCGGATGAAATGTACTATTTTCAAAACACCCCAAACATCGGATGAATTGGCCTACAGCCGTTTCTACAGTGTGCAAAAATAGGTTAGGAGTGTGAGTTAGGGAAGAGGAAGTGAGAGAAAGAGAAAGACTTCCGTTTATAACCGGTGACATTGATGGACTATGTGATGCTGAGAGTCCTACATGTCTACTTCGGGGCCTACCCGCAATGCGATCCTTGCTCTCATTCGCATTCACTGTCAACATTTTCCTCTTTTCTGGGGTCTTTGTTTGTATGCTCGAAGAAAAAGAAAAAAAAACATATACATATTCCGTTTTATTTGTCTGGCATCGTTGTCTTATATTGGTGATTATTAAATATTGTTGACTAATTGGAACCTCCTGTTTTCTTTACTACACCTTTAATAGCTATGAACATTTAAGGTTATACTTAATATATACATTTAACATTATAACATTTAATGTTATAATTAATATGAACATATTAATAAATAGCTATGAAATAAATAAAAATGATACACATATCAAAATTAAATTTCTTTATAAGACATACTATGTGACAGCGTTAATTGTTGGTTGTGGCTCAGTTTAATGACCTCTGAGAAATTACGCAATCCAAATGACGTCATCAACGACCTCATGGCCAGCCCGTGACGTCAAAACAATGACGTCATGGCGTTAAAAGAAACATTTGATGCAACAAATGTGTTGTAAAAAATCAATAGAACAAAATAAGAAGTACCATTTTGACATAAGACTCGTCTTACAACTATCTGTCTTCTTCCCAAGTTGGCATTTTAATTGGTTGAAAAAAATACCGATGAAATGGTTGATGAGGAAAAATTAAAAGAATTCTTGGTGATTAAAAAAAACAAAATAATTTTATGAAGAATATAATGTTACCTAACTTTCAGTTCAGGCCCCCAGAACCCGCAATTATATCTGAAAATTCAGATATGACATTCTTGCCAAATTTTAAGGTAAAAAACAAGAGCTCGAGCAAAATAAGATTTTTGTCAATGGATACATAATTTTCATCTGCAACTCATGTAAAGAAAAGGGGTTTGTAATCAATAAAAGTGATAATAATTAAAATTCTTCAATTAATTACAAGTGTTAGCTAACTCTAGAGAATTTAGGGAGTTTTAACAAGTAGGTTCAAATGAATAGACGAGGCTATACGTAGAGAACAGGGTTAAAAACTAATTTAAAGTCTAACTTTTCAAACTGTTATATCAGCCTGTGTTAAGTTCTTTCCTAGCCTGATAAAAGTGAATAGTAATATTTCAAAATATAATATGAAGTATAATGTTTATATGTCATGTTTATGCCCTTACAAAGGTCTAGAAAAAAAGAAAAGAGTGCTTGGAGAGAAAGTTTTTGAAGAGTGTACTATGATAATAATTCGTATTTCTTTTTGTATAAGTATTATATTAATCTAATAGAACTTTGGATATATTTTGGAACATCTCAGATTGAAACATAATATGTGTGCCATCAATGAGTTAAAATCAATTAGTTCAATTAGTCATATTTATGAAGGTAAATCATAGTGAGTTTGGGTCCCTCTTCCGATAAAACCTGTACTTTGTTTGTCACTAAGTTTGTGAAATTATGTATTTGTGCAAAATAAAGGTATTTTCGTTTGCTTTCTTGAACAAAATAAAACATGGGATTCAAATAATTTAATAAAACAGCAATAGGCTATATCTAAATGTGATAATCTTTCGATGAACTGTAATTACAAACCTAACTCATATTTGGATTCAGAAGAATCTTTAAGGATTTCAAGGAACCGACGAATCACGGTCACGTGGCAATCAAACTGCCATTACAGGATCCCATCTAAGGTTAAATATCATTAGATGTAACGGTGAGGCTCGCCCAATCCTTGCCGCGCCTCCCTATCCTCGCCTAGCTCCTTCAATCCAATTCCGACTCCATTTCCCGTTTCGAGGGAGAAACTCCGCTCCCCCATTGGCGAAACTGGAGCAGATACCCCAAAATCAATTCCATCATAACTTAACGTTTATCGCTGAGTGATAGATCTAGCAAAACATTTTAAAATTACGGCAATCATTTCTAGGCAGTATCGTTCATTAGACATTCGTATAATTAGAGGTATTTTGAGTAATTTTATAATCTATAAGTCTATGAATGTTATAATAAATAATTGCATATTTGCAACAATAAAAATTATCTAGCATACAAATATTGAATTTATGTTCAGCTGGCTTATAAAACCTTGCCTACTGCTCGCTAGGTTCCACCCCAATCATGTTTATTAATGCCTCTTATAAAGGTCTAAAAAAAAAAGAGTGCTTGGTGCGAAAGTTTTTGAAGAGTGTTAAGGATAATAATTCGTATTTAATTTTTTATAAGTATTATATTGAAATAATAGAACTTTGAATATACTTTGGAACTCCTAAGATTGGACCATAGGTGTGCCATCAATTAGTTTAATTAGTTGAATTATACCACTTGACAGAAATTTATGCATAATGTTGGAAAAAATATTTTTAGTTCGAAAAACCCATCCATAGAGCTATAGATTATAGTGTTCACGGACACATTAAATTAAGAGTCTGCAGTACCGACTGCCTTGAATTCTTATTCCCATAAGACTAATGTTAAATTTCAAACATCCGCTACGCCTTTAATTTTGCTTAAAAATATTCATCTCTATGTTATTTTAAAGGGAATGTTAATATCTTGGGCCCAATGAAATTATAAGTTTTATATTATTGGTTGTTTAAAGTATTCTCAAATTCTTTTTAAATATTGGACGGGTTTTTTTCAGTAGTTAATCTCATAAAATTCTCTACAATCGTGATTTTGATTTCTTCGTGTGTTAAATATTAATGTCTAGAGATGAATATTTTTCAACCAATATTGAAGGCGTAGCAGATGTTTGAAATTTAACATTAGTTGTATGTGAATAAAAAACCAAGGTGACCGGTACTTCAGACTTTGATGTATTAGCTTCTTGGGACTTCGAAAGTAAAAGTAACCATGGAACCATGATAAAAGTAAGTTGGGACTACCATAACAGCGTTTAAGCCGTTTAAGCCTAAAATCAGTAAATGGTATCAACTCGAGATTGATAGTTGATTTGTTGGGGATGTGTGAAGCAAAGGTGATTTCCAGGTAGGGCCAGGGCGGGGAGCGGCGAGGAATATCCTCCGTTGTAGGTCAGGACAAGGGCTTTCTGATCAATAGTGTGTGGCTCAACTCAACTGCTTTAGTGGTTCCGTCTTCATCTTTAACTGTGTAATTTATTACCAGAGTAGCTTTATTGCTACCTTGATGTTAGAAGTTCATCACCTTTACAACTTTTTTTATTTTGAAATACTTCTCTAGATATATTTTTTACTAGATTTTCAAATTTAGAAACTCGAGATGACCATTTTTATATAGTAAAAATGTTTTTTGTTGTTATTCTATGTTTAAATTGTTTAGATGCATTGAACATCCAAAACAACTAATTTAAATTGTCAAGGTATCCTGAAATATATAAAAAAAACTATAAGTTTATGTTATTAGTTTTCGACTACGAAGTATTTTTGTTGTTTGGGTTAAATTTTTTAATACCTCTTATTTCAAATTGGATAAAAAATAATCAAATTGTTAGAATATTAATTTTTTTTAAATTTGTAATCTAGGAAATAATTACCAACAAAATAAATAGTTTCGGACACTCATGAGTTTAAAAGTTTAAAATCAAAGCTTAGGTTTAACATCTCATGGTTTCCAATATACAGGGTGTTTCAGAACTCCCTACCAATATTTTAGGGTATTGTTCCTGGGTTAAAAACATATCTAAATATCATATTTAAATTGTTCGGAAGTCTTAAGTTACTCACACAGCCGCCATTTTGTTTTTTACACTTAATAATTTTTATTTCCGTAACGGATGGTTGTATTCAGATCATCTTTGGTATAAATCTTTATCATACCAATGTACATTCCCAAGAAATAAATTAATTTTTTCCATTGTATATTTTCAAAATGGCGGCCATTTTAAATTTTCAAACTCAAATATCTCAAAATCGGCAAATTTTATAAAAATTTTACAAGACACAAAAAAGTTGCCAAATTAAATTATCTAACCAATGGTGCCAAGTTTATAAGGATCGGACAATAAATAATGGAGTTATTGCGATTTTTCTTCATAAAAACATTGATTTTGCTGTTAAAATGGCCTTATTTGCATTAAATTCAATGCAAAATCCACGTTTTTATGAAGAAAAATCGCAATAACTCCATTATTTGTTGTCCGATCCTTACACACTTGGCACCATTGGTTAGATAATTTAATTTAGCAACTTTTTTGTGTCTTGTAAAATTCTTATAAAATTTACCGATTTTGAGATATTTTAGTTTGAAAATTTAAAATGGCCGCCATTTTGAAAATATACAATGGAAAAAATTAATTTTTTTCTTGGGAATGTACATTGGTATGATAAAGATTTATACCAAATATGATTTGAATATAACCATCCGTTACGGAAATAAAAATTATTATGTGTAAAAAACAAAATGGCGGCTGTGTGAGTAACTCAAGATTTCCGGACAATTTAAATACGATATTTAGATATGTTTTTAACCCAGGAACAATGCCCTAAAATATTGGTAGGGAGTTCTGAAACACCCGGTATACTTCCAATCTTATGATGTAATTCACCAACAATTAAAAACCTCAATTCCATAATATTGCGTTGTTATTTATGTTTTGTATGATAAAAGTTTTAATATTTATGAATCTTTGACATAAGCTCGTTCGATTAGACACAACGCGTTCTATTTCTTTTACCCAAGTTAGGGCATTATTGCCATAATTAAGGTAAAATTTAGATTGAAATTGTAACCCCCAATCAATAAAAATATAATTACATAATACAACTAACCTTTATTTTTACTAAAATATAGGGTCTTAATGTTTATACTATAACGTAATAAATAAAATTCCAACTTTTTTAACTAGCTATGTGATATTATTCACCAAAAGCTATTGTATTGTATTGAGCGTTTTCGTCGTACAGTTTAACTGATGTTGTGTAAAGTGTAAATATTACCATTTTAAAACATAAATTAAAACGAAACTAAAAACTACTTTGTCAACACTACAACCAATTATCAAAGCTCCCAGGCCAAGGTATTGGCTACATTTTTATCGTGTTATTTTATAGCTTTCACCTGGTCAACTGTATAATACAGCGATGAAATAACAGAGATAGGGCTAGGCCTGTATCCTGTATCGACCTCCACTGGAGCTCGGCTCTCGCGTCGAGGTATTCGATATTACCTACCTACCTAGCCAAAGCTGTAGCCAGGAAAAAATTTGGGGGGGGTTTGAGCTCCGCGGTTACAGGAAGTAACTTAACTTCCAAACTTTTATTTCAACACAATTCTTAATATAATCTAATGTTAAAGTAATTTATAAGTTTTAGATAATAAATAGTACTTTTATAATTACAAAAATAATATTACTTTATTATTAAATAACCCAGAAAACACAGCAGTAATCATTGAATGTACTAAATTATTTTTTCTTCTCTTTACTTCGAATTTGCTAACTTGTCTCTGATGCTAACGAGATATAACAATAACTTAACTAAAACGGATTAATGTTCAACACAATAAATATGAACATATCGTTTTATCACTTGCTATAAACTTATTTCCACTCAGTCTTTATAGACTATAATAAAATTTGGTAAAAAAAATTAAATTATCTTTCATCAGAGTTTCTGTCTTTCCCTATGAATGGACATCAGTGCTAAGCCGCTCATCAATCGCTTGACGGCTTTTGGCTTTTACCACTAGAGTATTCATAATAAGAAATATTCAGTTGTCTTGCCCAAGGAGGTTATACTGGAGACAGCACACAATATGCTAACCTGGAATGCTCTGGAGCACCAAATTGAACTACTTGCCGAAATGAACGAGTCTCAAATGGAGTCTCAAATTTACTTTTACAGTACATCTAATATCAGAGCAGCTCAAGTTAGTTGCACATAATAACAGTACAAAGAATTTGAGTCCACTTTTTACTGCAGAGTTAAAAGTTGCCAATTAATGAATTGTCAGATTTCATAGAAGTTGCAACAAATGTTATGTCAGGAAATAAAATCCCATGGCCTAAATTAGCTATTTTAATTCTGGGAAACTAAGTCTTAAGCTACTAATAAATCAATAAACATTAACAACTCTAAAATGATTTCTTTTGATGCACAGCAACGAAATAATGCTTTATAATCTAAACGAAACAATATGTGAAAAATCAAATCACATTCTTTTGCGTGAGTGAGATAATCAGCGATCACATAACATAATGTTTTGTTACGTTGTGTTCTCGCTAACAATCTAAATAATTAATTGATGTACTAATTCATAGTTCAGGAGAAAAGATTCGAACAGCTTGTTACTGCCGTTAAAAACAAAACGGTATTTCAGTGTTACCAACCCAACAAGATATACCGGCAAGCTTTTTTGCCTTCAACAACAAAACGATGATCTCTCCAGTAAGGATATAACCTCCTTGGTCTGACCTAATGAAGTAAATGTTAGGGCGAGAGTTGAAGATGCTGGAGCAGGCATAATTAAAATAGATTTTCAATTTTTTATTTTGTTTAACCAACCTTACTGAAAATTTACGTCGTAGTATAAGTCAATTTAACAGAATACTCAAAGCTTTATGAGACTGTCACTATGAAAAACTGTAACAGGCTAATGATGTCGAATTCCCATTCCCGCTCATTCTTTGTCGTTCACACTCTCCCGCGATCCCTATGATATGGGGGTCCGCACAGCTGACTAACTAAAACTTTCCTTATGACTCTCGAACATTTTAACCAAGCAAATAAGTAATTTTGTATTTCCTTTGTTTTTCAGTTTATATTCCTTACCATTATTAAATTTTCAAACGATATCTTATGAAAAAGTTTTACACATTTTTTGTTGGGCTGTTTTTGTGTCAAAAGTTCGGGGGGGGGGGCGTTTCGACCCCTGACCCCCCCCCCCCATTGTCTACGGCCTTGTACCTAGCACATGTACATACAGGGTGTCCCGGAACTCTGCGACCCTTTTCTATATTTGTTCCTTGCATCGAGACAAACATATTTTACAGTATATGTAAAATACCAGTGCATTGGTAAAATTTGTGGACGCATGCATCGACGCCTTGGATGGAGGTGAGACGGCCATGGGCTGTTTCATCGACCTGTCCAGGGCGTTCGATTGCGTCTCACACCCGATCCTTCTGAAAAAAACTAGCAGCAATAGGCATCAAAGGGACAGCACTTAGCTGGATCAGTTCATATCTTTCAAATAGATTTCACAAAACCAAACTAGATTTCTTTGATAAAAAAGGTATTAGGAAAACTTCTTATTCAAATCCAAAAGTGGCTTCATTCGGCGTTCCGCAAGGATCTATATTAGGACCAATCCTATTTCTTCTTTACATTAACGACATTTCTAACTGCCTACCTGGTAACCTTCTTTCAATTTTTGCAGACGACACCTCAATTTTAACTTCCCATAAAAATCTTAATATCCTAGAATAGGAAACCTTCTTCAACTTGAACACTCTTTCACAGTACTTTTCAGGAATTAATCTTCATATAAATCCCAAAAAAACACAATTTATACATTTCATGACAGAACAGAAACGGAGCCATCTGTTAGGAAAGGGAACAACTCTTCCATCAGTTGCACTTGAAGAAACGATTATAGAAGAAGCACAGTATGTTGATTATCTGGGAGTGAGTTTGGACGGTGGTCTCAGGTGGAATCAACACATCGATAAACTTGCTACACAGCTTGCTACAAATATTTTTGTCTTGAAAAATATATCTTCATTGAATAATATATCACTATCTAAACTTGTGTACTTTGGCTTGATCGAGAGTCTGATTAGGTATTCAATAATTCTATGGGGTTCCTCTAGTTATAGTAATTTAAATAGAATCTTTGTATTACAAAAGAGAGCAATTAGATGTATGTTGAAACTTAGACCTAGAGAATCATGTTTTGAGCACTTTAAAGAACTGCAAATTTTAACTGTACCATGCATTTACATGTTTGAAACAATTGTCTATGTTAAAGAACACAAACAAATCACCGCTCATCAGCATTCTTTTAACACCAGAAACCGTAATTTTAATCCTTCCGTATATCATAATCTAAAACTTTTTGAAAAAAGCCAGATTACATGGGTCTCAAGCTACTAAAACAACTTCCTCTCAACATAGCTCAAATCGACAATATTAAAAAGTTTAAACAGGAGCTCAAAAAATATCTTGTGGACAAATGTTTTTACGAAATTCCACCTTACCTGACCTGACTCTCGTCCTTTCACCGTGACAACTGACCCCCCCCCCCCCCCAATCCTTGAACAACCCTAACAACGACAAACATCAAGAAGATGCGCCAAAAACCAAGAAGAAACAAGTTTCTACGTTGACTGGTCCTATGCCTAAGTGGTCAATCCGGACGACGCGGGATATGTATGTATGTATGTATAACCATGTCTGCGGTTCCTAATTTTCTGTCTGTACGTTCCGATGTAATTTTGGCTTTACTCATGAGATCTTTCAATTGAGGTATTGAGTTGAATCTTGGCATGACTATTACGTACGTCAAGACTGTTTTACTTATCAATTTTGACATTTCTACGTTTTTCTATTTAAAATAGAGGTAATTTGAGATATCTCAAAAATGTGAAATATTATCAAAAGAGTATCAAAAGTATTATCAAAAGACACACTTAATATGTTTAAATTTACTTGTCTATTCAGAAATACAAATTTTTAAAATATCCGACTATAAATAACGGAGAATTTAAGATTTTTCCATTATAATTGGACGATTATTTTAATTAAAACTTAGCATTTCTTAACGGACGATTCAAATTTATACATTCCAGGTGTTTGAAACTATTTTGATGATACTACTGAGATGGGAATCCTTCCCAACAAATTTCACGTAAAAACGAAATAGAATTTTAATTCAAAATTGTAACAATGACGAAAACAAATACATATGTAAATAAAACATAAATTACCTCATCTATGAGATTTGTAACAAAATTATACATCCTAAAAATTAATTCCTCATCTGCAAGAATTATTAATTATAATCAATCAACTGACAACACTACATTTAAGTAATGTAGCAGAACATACTTTCTAGTGGCTAACTAACTGAAATAAATATTTTATAAGTCATTTTAGGATTTGGATCAAAATATTGTGATCCTCACTGAATCTCACTGAAATATAATTGCTATATTAAAACCAGAGAGAATAAAACTCAAATTAATGACACTTTAGTAAAACTGTCGATGAGATGGATAGTTGCACAGTATAGTCATCAATAACAAGAATTAACTTAATAAGCTCAATATCCAACAAGCTAACAACTTCATTGAGTTGTTTATTTGTCATCATGTAAATGGTAACATTCCGCATAATGGTCGATGCAATTTCAAAAACATCATATCAGACGAATATCGACCGTCGAGGGTTAAGTTTAGCCTGGGTCTGGGGTCGGGAGTCGCGTGCGAAGGTCGCATGCTAGTTTTATGGTTCACCTATGCAATCACAAATACATCACGGTACAGTACGGTTGTCAATCTGGGACTGAGCTCATCATGTGGCAAATTGGAGACAATTTATGTGTCTTTTATAATTACAAATCCATAAAACTTATTCACAATTTTTAGAAGAAAAAACACAAATGCTTTCTTTCCAAACAAAAATTGTTGAATTATTGAAATATACCAGACTATGTTTTGCCTTATTGTTCCGATTTTCAGAGAGAGCCTCAATCTATGTAACTAATCGTGATAACCTGTTTTTGTTTCGAAAAGAAGCAAAACTATTTAATGTACTCAGGATTGATCTACCAAGCGTACTGGCATAACCCTCAGTACAGTATAAGGTCCTGGACCAACTAATTTCATCAGTTATTTATTCACGAGAGTCACTATAAAGACAAGAAATTTTAGTATTAAACTTAAAGATCAAAATTGCACAAATTTCAATTTTCGAAACAATTATTAACTTTCACATTTATTAACTTAAATGTGATCCTGTATCTTAACAATAGTCTGTTTTTTGTAAAAAAATCTCAACCCTACAAGCTCCTACTGTTTTATAAACATGGGTATCTTAGGAATCAATGTTGAACCTCAAAATATCTAGATTCAATTTTAGAATCATAATCTTTTTCCAAAAAGTTTATAAAATTAGATTTTCTGATGAGTTTGAAATGATAATTTACCAACAAAGAATAATAAGTCTACACTGGTCAGAAGTCTCAATTTGCAAACTAATGTAAAATTACAAAACTAGTCCATAGCCCGATCATCAAAACCATGAATGTCATTAACTTGTGTAAATTCCAACATAGAGAACCATCAGAGTGCTCATTATTCACTTGAGTAGTACAATGATGTACTCGATTGGCCAATGGATTAGTCTAGCTCACTGAATACTATTTGCTGATGGTTCATTGCGGTGTGGCAATGGCAATGCGGTTAGGTTGAAATAAGAACGATAAAATTGTATAATGAAATAAATTAAATTTAAATGTAGCAATACAAATGTTCCATAAGACAATACAAGAATAAGATTAGTGACTTAGATTAACTAATATACTATTACATTCATTTTCTGTATTTTGCCCAATTTTATGCCCTTTGTTATAATAGTTGAGTATAATAATTTGTTAATAAGTATAATAATTGTTATAATAATTTCTAGCCCAAAGTTAGCTAAAAAACGTCCTCCAACTATTAGTTTGTTAATGCTAAACTATCGAAATATATAACGCCATAAGCGGAACAGATATAAATCGTATTATGGCTGTATTGTTTTTACTGTTGTAATGGTTATATTTCAACTTTTTAATCAAATATTTCATGACTAATGTTTCAATATTCAATATCTAATTAACTGTTTCAATACTTCCTTGCAATATATTGAATTCATTGCATTAACTTATTTATTTACACTAATATATTGTGTGTAAGTCTTAAATTGTAAAAAAAATATTATAGTTAATGAAACCAAACTGTTAATACATGTTTTTACTGCAGAATTGAATTAGGAAGATTCGACATTACTTGGTCATCTACTGTTATCTATTTCTTAATAAGAAAGCCTTAAATTAAGTAAATAAGTGCTATCAAATAATTCCAGCTCAGTCATGTCATGTTTTATAAACAGTTTTTCGCACCTTATAGATTTTAAAGGATTTTCTCCAATTATGAGTCAAAGAGAGTAGTTCGACGAAACCTCACTCCCTTTTTGATCAGCCAGGTCGTAATTAAAGTATGCGTTTGAAACTTCCCTTTGATCTTTAACTAATAACGGTGGTGAAATAATTCATGAAACACGATAAAAACTTCGTTATCTGGTCTTTATTTAGGGGTGTTCAGAAAGACTCGACGTTTTCGCTGCTCCGGGATCGATCAAACTATTCCAAGGTCCTCGACTACTGGCAACCGTCTGCGGCTGTCTAATTAGGCAATCCCCGTGTTATCTTCTGCTACATTACTTAAACATCTCGTGAATTTAATTTTACATACAGGGTTAGTAAAGAGTGTGGATACCCCATATTGACTTTTTACGAGTTATATATACAGTAATCTCAACATAATTTTAATAAAAATTGAAGCTACATGGTTTGTAGTCGGTATTTCGGTGTAATGGATATTTTAAGGGCAACTTAAAATTTTAAATTTTTTAATCCCCAGTTTTAAGTAATTTTTTATTTTATACATGAATATTAAGACGTTTTTAATTTCTGAAACCTTTCTCAAAACTCAATGGTTAGAAAGCTGGAGTCGAAGGAAGGAAATTTTCTATCCCATGTGAATAACATGTGGCGACCTTCAATTGCATTTTATGTTTTATCTTGAAAACCGCCCAGTAAAATCTAGTGAACGAAAATTTTCTCAAATAAGGTTCTTGAATTTTCGTTTTTCAAATGAGGTTCAAATGAGGTGTTATTTGTCCGACATATTGAAAAATAAGTTTATTCTGATTATTCACGGTGGATAATCAGTTTAGTAGAGGGACGTTTAGTTATAAATGGTTTAGTTAGAAATATTTTGAACTCGGTCTCCGCCCACAGACATGCGCCCATACGACGGCCGTCAATTTAATTTGTTTCGTCATATTTTCTCAGGTTGAAATAATATACTTCCGTCAGAGCAGACCAGCGTACTTAGCGAATTCCCAATTTAAATGCTAATCAAATTTTATAATGATCAGAAAATTTTTGCAATAGTTATCGTGTTAACAAACACTCTAAATTGAAAATTCTATTTCCCATATAAGTTCATATTTGTTTTTTTTTTTTTTAGTAAATCGTTATTTGTGCTGTTATAAATGTGTTTCCGAAAAAAAAAACACTACGTATCCAGAAAACTTAATCAATTGATATATAAAATTATGTAATCGCAGAGGTGGCCCTCGACTAGAGATGCTATGAAAACGACGATAATAGCTTTACTATTCCAAAAGGAAATTCGCTAAAACGTCTACCAAAACTACTCGATATACTTACACCATAATTATATACAAGACGGTAAAATATGAAAGATGTTATAATGGCGATCGATTTCGACCAGTGACCACCGGTCATCATCAGGCCCATTCCGAGACTTTATTTTTTACTACTGTTTTTTTCTGTATGCTAATTTGGTAATAAATCATTATAATTTTATTGAGTGGTGAATGCTAATGTTTATAGTTAAAATATTCTTAATACACCATGACAAGACAGTTTTCTTTTGTGTATTCTATATTTTAATGGGTATAGTTTTGGAGACACTGCAAACAATCCAGATCTTTTGTATCATTGTATATTTGTCCTGCTTGTGTATTCTTGTTCTCCACTGCTTAAAGTTATATTTATAAATATTTCACAAATTTAAAGCGAGTTTATCGACTTCATTCACCCACCTTCAGTTAGTTCGTTTCGCTCTCTCAACTCCAAGCTCAGACCACACGCTCACAAGCTGACGGATAAGAATGTTTCAATATGTGCAAAAGTCTTTTACATATTTTAAGTACATCAACAGATTATTCGAAATAATTTTGTGTTTTAAAACAAATCAACTGTTGTTCTATTGTGTTGTTTTTGCCCTATCAACGGTGTATATGTGCGTGCTTGGTCCCCCTTGTACATTCTCACACGGAGCAGCAGGCTTGGCGTTTCAAGTTCATCGATCTTTCTTATCTTGAACTTGATTGTCTTCCACATGCATTTCTTCAATCATTGCCTGGCTGCCAATTTTTCTTGCTCGTAAAAAGTCAATTCATTAACATTGAGTGGTTAAGTTTCTGTCTAATATATTTTCTTGTACGTTCATCTTCTAATAAATGATAATACCAGTATGCCTCGACTTTCACGATATCTGTTTTATGGGAATGCAATTGAAAATTATGGTTTGGTCTGCCTGAGTATTATATTTCAGTGATTAATTGGTCTAGACTAATTGAGGCAATCTCCAGGGCAGGTCTATGTTTGCCTGCTCCCTTTAAGTTTGCTTAAATTATTCTACAACTTACATTGTAGGGCCTCCCCACAGGATTTGGGAAAACCTCCTTTTACATCCCACTAACCTTAAAATGTTTCGAAGAAAATGGTTAAATTTATAGTCAATAAAGTCTATTTGCACGCATTTCTCTACACAATTATTCTCGTTATTTATACAGGGTGACTTTTAAGTCCTTTACCCTCTATTTATTTTCCATACCGTATAAATTAGAAAGTTTAAACTCCGCATGTGTATGTTAGTCCTAAATGTCTTGTTTTTCATGGGTTCATTGGCTCTCCACCTCCAATGTGGGACGGCATAGCATACAATGAGTAAGGCGAGATTCTTAAAAGTAAGCATATGTGCATCAAATTAAGCGACTCTGTTAGTAGAATACAATGCCGAAAACCGGACCTCAAAAGGATGATCGAGTAAAAAATGGCCGGTGATCAAACTTTGCATTAATATCATATTGCTGAAAGTAAAAAATGATATGACTCCCGATACAATCGACCTTTTGAGGTCGGGTTTGTAGCAAATTGCTCAGAATGCAAAGCCCTTTAAAATGATGTACGATATGAGGTAGGCCAATGAAGTTTTTACCAAAACTTCCTTTAGGGACGTCCCTTATGGAAGTCGTCAGGGAAACTGCATCCGCCTTAGTCATATTGGCGTCATCATTTTAAAGAGGTTTGTCAACCTATGCTTACATTTAAGAATCTTGCCTTAGTCCTCATGAACCGTACCCCATTAGAGGTGGAGAGTCAATGAACCCATGAAAAACAAGACATTTAGGACTAACATGCATATGCGGAGTTTAAACTTTCTAACTTATACCATATAGAAAATAAATAGAAGGAAGAGACTTAAAACTCGCCCTGTAAATTTGTCGTTGCTTGAATTTAAATGTCATGTCAGTAATTACCACTAAGAAAAATTATGTAAAAATTACTGTCTTTTTTGGGAAAAAATAATAAGATAATTAATTATATAAAGCCACAATTTTGAATATTATGAGATCGTGTTTAGAAATTAACTATGAAACAACACAGCTTAACTCCATGTTCATAGCTAAAAGAAAAATATTCAAACGGTAATTTCCAAGCGAAATAATGAGGAAATAAAAATGCTGGTGCCTCGAGCGCTACAGTAAAACTCAGCACTGAGAGGAGTTGAATTTTGTAGCAGTGCCAGCAGTTTATCAACTTTAGGATACAAAACCTAGAACAAGTGTAGTTCTAAATTTTTATATTTTTTGTTGGAGTATTTAAATTAAATATGAGATATGTACGTAAATATATTTCAAACCCCAATTCTAAAGGGTTCTTATACCCACTAAAATGTTTGTATTTTCTTCTGCTGTACATATATAAAAACAAAAAATCATAATATGAGAATATGTTGACTAATCATTCACCCTTATTTATGTGTGAAGTGGTGTGTACATGTGACACTAAGTCTGATTTCTTAGTAAATAAGGTGCCACTTGGACCAAAACCAGTTTGGTGGATTATTGTAAAATCAAGTAATTTCTCTTTAAGCTCTCCTAGATGTATTTTACTTTAATTTAATTTGACTGACGTCCCACACTTTTATTTAGTCCAAAAAATCAAATGTGACTTGGTGATTTGACATAATTGCAGTGCCGGAACAGCAATTAGTTGTTGACATATAACAACTGCATTTACTGCAGCACAGTGAAACTATCTGGCCTTTACAGTTTTGATAGTGTGAGATTATTACGGTCGTCATAGTTTATGGTCAAATTTATAACGACTGTAAACATTATCACTTTTAATCGTAGCGTAATCAAATCTTAGGTAAAGATTTAAGCTACTTGAATGCATGGTTGATTTCAGGCCACGGATTGACTGACTAGCTTTTGTTATAAAAGAAAGCTTCATAGAACTACCAATATTTAGTAAATAGGAAATTATTTTGTAAAAATTAACTGGATTAACTCTAATCATTATTTTAATCATAGTCCTAAATTATTATTAACATCATTTATAATTTCATTTTCAAAACACTTTTCTTATATTACGATGAAATTCTTCACTCAATATTGTTGTCAAACTACAAAATGTCTTGGGGATTGAGATTAATTGGTTTAGACAGTCTCTCGAGTCAATTGTTAGAGAAGACCGTCATAAACTTAGCCTCTAGACTAACCATTAATAATATAAATACCCTTCCATGTAATTTCCATGTACATTTAAAAAAATAAGATGTACACAAAAAAATCAGACTCAGAACTTAGTATTGTTTTGTACATTATGTATGTATATAATGGAATAATAAAAAAATAGAATGATTTTTGTAAATTTTGCCAACTCATTAAAGTGACCCTAAAGTAATCACAAAAAGAGATAGGTTTATTTTTTGATCTTCAACACTCAAGCAAAAAACATCAGTTTGGTGACTTTTTTAACTGTCGGACCCCCAAACGGACATTTTATTTGTAATAAGCTGGACATTCCTGAATTTGTGATGAACAACCTACAAAAAACTGAGGATAGTTACAATTATTAATCTATACAGGGTGTCCCAAAATTATCGACCCAAAACTCACCATGTTATTTATTACCTTGAAACAAACAAAATTCAGTATGTAATGTATAGTCTTAACTTGGGTAGTTTTCTGTCTGTCTGTCTGTATGTTTTTTGTTTATGTTTTTTCAATAAATATTCATCCTATGTTCTTGGCAAGGATATCGAAGTAAAACTTTTCATGTTGGGTCACTTTAGACAGATACATTTTAACTGAAAATATGTAAACTGTATCACTTCCGGTTTCAAAATGGCGACCATTCATAATTCTCAACGTTAACTATAAAAAAGTAAATTAACAACAAAGTAAAGATTAGAATTGGAGATTAGACAGCAAATAACAGAGTACATGACATTTTTATTAATAGAACCCCTCTTCATTTAACCCAACTAATGAAATTCTGTATGTTTTCGTGGAGAAAACGCTCATTTTGTAGTCCAATGCTTAGCATTCAATCTTAGCATTGTTGTTTAAAGAAATAGACTTCACAACTTTTTAGTGATATATTGTAATTTTGTAAAATTTAAGTATCATGTTTAAGATATTAAATTTTTAAAATTTTAAATTATTGTCATTTTGAAACTGAGGGTGAAATAATTTTAAAATTTTCAGTTCCAATGTAACTGACTAACGTAAATGACCATTCGCATTATCATGTTATATCTTTACCGAAAATGGGGATATTAAATATTCATTGAAACCACTTATAGATAGACAGAAGGAAAACTAAGCAACATAGGACTAAACATTACAAGGTTTGCGTTTAGTGTATACCCTCTTAAAAGTGTACCGGGCAAACGTCTTATCATTTTTTCATGTGCTACTTCAAAAGTTGAGTTTGTCTTAAACAAAAAATGAACAAGTCAGAAACAAAGAAGGACAATGTATTATAGGCTTGCAAACTAAATTTTAAATGCAATATTTTAACATTTGACTTATATACCAGCTTTTTCAGAATATTTTTTATAAGATGGAAGTCAACTATTGAATATAAACAGATAATGATATTTTAATCATTTTATGAGTTACTATTTTAATATTTTTGCACTATGATGAAATATGTTGTTTATCACTCGGACTGAAAGTGTTTTTGTGCTTACATTCCCAACGCGATTGCGCACAAAAAAAAAACACTCTGTCCTAGTGATGAAAACTACTATTGTTTCACCTGGCGACTTGGCCATGTTTGGGCCGATAATTTTGGGACACCCTGTAGTTATGTGTGCTATGATTGTTTATCTGTGTAATATAATGTGAGGGAATTAGCATCGTCAGCGACTCTATTCGTGAATCTCGTTTGCAGAAATGTCATTGTTATTCTGCACAGAGTGCTCGGCACGCGTCGAAATGCTGTTATGTTGTACAGGGTATTCGGAACCTTATCACGTCCCATCTTTATCTGGCGTTGCATATTCTATGGTGCCGTTGTAACCTATTTACGCAGCAAGATACTATCGGCACATGGCCAGCAAGGAAATTGCCATCGGCATCTCCTTGCTCGAGTCTATACGTGGCTATGAAAATAATACGTAATAAAATATCATTCCATTAAGAGTCTGTCAAAACATTTAATTAGTTATTAACATTTAGTAGGACTGATATGCTTTACTTGTTTGATTAATAGGCTATTGTCATTTTGGCAATCAAAAATTGAATACTTTGAATGAAATTGTTTTTAAATTCCTGCAGGTAACCACAATTTTATTAGCATAAATTGTTTTCCCATGACAAAAATAGTTAATAGTTAGGTGCAGTGGTGTCATGGCAATTTTTGCAGTGGCGGAACGGTACACCTAGCCCAGATTTGAGGTAGGGCGTCCCGATGCCCCGCTACCCCCCCCCCCCCCCCCCCCCACCCCAAAAAAAACGAAACTTACAGAATTGTTTATGTTATGATGTTAAATTGCTTAGTTTATTTTTTATGCTGTCTGCTAACTTTTAACTTGATTAAAAAGAAATTCAAAGACGAACTAAAAAACTATTTTTGGCAGGCGTACGTAGCCGCAGTAGGCTAGGCCTGTTGTAGAAGCGGCAGATTCCATCATTGAAGCGGTATCGCCTGTGTTAGATTCACTCAATTAATTATTTATTTACAACTAAACTATTTGTTCTTTACATTTGGTTAACTATTTAAATCCTATATTTATTTCATAAAACTTCCAGGGCGATGTATTAATAGACTAGAAGGCCTGACTAGACACAGAACAAGCGTAATAAATAATCTAACAAGAATAGGCAAAGTACAACGAGAAAGGAAACGCCACAGAGTACGCCTGTAAAACATCTTAACCTCTGGAAGAAAAATACATAATAAAGTAAAATATAGTTATTTCGAAAACATTGCCCATATTTTAAAAGCCAATGTGGGTGTTGTAAACAAATTGAAAGATTTAGAATGTTTCTAGTTTTTCTGATTTATATAAATTCATATGATCAATCAACTTTTAGACGGTCTTAGGCTACTCTGCGCAAAGCGATCGTGCATTATTTCCAGGATGCATTCAGCTAATCTAGGTCACTAGAGGTTATGACATATTTTCGGTCAGCATTCGATACAATTCTCGTCACTTCTCGTCAAACAACTGTCCATACTGATGATAGCGTCTTTGGCGGCAGGCATTAATATAACTGGAGTTTGATGTAGTTGTTACCAAATAGGAGCAAATGTATTTGATCAGCAGCTATGAGCGCTGTTACCAAAGAGAACACGATTGGTGTTGGACCGCAAATTGTAAACTGTATTCCTATCCGTGGACTCGGAAATCGGTGAACGCTATATCGTTAGTTAACTGGTAATCCTGTTGCTTGACAAATATTTCTTTGTTTACAATTAAATTTGTTATACCAAATTTTATCAAATCTCCACTTCCGGCCAAAACCAGTGCCGGAACGGCGTTCCGGCGCGTTCCGGCACCATGACACCCCTGGTTAGGTGGCCAGAACAAACCATTGAACAATTTATTTTTATTATATCATAAATTTCAAATTAACTCAATTTTCTATATTACCAATAGTCATTGCATATCGTCAATATTGATTTTTTTACAAATTTGTCATTTACTTGAGATAAGTCAGTTGCCAAAACTAGTATTTCATCGTTCATCGGAGAAAGTGTCATTTCTGACTAGTTTTTGTGCAGTTTCGAGTCTTATATGACAATTATTGTGAAATGAAGGTACATCATCGAGACAGGTCCTGGGGCTGTGGATGATTACATCAGTTGGTTTGTTGTTTTGGTAATCTTTTTTCTTTTTTTCTATTATTCCTTAGTTCTGTGTTATTTTCAAGAATAGTTCGTATCAGTTGTTTGTTTCGAAAACTTTTTTGAACTGTGTTATTTCTTTTCTCATTGTCTTACACGACTTTCACAAACATATATGGATGATTAAATGCCTACCAAGCTAATTTTAAACGTAGTATTTTTCTGTGGGGGCTGGAGTGACTAAGACACCCTGTTAAAATGGACTATTTCGAACCTCAATTGAGTTCCATGAAAGAAATGAAATGATTACTTTACAAAAAATAATAATAACAAATGCACAGTAACCAGTTATATTTCCCGGAATTGCTAATACATTCCGCTCCCCTTCGTTCTCGATCATATCCGGGAATCAAGTTTATTTTCGATGTACCCCAGACCGTGAATAAAATAGACAGGCGATAATACGGGGCTATTATTTCCCACTGGCAGATGAGCCCTTTGAAACATAAAGCGTCAAAGAGTACCTGTCCCCAGTGATTCCCCAGCACTCCGCAAGCCCAACTTCAAAGAATAAAAATAGCGGGGCCCAATTGGCTTACCCGGACCACATCTCACTGCTTCTTTAAACACTTTCTTTTCAGCCATTTATTTTCTTCGATTAAAAAGTGAAGTAGAAAGACAATTACTAATGGTAATTACATCTAAATGCGTTATTACTTTAAAATACAGTAGTTGATATAGAATTTCCTGTGAACAACACATAATTAGATACGTATAATAAGAGCGTGTATGTTTTTTCGAGATTGAAGCATTTAATTAAATTTTTATATGCTTCGTGAAAATTCTTTGCCCCTTAGTTTTTAAAAATATTACCACTCTAAAATCAGTACTAAAATAGCACTTTTAAAAAACATGTTTAATTTATATTAAAGCTGTTTATTGAATAGCACCTGAGAAAACATCAAAGTGGATAAAGCTTAACAGCTGTGATATATCAGTGGCAGAAATAGTTCCAGATATACTCTTATTTTGGAACGAATTATAGTTGATCATTCTTCAAAACCAACATATTAACCCAACTTGGTGTCATCAGCGAGTAAAATAATAAACACTATAAAAAATTGAGTCACCCACTACATAAGTCAAATCCCACTACCACCTTGATGAATTAATTAATTAAAACCACCATCAGTATTGAGTACACCTCCCACTTGCGTTCATTCCAGTTTTTTGCTTCCCAATTTAATAAATGTTCATGATACTCGTATTTTAGAGGCAATAATTTTAAAGTTTGTATCAGTTACAAAGCGATTAGTCTAATATTACAAAAATCTTTAGCATTTTAATTATTTAGAGTTTAAATTTTAATACTCGTAATAACGTAGGCCCTATCACACACAGTATTTGGAATTTTTATGGCCCTATTCTTTGATCATATGATTGTAAAACAAGTTGATTAATTGTTTCTTTATTTATTTGCTCCAACTAAATGCTCGAGATCCCAATGATAAACACACAATACAACATAAGTCACATTTTGTTCACAAAAAATTGATTAAAGAAAATTCTATTACAGTTTCAAACATGTAACTGGTCACTAAAATTAGCCTTTTTATGGCTTAAACCCAGACGCCTGGATTGCTCCTGCATATTTTTATTAGAATTGTTTTCTCTATTTTGTGTCATCAACCCAAATATAGGCAAATTTAATATATGTTCTACGTGGGCACTCTTCATTTTCATTTCAGTAACTTTTGTTACATAACGCCTTCCACTGCATAATCCTAAATTTACACTTATAATTTCATTCGATTATTTTTAATTTTTTGTACCTGCGTACTGATTATTAATAATAATTAGCGACAGTTCAAATTTACGAAACTTCTTAGATGGTGTCAGTAGTCAAGGTCAGGGTCAAGGTCATCGTCAACGATCATGAGATCGGCCGTGTAATCTAATGCATAAACATAAACCCTGGATGTAATGCAACACATGAGATTATGATTGATGTTAATACTGTATATCTATTCGTCTAATTCAATACAGCGCCTTTATACAGCAATATTAGTGACGACTATTCGAGTTTGGAGGGATTATATCATGTATTCCAGAGCAGCAGTCCCATATGCCACTGAATCCCTGGCAGACAGATCATCACTAATTCATCCATTCTGCTCCGTACTCACGTGTGCCAATTTGAATGGCATGTTCAATAATGGTGTGACTTTTTATCTGTTTTAATTGTTCGAATAAAAAGTATTGTATCGTTTTTTAGTATAAAATACATGTTTAGTTAATATGTTTAGGATAACGGATGTATCAAATTGACCACTACAAAGTGACTGGGAAACGGTTAATACTTCAAAAGGGTCTCTAAGATTGTAATATTTTATTTGGAAATTAAATTGATTACTATAAGAGTAGTTATAAAGAATTTCTTAGTTAAATTTGTATTTTATCAAATTTTATTGCTTGTCGAACAATGTTCCATTGTCCTATACATATTTTTAAATACCTTATTATTGCAATTAGTTTTTTATTTACTTTTGGGTTATTTGTTTTTTAACATAGCATTAGCATAACATAGCAACATAGCTAGCGTAGAGTAAACTTTTAGAACAATAGCGTAACGTATTAAAGCATCCTAAAAACCGGTTGACTCAAAAAGTTTATAATATTTTTAAAATAGCTTTAAAAGCTGTTTTAAAATTCCAACTTTATCTGGTCAAAATGCAATAATTGTAATATATTTGACTTATCATTTCTAGTAAATTAACAAACTACACATAAAAATGAATAAAGTTAAAATCCTAAACATTTTTTTCCTGTCACGTAATATCGTTTCTGGTTTAATTTAGAAGCCGCACCTAGATAATGTTAACAACAATCATTTATATCCGTTGACATAGCATTAAATTTCATTATGATAAATTTAATAACATGAACACAATACATGCAAAACATATATTGAGAAAATAGTTAAACAATTATTACATTATTATAATACGATGGTTAGCAATTAGTATACACACACAGAGAATCTTATTTATAGGCCTTATCTTCCTTCTTGGTATAATTTATTTTGTTGCAAACCTTAAATTTATGTTTTCATTTATTTACGAGTTGTTGCAATAACTCTATATGAAATAAGATAAAAGTAACACTCATCTGTTATAGATCACTTGTAATGAGTCATCTGCTATTCAATGTTATAATTCTGCACTTGTGTACATTAATAATACAGAATTTGTAACTCATGTAGGTTTAAACATATTGGTTTGATTACAAGAATAGCTATTATTTTAAAACAAAAAGGATAAAAAATAGGGTTTATATGTGGAGTACTGAGAGCACGTAAATAACATATTAAAGGGAGTACGTGTATAGTGCAACTATATACAGTACTGGAGGGGTGTAATTATAGCGTGTCATTACAGGAGGCAACTGTTTGCCTGTAATCAATGGGAGGCAATGCAGTGTCATCATGTCACGTGTGGCCCACATCTGTGTCATCCGTCAACAGCTCTGACCGACGGGTTAAAAATTTAAGAGACGCTCTTAAATTAATATGGGGAAAATATAACAATAATGCAGTAAAAACTTTAATAGAAAATACAATTGAGATTGAAAAAGGTGCTCATGGAAGCTTTGACTAAAAATAACATTCGATGTTTAGTTGTAAGGTCTTATTCTATTATCAAATATTATGTTAACACAGTTTTATTTTTACTCTATTAAGGTTACATCCTGGAATTAAAGTTAAAATGTAGACTATTTGACATAAAGTTCACAGAGTACATTAAGTTACGCATTGGTTTAATATTTTCTGAACAACGAGAAATAAAATTCAATACATTTGACAAGTAATTACTAATAAAAGGTTTAAAATACCTGAGCACTGTCAAGTGATCCTTGTTTGGTTACTTGCTACCGAAGGTTTTGGGCCTGTAATGGGTCCATTTTCAAGCTTAGAACATCAAGTAGTTTGTTATCCATCTGAACTTCGTCAAAACATTAAAACCATACTCACACGACAGACATTTACGACACGAAAACATTAAAAACATAACTGACCAGTTTATTAATAAAACCGTGTGTACGTGCTGCGTCCCCGGCTGATGGGTCATCACGCGTAATTACTACACCTTGACTTTTTTACGGTCTATCAGTCTTTTGTTGGGTCAATCGGAGGATCCGCAAGTTGTGATAAAAAGATTAAAAATAATCATAAATCAAGTTGGTAAAAAAATGTAGGTCTCATTTACGTGAACACAATACCGTAAAACGGATAATCTAGCCATCGATTGTAAGCTGTCAAACTTTCCAATAAACTCTTTCTGACGAAATTTAAAAATTCTGTAACTTGCTTGTTGTTAATACAAGTAGATGATACAGTAACTGGAATAAAACTACTTTGTTATAGTAAGATGCAGGAAAATAGTCCGATGGAAATTTTAACAGCTGTGTCCCCCCTCACCCCCTCTCGCCCTGCAATGTTGTCATTTGTGGTTTTGTTTACCATGTGTAATACCGGGTGTTCATAAAGTCTTGCCCTGATTTGATAGCTTTGCTGTACAGAAACCATTAGAGCCACACGCAACTTACATTGCTTCTTTTGAAGAGAATTTAATCTAGTTTTTTATTATTATCAAGTTGGTAACACCTTTGTTTAGCTATTTAACAACAATGCAGTTTTCTTTAAATTCTGTACAAAAGCAAATCAGAAATGGTTAGCCTCCAGAAGAGGGAAAAGTGTGTCCTATGGTTCTATGAAACCCATAGTCCCCCTTTACCGGTACTGTCCAAAGACTTTTTGTGCGAACATTTAGAACACCTGCACCTTATGTAATAAGTATCGAGAGGTGGTATCCATATTTTTGTGACAGGGGCAGTGTGTGTGACAAGAAACGAACTTGACGCCCGCGCATCACTGAAGTCACGGTGGATTGGGCGTTATCGCCTGACTAAATTGCCTCCTCGGTCACCAGACTTTACTCATCTCTCTACTTTTTATGTGGGGGTTTGTCAAAGACGTAGTGTGTTCTACCCCAGTTCTTGATTTAGAGTCACTAAGAGAGAGAATAAGAAATGCAGTGCAGTCTGATACTCATTAAATGTTAACCAAAATATGGGAAAAAAGAAAAAGTCACCTAGAATATTTACAGGCAGCCCAAGGCGACACATAGAATTTTATTGAGTTCGAACATATGTAAATAAAACTTAAGAAGTCACTTGTTAAAACTGTAAATAAAACATTATTCTACCATCATTTGTTTTCATGCTATTCGATTTCTTTATCAGGGCAAGACTTTATGAACACCCGGTACAGTAGAAAAATGAGTTTCAGAGTAAATTTGGCAACAATGGATCGACTCTCATCGGACTATTTTCGTGAATCTTACTATAGTATTTTTCGATGTATTTTAGGGCTTGTAAAGGAGTGTTATAGATTATATCATGTTCAATGTAATTTTATTAATCTAAAATTGAGGTAATTTGTTGATAGTAAAAGAAGAAAAGTTCAACTTTGATGTACTATTTTATTGTTTTAGGGCACTAAGTTTCAGATATTCAACTCTCTGTTGTTTTTTTTCGTGTTACAGTAAATCATATTTGATTGTTTCAGATGTTAGTGTCTCAAAAACCACTGTATTAATTAAGTGATGGCAAACATAATACAATTTGTGATATTGAAGTACCATTATGTAATGGTAATAAAAGGATATAAGTTGCACTTTTGAAAAATGTTTTCATTTGATAAGGTTAATAACTTATTTGTCTATATATTTAAAACAGTAAGGTAAAACACACCTTTGGACAGCTCGTCTGAGACTTATACTAGGCTGAATTACATGGGGGACCAAAACAACCCTTTTTCTACCTATATTAGCAGGTTTTATTTGTCTTTAAAAAATATTCACGTTAAATTGGTTAAAATAAAAAAAATAAATTTCTTATGGAGATTTAACATATGGAATTAGTCAACTTTTCAATCTTTAGACAGTTTTTCTGAGACTTCCACTTTACCTATTTATCAAGTTTTATTTACTTTCACGTATCTTACTTTCTTAATTTACAAAAATCTAAATATCGAAACCTATGCAATTAATTTATTTTGGAGAGTTTCAAAATATAATAAATTAATAATAAAAATCATAAAAATAAAAAAAAATAATAAAAAATAATAATAATAAAAATAAATAGTATGATAAATTTTTATACTATTTAAACTGTAAAATTTTATAGTTGGTGGATAACAATAAATAAACAAGTTTTTATTGTAAAGTGTTTATACTTTTAGTTGCTTAACCACGTGAATCAGATGATCAATTGAAAGGAATTAGCAATTTAAAAAGTACATTTTACACATATTTTCACCATGCCTAGCGCTCCCACGATCACCATGGACGGAGCTGTTTCCGTCAAGTATCGACGGGCAACTACTCGTTTTATCTATTTATTTAATTTTTACTCGTAGTATTTTAAACGTTCAGTAAATATTATACTGTACCACTGCGGGCCTTTTGTACTCCCTGCGTAAAGAATTTCACGGAAGAGCGTTCACCCTATACACGCCATCTAGTGATTTTGTACTAAACTGTTACTTGGCTTTAAAAATGTTCAAAATTTTATATGATTACGGTTAAATACGTCCTGATTGCGAGAGTTCGGTTCATAAAACTTTTAACTGTGGAGGTTGAGGCAGGATTTGATAGGAAAGAGTTAAACATCCGGAAAACAGGTTGGCTCTAATGGTGTGGTTTGGCGGGGTCGTTACAGTCCAACTACACGTCAAACTTTGGTGGTTAAGTCTTTGCGGGATTACCTAACGTCGCGTCGCATAGTGAACCTCTAACGAAAACGTACGAAACCCTTGTTCCCGCGCACATCGAGAACCATCGCTTTTATTTATAACAATGAGTGAGAATTAATCAAATATATCTATAATATATTTAAAACAGGAATTAGATAATCTCCTTTTGATAGTTCGTCTGAGACTGCTCATGGATCTATTTATATGTGGGTTGTACAAAAATTAATGTTTTCGGCTCTAAACCAGCAGATTTTATTTCTATTTTGAAAGTTTCTATTTTTCCTAAAAAGATTTAATATGGGGGAAAAGCCATTTTTTTAATTCTTTGGCCAGTTTGAGTATTTCATTGAACAGATATACATGCAGTTTGCGTCAAATAAAAGCAAAACTTTTCTATATTATCAGATTTGATTTACTTTACGTTGTTTTACATTATCTTATTTAAAATTTCCAAACCTATGCAATGAGTTTATTGTAAAGCCTTTCAGCTGATTGTAAATCAATGAGGTATTTTGTCTAAAAACAGTAGAAGATCAAACGCTCAAGAAGGATTTGGTTTATTATGGCCAGTACCCAAAATTTATACAATTATAAAATCTTTTAAATGGACAGAAAAAATAATACAATTCTCTACTATTGAAAATATACAGTTTTATAGCTGGTGGATCAAAAGTAAACAAGTTTTAACTGTGGAATAGTTTAGTATAAGGCATATATCTAAAGATACTTAATTATTTAAAACAGCTGAATAATTGGAGGAATATAGAGATTTGAAAATAATGTTTCATTCTTATTTTGCACTATCTGCTAAGCACTCCTCTTTTCACGAATATCGATGGACAACGACTAGTGAAAGTTAAAGAATTATAGTATTGTTATCTGTGAGTAATAACGTAACGTACGGTCTACCAAGAGAATGGGGTTTTTATTTATTGCTATTGTGTTTTTTTTGCACAACTATTAAATGTGAGTATAAACTATTATGTGAAGTTTTGTATTTCAGCAGTAAATGATTATTACATTATCAACTGACAACTTTATCGATTGCACAAAATGATTAAGTATGTTTACATATAGACCTAATTTGTATGTCTATGTTTTGTGCTCATAAAATGTCATTACTGTGTCTTACTATTATTGCCTTTATACATGGAAAAAGCAAATAAGTTTATCGCTCGATGTCAAAACCGAAGCTATTTAACCGCACACGCATTTCAATTAATGTAGTCGATGTTAGTTCCATTAGACGAATCGACGATGAAAAATTTCCTATTAATAATGTAACAGATGTAGCAGGTGTAGATGTACAACCGTTTCATATTACTGTTATGAATAAGAATAACACTTAACAATGTTTTTGACATTCTAAATTAAATAAATGTAAAAATAATTGTTTTAGGGATCAAACATAGTTTCTTTTAATCTAATTCTCTGAATGTTTTACCCCGAGGATTATGAAAAAGAATGTCAAATAAGAGTACTGGGAAAAGAAAATTTTAAGTAACTTATTAAGTAATCGAAAGTAAATTTTTACTGGAATGCCAGCACAGTTGGTTCTTACGATTGAATTAATTTCAGGTACTTCAAGTTATTCGTAGTATCATTTAATAGACTAAGTGTGTGTTTTAATTGTTAATCACATTCAATTCTTCCGTTCCATCGTGTGATTGGTTTTTAAACAATTCAAAATATCTTGTTGTGATTTATTGCATGAATTTTTCTTCCCTGGGTAAATTATGATTTAGGTTAGTTATTGACTTCGTGTTTCTTTTCTAATGTAACCCACTTTTTGAAGTAAAATATTACAAAAATAACACTAGTTATCATTCATTTAATTGTTATTAACGTTTATTTACTCACAGGATCTAAATGATATATTTTTAGTTTTTATGTTCAAACAGTCCACCATTTCCCTTTATCCTATGTCCTGCATCTTCAGTAAATTCTGTACCTCAAAACCAGACGGACGCAAGTTACAGTAACCAGATTTTTAGGAGAGCAAAATAACTGTGGAGAACGAACTTCACTGCTGACTGCAGAGCTAATGCTTAGGTTAAGAATTTGTAGTGTATGTTTATAATTAGAAGTATAAGTGCTTTTACACGGTTATTTTAATTATGTTTATACAGTTGATTTACCCAGTACTGAACTTACGTTTCTTTAGCCTAAAAACAAAGCTTTTTCAGGACTTAAGACAGGACTTACGTTACATTGGCTCTAACTATTAAACCAGGTAAAGAACACATGAAAAGGCGTTAATATGTAAATAGCCTTATAATACAAACCGTTTAGTACTATATTTAAAAGCTTGCCAAAAAAGTTGAATTTATTCTAAAGTTATTATTTAAAAAGTATAAAAAATGTAAAAAGGTAAAAAGTTAAAAATATTTGAGATTGAGTAAAAAGTAAAAGTATACTTAAACTATAAAAATTACAATACAGTTCAGTAGTTTAATTAACATAAAATCAATTATGAATCTTGAGCGTACGTATCAAGATAAAAACGTTGGCCTAATTTAACAAAACGATTGTAAGACTTAAGGCTGGACTTGCATCACATTGGCTCGATACATAGTATTTACGCTTGTGTGGCTCAACAGTGGAACCAGACTTGAGCTTTAATAAATAATATTTTTCCAGGAATTGGGTATTTATGGCTCAGTACAGATTGAAATTCTACACACAACAATGTATACATTTTAAATAGCCTATTTTTGGACTTATGTTAGTCTGGTTTTGCGGTGCAGAATTTCTGGAAATCTTTTTTAAAAGTCGCTATTGAAATTCTACTTTATCAAAAAGGAAATTGGAGTAAATGGCGGTACGTTTGTACAAACTAAACAAAATATCAATAAATAGAGGGTGTCTTTAAAGTCACAAAACTTCATAAAATGGCTAATTGGGTCAAAATAAGCAAAAATGTAATGTGAAGGTATGTTAATATGAAGTATATGAAAGTTATTATGATGGGTAAATATACATATTTACCTAAATATCTACCATTTTGTTTTTGCCACCAGATAATTTTTATTTCGGTGACTTATTGATGTAGGAACTTCATATTTGGCGTAGACCTTTATAGTATTAATGTCCATTTCCACAATAAAATTATTTTTTTCCGATGCATACTTTCAAAATGGTGGCCATTTCAAATTTTCAAATTTAAATATCTTAAAATCGGTAAAATATATAGAGATTTTACAAGACACAAAACAATTGACAAGTAAAATTATATAAAATGGTACCAAGTTTGTAATGGCCCGACAACACATAACGGAGTTATTGTGATTTTTGAAGAGAGAGACATTGATTTTGCATTAGAATTCATGCAAGTTGAGATTATTTTAAAATAAAATTCACAATAAATCTATGATTGGTTGTCAGATCTTTAAAAAAAAATGGTATATTTTTTAGTTAAATGAATTTATCAACGTTTTTGTGCCTTGTAAAATGTTGATATGATTACAGGTTTTAAGATATTTGACTTTAAGATTTAAAAATGGCCAACATTTTGAAAATGTGCATAAGAAAAAAAAAATTTATTGTGAAAATGGACATTAGTATTGTAAATTCCATGTGAAATATGAAGTTCCTACATCAATCTAGAGTAATTTAATACAAAACCGAACTAGAAAGGATAAATGAGTCAGAGGTTATTACATTCTAATTAATTTTAATAGCCTTCCATTTTGAACGTGTAATCCATTTCACGAGAGGTTTACAGCATTGCTTTCTTTTAAGTGTGATATATATTTTGGCGGACATATGAACCCATGTCAACATTGAAGATTTCCTTTTGACCCCTCGTAGGCCTTCCCCCGGGGGCTGTCAAACTCCTGAAAGTGCTTTAATATATTTTATTTCCTAGAACTACGTTCCAGGCCTCACTGATGTATCTTAATAACAAACTTATATAACCGTTCTGGGTCTTTTTGAACTCCTTCTTTAATTCCTCCTAGTGCTACTAGTGCTACTGTCTATATCGGCCTAATGGGACCTACCCGGATTTGGTTAAATATTTCACTACTAGGTTTAGAGAGAATTTAATAGGGATAAGAAATTTCCACCTACCCTTCTTGGTGACGAACATGCACGGATGGTCGAAGAGGAAGTTCCGGAAGGAGTTGCACTCCTGGTCCAGCTGGGGCTCCCGGCAGAGACAGGTCGGCTTGAAGAACGGAAACAGCTGCAAGGTCCTGAGCGCGGCCTGGCACTTGGTCACCGTCACGGTGGAGCACGACACTGCCGAAACACAACGATCTGTAGAAGGTACAGGCCTACAACCGTTGAACCAAACTACACCATGTTTGGTACAACCGTTCAGAAGGCAAAAACAAGCAAAGATTACAATACAAGGGTCCCACCTTGATTAGTTTCTTTTCTGTGTATATGCAATTTTAATTAATCCATTATACCTAAATTTGAGTACAGAATTGAAACTTAGCATTTCTGTTAAGGTTAAGTATGTGAAGACCCAAATTCAAATGATTTTCAAAAATTTCAATCTTTTGCATTCTCAAAATGGCGGCCATTTTAATTTTAAAGAAGAAATATTTCAAAAGCCAAAAATGTTTTTACTATAAATATTTTAAATCCCAAAAGATTTGCATGGTACGAAAAGTTAAAAATTTAATCCTCTAAACAAAATATACCAATATTGTAAAGACGAAGCAACACAGAACAAATATAGACAAATATAGTTTCAACTACAAACTAATGCAGATTTGATTAAATTTACTTGAAAAAGGTGCCTTTTTGTAAATTAAAGTTATAATTTCTATATGGTTTGTCGTAAGACCATTACAATCTTGGTATTTTTTATAAATGATTGAGTTTTTTCAATTTTTTCTGTATCTTTCGAATTTTCAGAAACCTTTTTCTTATTTTTGAGATAAATAGCTTTGAAAATTTAAAAGGGCACTCATATTGACAACATAATATATATATTTCATAATTCCCTTTAATGTAGACCCCAACATTTGTTAAAAGTATGGCAAATTTCAATACCGCTACTCAAATTGTTTAAAAGATTATTAATTAAAAATTACAATTTAACAGACGGAAAACTAATCGATATAGGACCAATGTTGTGTAGTAATGTTCGCTTATTTTTCCATTGTACCTATAAAAGATTGGTCTTGTGATTGCGGGAATCTCTGTAATGTTTACTTATTTTTAACAGCAATAAATCTAACATGTAATATAACCTAACCTAAATCAACCCCTTTTTTGTTAGTAACAAAAAACACAAGAACCTAACCTTCACCTTATCCGTTATACGACCACAATAATCTTTTATATTGAAATATGCTTTACAAATTAAAAGTTTTCATACAATTTTTTTACAGTTTTATATTTATTTTCAAACTGAACTAATGGAAGTCAATCTGACTATAACGTAACTTAACTAGGGTTAGTTTACCAACCAAGACTTAGGTTATATGATTGGCTTAGTGTTATATCAATTAATAGCGGAATTGGCTTCGGTCTGGGGAATAATATCAAGGTATTACACAACCATAAATAATAAGAATAAATTTATGATAACTTAAGGGTCACTTCCACAAACTCAGATGTAGGCTAGGCACCAGACGCACTGCCGTTAATACAGGCAAAATTTATTGTTCAAAAATTATTTTAAAATCACATAAAACATTATTTGGCCAAAGGGTCTCTTATATCACCGTATCCTGCATCAAAATGAGCTGTGGTTTCGAAGCTAGTGAAGGATCAGGCAAAGATGACGGTGTGCGCAATGGAACCCATTCCTCAAGGAGCCATAAAACTGACCGCTCTGCGCAATGGAAAAGTCCAAACATCCCGAGCAACAAAGAATAATTCCAGTACAGTCCACGCTCCTGTAAACAATTATGGGTACTGTACGATTCTAATTCTATTCTTATTGATAAACTGTAGGATTGGCATTGGTTTAGGTTAAAATGGATGAAGTCGTATAACGGAAGAGGTCCCCACAAATTGGAATGTAATATTAAGGTTTGGATTTTATATGAAATCTGATTGACGTCATATTGAGAGCTCTCGCCTGTATGAGACATCCCAAACGTCAGTTTGAAAGCCATATTTTTTACTGATTTATTATTATTATTTATTTTTTAATGCATTTAAAATTGCTTTTAACTTTATATAGCCTAACTTCGTGAACCAACACCCTATTGTAATTAAATAATATTTCAAACGTGTTAGTTACAAATGAGTAATTCCGAATCGATCTGTTTAAACGGAGATTTAATGTAAAATGGAATATGAAAGGAATATTTCCAAAATTGTCTATACAAATTCAGTGACATTTTGACTTGTTTTATAGTCAAATATCAAAATAAGATGCCCAAACGAATCGAATGTGGTCGGCTGCTGCGCAATTATCTCATTTGATTAATTTCGCTTATCTGATTGTTTTGTCAAACCAACTTGTATGAGTTTTTATTAAATCTGCTAACACCAGATTTAAGGGCAATGCGTTATTAAATTATAACGATATTAAACCAACAAATATGTAATACTTACATTTTCCTCCATAAAATAATTTACAGGGCATTGCCAAAGAAATGTATTTCTGACGTCTTAAAAATAATCAAGTCCATTTTGATAAAAAGAAAAACGGGGAGAGCTTAAAAATATGTTGGAACAAAGTGAAGAGAGGAAAAGAGCAAAGGTTAGGATCGATGTCAAATCACAGTTCCACCGACCAGCTACCAAATCCACCAACCAACAATCAACCACCAACCACCAGCCTGCGAGGACTCATATAACAGAGCTTTCGGCATATACAACCAGTAATGTCAGCTAGATTCACTTTCAACTGAACAATTCCATTATCCACAGTTATTTAGTGTTGGTTGAATTCAAACTATTAAATAAAATTTCTTTCAGCAAATTGCTTTAAAAAATTACCTAATTGCCTTAAATTACTACTTTAAAATACCTTAAATTACTCATAGAAGATTAAAGTTAAAAAAATATATTTTTTACCGTGTTTCAATATAAAATCCATTCAGTTGCTGCTTACTCAATCAAAGTCTAAAACATTTACTGGTACATCCATGTCCGCTAATTTAATCATATTTCCTTGAAGATAATCGGGTAACATAAAAAATGGCGTTGGTTGTCTTACGGTTTTTTTATCTTCACATTTGCAGTGTTTCCTTCTTATCAAACGAAAGTTACTTCCTACTAATGCATTAAATATTTTCAGCTGCGATCAGTTCGATATGGTTGGAAGGCATGTTAATAATATTATTAATACAAATAGTAGTAATAATATTATTGTTATACTCGGTCATAAACCAACAATACATCATTAAGAAAATCCTAAAATGTTCATCCAGTGATAAGTAATTTTATAAATTCCAAGCAAATACTACACATGACACAAATGAGGCCAAAGAGTGACGTATTGAGCGAGTGCCGAGCATGGGGGCGTGTCCTTGGGTGAACTGAGATTGTACACGAGAGAGGCCCTTGCTCTTGGCCTACTGGCAATCGGTCAAACATTTATTCGTGTTACTTAATTGTTAATTCATTATTGTCATTTAATTCCTTAAAATAGGTAATATCAGTAGTTGAAAAAGGGTGTTTCTGTGGGAATGCATTAAATTCTGTCGAATTTGACAGATATATGGGGATACGTCGGATGACGTATAGGGGTTTAAATATTGGGGGAATCCTAGTCCTTTTAATATAGGGGTTTAAATGTGTAAATAAATAAATGACCGGATGACCACCAAATGGCTGGAAAGGACCAACTGCAAGCTATGAAAATAATGTTAACATCGATATTAAGTGACGTTTACAGTGTTTAAAAGTCCATGGTCATTTCATTAAATTATTTTTAACATGTTTTCCAACGGCAAAAGTTTGCGATTGCTATATACGATGTTTCTAGTGGCATTTGTTTACTGACGCCAGGGTCTTTTTTGTTATTGGAGTACTTAAACGCCTTTAGGGAAAGGTATCCAAACCTCTATAAATGTGTAGGCATACCGGAAATCCAACCCGTGACTTCGTGAACTGAAATCTAGGACCGTTCGTTAGGCACCTAAACCAAATGTCGTAAAATGTTTTTTTCATAGTTATACATTCTGGCGGTTAAAAATCGCTAGTGAATGGAGCGTAATGTAAGAACCATTTTTTAACTCGGCACTCCAGGGTAACCTTAGGTGACTGAGATTAGGCTATTACTGCAAAATAAATATGTAAGCTTACCGAGAAAACGCTCCACCAAAGATACTGAGTATAATATACTGTACATGCATATTAGCCAGGACAACTTTAAACGTGGTTCATACTAGTTGTGAAGTTGACATTGGGTAAAGCAAACGAAGTTGTTATAACATGTAGTAAGTCTTTTGGCTGTCCACTATGTCAAACTCCCTTCCCTCATTATTCATTCATGTTGTAGACAGCAGGGCACGGAAGCTAGCTGAGGAACAAGAATGTACAGACGCGGTTGTTTGGCCATTTAAAGGGCAGAGCTGACCACCCGTTTGAGCCTGCAAATCAGTTGTCACATGAGCTCTGGAGTTAGCTCCCTAACTGGTCAATCAGCTGTTTGCTGTTCCATTTCTCACCCTTTCTCTTCCTTCAATATCTTGCCCTTCCGGGGGCTTGCGCAATATACCCATTTAGAGACAGGCGGGCCTTGCGGTACGGCCTGGTTCTCCTTATATCTGTCAGCAACAACACCTTGCATGCATGTGTGTAACATAGGAAATGCTTCGTTTGAGCTACTTAAACCCTCATTAGTACTCTGCACTCAATCATGAGGCATAGCAGATTAATATTACCTATAAATTTGATTTGTTTTTTGTTATCGATTTATTTATTTATTACCTATATTATTACATTCTCATACTATTGATTTAGTTTTTTAATCCAGTTTTGTAGTGTGCAACTTTTTTTTAAATTTCAAACCTAATTTCTATAATAAAAATCATCGATAGTTTAAAATAGTTTTTAGAGAGCATGTAAAATAATTTTTTTATCAGTTGGCGTTTGTTAAAGAATTCCTTAAAATAAAGGTTTTTTATAACATATTTAAGATTAATATTATAAATAAGTTGATTGTTGATATATTGTAGGTGACATCGGTAGTTGCAAACAGTCAACCTCTAGACTAAACTTCAGGTACGCTGCAACTTGTTTGGATTACCGAGGGATTATACAGGTACAAGTAAGGATTTAACCCTGTTAGCAACTGTTAAAGTAAACACAAGTTAGTATGGATTATAGGAGAACGGAGATTCTAATGTTAAATGTTGCGCATTATTTTATAACGTAAATTTTGTTTTACTCTTGTCTTATGATAAACATTTTTAACGATATTCATTAGATACATTTGGTAGTTTGCATTGTTTCTAACTTGTATTTACTCTGTCTATTTAATAATGTAGCTCTTCATGATGTTACTTGTGACATCATTACTGTTGCTCATTGCAAGGTTTGTAGATAAAGGCCTTTTTATCTACGATCGTTGCAATGAGCACCAACATAAAACCAAACTTATAAAGATACTGGATCTGCCGACTTTTCGTAGCATATTGTATGTAACATCGTATATCATAAAGAGGTACATTATGAAAACATATTCAAGCCCGTTGCATAATAAGGTCTTAATCGTACAGGTCTCACATTAAAATACAGGTTCTATACTAACGAGAGCTCGTCATTTGACAAAAGTAGTGTTATATACAAGGTGCACAGCTTCACCTTTAACAAACTTCTCCAGGCTATTTTATCAAACCAAATTAAACAAAAAAGTTCGTATAAAAATGTGTCCTCAAATGCTTCATTTAGCCACTGGTTGCCTTTTTAATTTTTACACTTAATAATTTTTATTTCCGTAAAGGATGGTTGTATTTGTATATTTGGAATTGATTTTTACCAAAATGTTAATTTTCAGGAAAATAATTCTTTTTAGTGTATTTAAAAATTGCTGCCATTTAAAGTTTTTAAACTCAAATATTTCAACGCCGTAAATTTTTGTTAGATCTTACAAACCTCGTATTATTGGTTGGACAATTTAATTTGCCAACTCTTTTGTTTCCGTACTTGTAAAACTTTGATAAAATTTACCGGGTTTTTTATATTTGTGTATAAAATAATTTAAATGACTGCCATTTTGAACATATACATTGAATATTTTTTTCTACAAATGAACATTGTTGCCATAAAAGTCCATGCAAAATATGAACCCAATACATCTATCCGTTACTAAATTTAAAAAATTAAGTGTAAAGGAAATGGAGACTAGCGGCTTAACGAAGCATTTAGGACATATGTTAACGTGAACTTAATCTTTTTTTACTTGCTGAATAATCTGGTACAATTTGTAAATGTTGAAAGTTGGACACCCTGTATAATAGAAATTACACGATTGGCACATCAGCTGATTGTTCTATTACCATTCATGTTTTAGTTAATTTATATTCCTAACCTCAAAAGTGTGTGATCTATGACATAGAAGAGTGTGTCTGGTCTATGAGTGAATCTAATGTTAGTGGGATCGACGATTTGGTCAAGCGACATCGGTTGTGGCTACGTTTTTTATGGGTGATTGCCTACAACCTATACATTTTTAACGTTTACTAGTTATATCGAGCAATATATTTTGATACAGTACAAAAGTTACATTAAGTTCTAAATCAACGACATCCGACCAATCCTATATTGTCAGTATCTGTAATCACCAAATCTACACGTATTTACAGATGTACAGTAACAGATGTTTAAAATGCTCAGCCCGATCACAATGTTATTCTAAAGGGAAAGTTTCAAATTTATTTTGTGTATAGCACAGTTATTTAAAGGCCAATTTTCATCATTTTTTAGGCGGAAACTACTACAGACCAAGTCCTATCCAATGACTAAAAAAAAAACTTGAAAATCGGTTGAGAATTGTAGGAGTTCTCAACCCAAAAAAACCCCTTAGCGTATTAAGTATAAATTACTTTATTTTTACCTTGACTTAACAAATGTATATTGGTAGTATATAAAGTAGTGTATGCAAAAATTAATTGTACTAAGCCTTTAAGTCACTCGTGAGATATTTAGGACACTCGCTTGTTTCGTGTTCTCACTTAAATATTTCTCTTAGTTTAAAGACCTTGATAATACAAACGTCGCATAAACTACCACTAAATAATAACATTTAAACTTTTTCGGATTTTATAACATATTATAGGACTCCCAAAAAAAGGTGAACAGTGGACTGGGGATATATCGGAAAAGCAAGTAGTTAGTAATCCCTGTAGGCAACAGGCCCTTAATCCCCAAGTTGTGAATGTTTGACGATATGGCAGTGGTACAGGTGCGGGCAGCAGTTACAAGTAGGTCTAACTATGGCTGTTACAGTCTCTGATACGCCACGGTTTCCCGGATAGGACTACTTCTCCTTGCCCTGTTTATACATGAAGAAGGGTTCTCCAAAATTAATGGATGACAATAGGTATTTTCAGAAAAGTTTCTAATTAACTCAATTTTAACAAATAAAACCATAGTTTGTCTACAGAGGCTTCTTCGTTCACAATTGTATTTGGAATTCTTGCTGTGGGGGTAAGTAACATCCGTCAATGTTGCCGGTTGCCTTTAGTCAAATTTCATTTGTTTAACTGTCAAAATTTTTAAGGAGGAGAGTTTACATGTAGTTTCTATTCACATGACGAAAGTTCTGCTAACTTCAATTCAATTAAGTAAAACAGTTAAATCCAGATTTGTTTTTTGGCATAAGGGTATTCAGATATGCATGTTCTTGATAGTTCCCTGTTCTTCTCTTCTTCTATTTTATTCTAAATAAAAGTTCTCTTATATTTTATTCTATTTTATTCTTCTCTTCTTTCTATTTTAGTAATACTTAATTTTTTAAGACTCACATGATTTTTCTATGCACCTTGTCCGTTTTCTGTTCTAATATGCCTATTGAATTGTCCGGACAAGCTTGTATCACGTCTTTTATCTTTATTAGTTGGCGGTATTTCACGGCAGATTATGACAGATGTCTTTATAGTCCAGTGAATAGAGGGACGTTTGTTTACAAACGGTCCGGTAGTTCTAAAATTTTTATATGTTGTCTAGGATAGTTATTAGTTGTTTAAAATGCACAATTTTCCCCCCTCCGCGCCCGCCGCCACATTGAAAAAATACGAAAAATCTGTACTTTCTTCAGATTTTTGTTTATATCATCGTTGGGGTTGCATTTTATATAGAAGACAGTAATGTAAATGTTATAGACAGTTAAATTTCCTATAGTTTACATATTTAATTTGTCTATCTAGTACTTATGGTTAGGGAAATATTCACTTCTAAAAATATATAAATATTTCATTTTTAGCGAATTTCCCTATAGGGAATACGCTATTACGGTAGTAGCCATGGTAAGACCTAAGCCCGGGACCACTTTACTTTTTCATTTTGAGGTCCCCAGAAGCCAAAAACACCGTTCATATATATATGTATATATATATATATATATATATATATATATATATATATATATATATATATATATATATATATATATGTGTGTGTGTGTGTGTGTGTCCGTGGTACCGATAACTTTTGAAGCAGACCTCCGATTTTGATCAAATTTGGTATGAAGGTGTAAGACCAGGTCTATTTTCATGAGTTCGCGAACCAGCATGATCAGGTTATGGGAACGGGGTTTTATGGGGTTTCAAAGGGGTCAAAAATGGGCTTTTGGTATTTTTGGACCTAAATTTTCAAAATTCATCAATTTTAACTAAAACCATTTGAAAGAGCTTAAAAAAACAATCAATTTAGTATTTTGAATCTTTAAAATAGCTTAACTGGTTATAGAGAAAATTCAAATCAAGTTTCCCATGTTATTCTTATGGGTAAATCTTTAAAAAGTTATATATTGCTTATTTATCAACATATCAACATAAAAATTTTTATGAACCTTCAGTAGGTGGTGAGTAATTAAGATTTGATAAAAAACCCCCATGGCAGCAAAACCTACATGCTAAATCCCATGGTATTCTCATGGAAAATAATTGTATAATGGGAGCAAGAGAGATGGAGATATAAGGTATCTGTTCCTAATCAGCTGATCAGCTGTCTTCTGCATATTTGTCAAATTTGAAATGTTTATGTTTTGTTATTTGTAAACAAATCTTTCCTTTTGCATGGAAGCTTTGGATTATCCATTTTTTACTACTGCTAAAAAGTCATTTATTGCAATATAAATATTAATACATTAATTATTAAATAAAAATAATTTACTCAGAAATATAATGCCATTAAATATATTATATTTCCTTGTAAAGATTATTAATTAATAGCCACAAAGTTCTTTGATGTAGAAAAAATAATTCTTTGGTTGGAAATTCGCTGAGTACGCAGGTCTGCTGCGACGGGGGTATTATTATTTGCCAACATTTTGATTTTGGAACACTACAATTCGTTAAAAGCCAGGCAGTTGAGGTGATTTTTTTTACGTGGTGAACTACACCCAGTGTAGTTGTGTTCCTAACAGTTAACAAAAAAATGACACGTATTTTACTGTAATGAAAGGTGACATTATGTATCCAGAACTAAATAATTTTTATAAATTTTATTCTAATGGTACTTTGTTTCAATAAACAAATTTTCACGAAAATGGTTTACATTGTTTGTAGTTTATTTGCTATTGAACATTACCTCTCACCTGTAGACATTCTGGTAAAATTGTAAAATATCACTGTTTCATGTAAAAAAACTCTGGTATGATTTATGTTAATTTTAAGTTGTATCACATAATGTTAAACAATTGATGCGTTTTTATTAGATAAAATCATACACAACAGCAACAAATATCAATATGGTGTTGTTTTAATTTTTATACTTACGAATCAATTTATAAAGTCGGTTAAAAGAAATGTAGTAATTATCCTGCCGAGACATTGTGATATTCGTTTTCCTAGATTAGGCTATAACAGAATTAGTGTTGCAAATATCAAAATTCTGGCAAATTGAAAAAAAAAGAAATATTTATATATTTTTAAACGTGAATATCTCCGTAACCATAAGTCCCAGATAGACAAATTAAACATATAAATTATAGCAAATTTAATTGTCTACAACATTTACATTGCTGTCTTCTATATAAAATGCAAACCCAACGATGATATAACCAAAAATCTGAATAAAGTACGTATTTTATCATATTTTTCAATATGGTGGCGGGCGCGGAGGGGGGAAAATTTTGCATTTTGCATTCTAAACAACTAGGCCTACTAACTATCCTAGACAGTAGACAACATATAAAAAATTTAGAACTACAGGACCGTTTGTAAGCAAACACCCCTTTTTTTGTCTCTATTCACTGGACTATACCTTTTTTTTAGTGGTTGCCGCTCTGCTTGCTTAACTCCTCCCCATAGCCAGCGACATGGTCGAATGCTGCGCCTGCACCCTCCGACTTCAGATCACGGTAGAGGAAGCAATGACCGGGTTAGTCACAAGTTTTGTTATCGTGTCCTGCCTCTCCGCATTTGTAGCAAAGCGCTGACATCCTTTCCCGTGCACGTGCTGCAACGTTGGTCAGCGATTGCGCGGAAAATGAATGTATCATATGTATTATGGTACTATGTCTGGTGATATAGAACATCTAAAAAAAGAGGGGTTCGATCATAGAATTCTATTTAAATTTCACGAAATCAGACCACTATCAACGGGCGAATCGTATATGGAACTCAAAGAAGAAAAGTGAATAGCAAGGTGTTTGAATAAGGTCTTTTATTTATAAAGAATATACAGGGTGGTTATAAATAATTGGACACATTTTAAGATTCAACAAATAAATAACTAAGTAACTTAGAAACTTATAAATTGTTTTATTTCACATCATATTAAAAACAATGGCTATCCCAATGTAAGTAAAAATTTTAACATAATTTTTTACAAGTAAACTAAAACGTTTCCACGTGCTCTTTATTGGTTTGCACGCAAATTTTGTTGTACAAATTCAACCTCAGACCATGTTTTTTCTGAGCATTGCTGGAGTTATGCCTCCAATAACCTCTCTAACTCTTTTCTTAAGTTCCTGGATGCCTTGAACCTTCTTTGCGAACATCTGTCTTTGGCCATTAATCCAGAAAAAATCCTAAGGGTATACATGGCAGTTGATTTATTAAGTCTGGGGAACATGATATTAATTTGACCATTTTACAGTCTTTTTATAATCACTTTTTTATAATTATTGGAATATTAAAGTCTTTTCTTTTAATTACTTCATAACACGTTCTTAATATGCTACTTAATAAAATAATTGCCATGTTTGTAAGTTGCTTGGTTATTTATTTATTTTTCCAAGCGTATAAAATCTGAGAAAAGTGATAGAAAAGGAATTTTACCATTTTACAGGCTTTTTATAAACACTTTTTTATAATACTGGAATATTCATAATTATTATTTTCGTGTAACTGTATAAATTGGTTTTAACATAATATTTAAAGAAACAATTCCCATATTTCTAAGCTGCTTGGTCATTAATTTATTTAATCTCAAAAAGTGTCCAATAATGCATGTATATTTTAAATAAAATAAAAACTATAAACAACCCATCTACCAATCGCAAACTTTTGCAATTGAAAAGTATGTTTTGAAAAATTAAATGAAATGACCATGGACTTGGTTACGACACTGTAAAAGTCACTTAATATCGATGTTAATATTTTTCATAACTCGCAGTTGGTCCTTTCCAGCCATTCTGTGCCCATCTGGTCATTTAAACCCCTATACGTCATCCGACGTGACCCCATATATCTGTCAAATTCGACAGGCCATACATTCCCACAGAAACACCCTTTTTCAACTACTGATATTACCTATTTTTAGGAATTAAATGACAATAATGAATTGACAATTGAGTAACACGAATAAATGTTTGAGCGATTGCCAGTAGGCCAAGAGCAAGGGCCTCTCTCGTGTACAATCTCAGTTCACCCAAGGACACGCCCCCATGCTCGGCACTCGCTCAATACGTCACTCTTTGGCCTCATTTGTGTCATGTGTAGTATTTGCTTGGAATCTATTAACAAATTTACCATAGAATTTAAGGCGTGTTTTGAGTGATCGATTTTTAATGAATTATTTATTAACAATGTATAAAGTTATTATCAATATATCCTTTATTTTCTACTACTTCCATTCACAAAACACTTTTCGAAGTTTAACACTTAAATGTGTTGAATTGAACTTGTTCAGTGAAAAGACAATAGTTGAGCGTCTAAGGTGGTATATACCTGTGCAGAGCTGCATAGTTACTTGTGTCCACGTCGCGTCGACTGGTTGGTGTGGAAGTGATTTTTGACATCGATCTTAACCTTTGCTCTTTTCCTCGCTTCACTTTGTTCCGACATATTTTTAAGCTTGCCATACCTCTTTAGATCTGGCTCGGTTATTTTTAAATCACCGGAGATATATTTGTTTTCACACTAAATTTGTAGTGACGAATTTTTATGACTTTTATCAATTAAAAATAACTGTTTTTATTCTTTTTATAAATTTCAACATACGTCGTAAGAATGTAGAAAGAATAGGAGAAAATATCATTAATCGGTTAAGTCGTTTTTCTGTCTAAACCTAATTTGACCAACTTTTTTATTGACCAACTTTTTAAATTAAAAGTAAACAAAACTTTACAATAGAAAATAACCTTGTTATTTTATGTAATATTTTATTTGAGGCATGACCTTATATTTGGAAACAGTAGATTCGTTAAAAAACCTCATGCAAGTTTGTTTGACAAAACAATCAGATAAGCGGTATTAATCAAAGGATTAATTGCGCAGCAGTCGACCACATTCGGCTCGTTCGGGCATCTGGTTCCGGTCCATTTTGTTATTTGCTATTATAAGATTTGTTTGATAAATTGTAATATTTAAATTATCAATGGTCACATACAGTGAGATGATATTCAATGAGATTTGGATTTACAAAGAGACCCCCATACTTTAACCATTCAAGGTGGCAAAAATGATCTCTCAAACCTAAATTATTTGTTATTTTATAGATTGCCATTAAAGTCATTAGTACATATAAACAATAAATTTGTGTAAATGAGATATGATTTACAAATAATTTCAAAAAAGCTTAATAATTGTAATTATAAAAACACATATTGCGTTACAGTCTAGTTAAAAAATGAGAAATTTATCCATCCCTTATACTTTCGTTAGCTAACCGATCAACCCAACAGGTAAGTAATATATCTAAGTCCGTATTTCATAAATTTTTATGAAAAACATGTTTGTTTTCTTTTAAATCCGAAAAAGAATCGCTTACTGTGGTTATGTTATCTACGAGTGTTTTACACAAACTTAATTGTATTGACCTCGTACTTACTTACAAATTCTCATAAAACTGATGTAATTACAATTGAATTCAACATTTTAAGATCCTAAAAATGTTTTACTGTGGTAGCGAATGCTTCTGTAATTCTTATATCTTCTTAATCAATATAATAAAAACAATAAAGACAATCCATCAATTGTTGATAGTACGGTACATAGCAGAATTCAATGATTAAGAAAGTAATACAGTAATTTACTGGTCCAGTCAATTAAGTTTTTGAGCTCATATTAAATAATATTAACTTAATTTAGTTAAACAAGAATATGAAATACTTTGATCATTTGATTTGCATGGATTTTCAAAATCAGCTAATGACTGTACAGTTACATTATATCATATCATAGTTTATATTCATTAGTACATTAGCAGAAACTCCAAGATACAAATAGGAGGCATTTTTTAAAAAATCATAATATTTATGAATTTTTGGGAAGTGTTTCAAAATTTGGTTAATTCTTTATTAGTACGAAAGCTAGGAAATTGTAAAATAAGGTAGAGATAAAAATTTGTATTACAAGTAATGTTTGTATACGAAACATAATTAATTACCTAGGAATCCTATCACAAATCAAAGCTCACCATCAGGCTCTCTATAAAAGGAAAAAATTTAATAGCCTAATTTCTCAAAACAAACAATTCTGTGATCTACAATATGTAAGACTGTGGACTTTCCAGCTTACCGAATTCAGCGCCACAGACCCTGGGAATCGTTTCCAAGATGGGCGAGCAGGATGGGTCTTCGTAGCACAGCTGCCTGGCCAGCAGACAGTTGTACGTCTCTATCTTGCTTTTCATCGGATGCCCTGAAACGTAACAAACTCGAGTTAACGAATATAAATCCAACTCGCCCAGGCTCCGCCCCATGCCCTAGCCAGGTGCAAATTGGTTGGAATTTGTCAGTGGTGAATCCTATTCATTTAATATGAGGGCAGTTATTGATTAAAGTTTAACTTAGAACCGTAATATTTGTTATAAGATAGTGTTAACTATGTGGTGTTAAGGAAGAGTACTTTTAGTTATTAGGTTTTAGTCTTAGGTTTTATAAGTATTTCAGTGAAGTAGGTTGTAATTAAGGTGTTGGATAAGAAGAAGTTATCCTGAACACAAATATCCTATACTAAAACGATTTATAGTTTCCAGCGAAGTGTTGAAATAAAGTACATCTCTACTAGTTAGCCAGAGTTGTAAAATTACGGTTCCAATTCCACTGCGGATAGGCAGAGAAACGCAGTAAGCACAGGGACATGTTAACAAATCATTTATCTAAAACACAGAAGAAAATTTTTTGGTATTTTTAAGTTGTGTACCCTTTGATACCAAACGTTAAAACACTAAAACATACACAAACTTAATTCAGACAGCAGGATCTTACGATAAAGCATGTGCTTTAATCGTACCATACAGTACTTTTAAATATTAAATACTCCCCCCCCCCCTCCCGGCCACAAGAAGTGAATCCAACGGAATTTTGGTAGATTTCTTTCCCTATAAACCCCATGGAGGTAAGGAAGTAGGTTTGCCGCCATTAGGGCTTTGTAAGTAAATATAGGCTAAACCCTTCCTAATTAATGTACATACCAAATTTAATCCAGAAATATGTCAATAAAATGAGCAAGATAGAAGGTTTTGTTTATTTCCTATAAGAATAACATTGGAAACATACACAGTATTTGATTTTCTCCATAACCATTAAAGATAAGTTAATAATTCCAAACACTAAACTATTATTTAATTATTTTGCTCTTTTAAATGTTTAATGTTGAAATTGTTGTATTTTAAAAATTAAGGTCAAAAAATGGCAAAACCCTTTTACCCTTTTAAACCCCATACAATCTCGTTCCCATGGTCCGATCATTCTGGTTCACGAACTCATTCAAGTAGATAATACTCATTCCCTATACGGATATTCTCTAAAATTAAAACTAAATTAATGTTAGGTAAATATTAACATACCATCATAAAAAATATTATTTTTTTATTTGATTATGACTATTGTTTACTTTTTATGTTCTGGGCATGAAGATTACTATGATTATTATGATTATACTATGATTATTATGATTATATGATATACTATGAAGATTAACTATGACATAATTAAGCCGTTCTGTCGCTATTGACAAAAATGAAAACTCGTGAACATTGAACATTGTATGATTACAATACGTCTAAGAAGCTGTTTTTCATGGGATAATAAGTTATTTATTGCAATTAAATTTTAAGTTTAATGTGTTTATAGCATCATATGGTTTAGTTCTATTTCTTGGAGGGGATAAATTAAGGGGGAATACTATTTTTAAAAGTTAAATCCTAACTTAGTGTTTTCAAGTATTTCTAAAAACTAGTTTGCACTTCTATTGTACGTCGTCTTTCTGCTGAGACTTCATCAGCTGATCTTATCTCTATGCCCTCGCTGGAGCTTTACCTCTTATCATAGCGCCGGCACGAATAAATTATTAGTCAAACTCAACTTTATAACGGCGTGGTGGCTGTATTGGTTATTTGAAATGAAATTAAACACTAAAAAGTTGTGATAAGGTGGAAAATAATAATTTTTACTTAAAATGATACAATATTTTGAATTATTGATAAATTTTTGTACTGTAGGATGATTACACTTAATAAGGATAGTTTTATCAATTTTAATTAGTAATAAGATGCTTGAAAATAATAGTTAAAAATAATTCTCAATCCGTTATAGTGGATAAATGGATGTATCTAACTACAGAATTGGTAAACTATAGATCATACAAATAATTTGCGATTAAAATTATTTAAATTTAAAAAATTGATGTTTCTATTTCACTAATAAAATTTTTACTTCATCTTAATGTTTATATGATATTTAGAATAAAACCTTCATTTTAATGTTTATATGTTATTTAGAATCAAACCTTTCACAGTCAAAGTTAAATTTACCTTCTTAATGTCCGTTTTTTCCAAATTTTAGTAAAAATTGTATTTTTCTTCAGAATTTATATTATTACATTTTCATTATAATATGTAACAGTAATTTATCTACAAAACTTTTGTTCAGTACAATGGATTGTTACAAACTAAACACCTCCTAACTTCTATATATCCGTTGTTATTAAGTGTTCGCAGTGACTGTAGATGCATAATCCACTTCAAATTCACTATACGTTGTATAGTCTTTAAAAGATTCGACCCATTTCAATAATTAATTTTGGAAGATTAAAATTCTGTTCAATTCATTTTCCAGCTCTTTAACTGAGAGATGTGAGAAGCTAGCTGTGAATGTTCTCTAAATAAACTATATGTAACTCCCGTATGTGTGCAACTCACTCACAATTCATAGAAAATCTCGACCACTTCCACTTGATCTATAAACTTGAAATTTGACGAAACAATTAATTTTGCAATTTAACCAGGAGGAAAAGTCTCAAAATTGGTAATTTCAAATTTCAACCACCTCAAAAAATTTTAAAATATGACATAATTTTAATATGCAATATTTTTCTATTTTCGCTGTAACGAACGAGAGGTCCTACAATCTTTGGTCGGGAATTAAACGCTCTACAACTTTAGCCCAGGGAAATTTTGACATTACTCACCCTCTTCACCCTTAAAAAGGTGTGTACTTTCAACATTTCAAAATCCTTTCACAAATATTGCGCTATTTAAATATTTTTATTTACTATTATGTCACATAGATGCCTGAAATTGATTACAAATTTCGAACTTAAATAGGTCTTACTGTAGTAGCAGTCATTGGCCAATTTCAATCTAAGTTTAGTACAACAAAATTTTAAACACACAAAATTATTAACATTTATTCATGTACAGTTTTAGTAATTCAGTTTAACCTGGTAAATATACTGCTATATCGATATATCTATTGCCAGTTATATTCTATTTTAGACGATCTACAAGTTCGGTCCTGTAAAATTTTGCAGATATTTCTCCCTTCGCTCTTAAGTACTTTCAAAATTTTGAAATTCTTAAAAAAAACTGTATTACTGTTTTAATTATTTTAATTTACTATTATGGTACATATATGCACAAAATGTAGTACATATTGTGGTACAAATGTAGTAAAATATGTAGTACATAAAATAGTAGCAGTCATTGGCCAATTTCAGTATAATTTTAATGCATAAAATATTTTTAACGACGAAATCCTTAACAAATTTGTCATGTTCAGTTTTTGTAATTCACTTTAGTCTGGTAAATATACTGCTATATCAATAAATGTTTTGCCAGTATTTTACTCTATTTCAGACGCTCTACAAATTCATTCATATGACATTTTGCCAAATATTGCCCCCTTTATCCTTAAAAAGGTCCGCACTTTCAACATTTCAAATTCCATCTCAAAAATGGCATTATATTAATATTTTTATTCATTATTTTGGTCCATGGATGCCTGAAATATAGTATATCATGATCTCAACTAGGTTTTATAGTAATAGGAACCATTGGTTTATTTCAATCAAAGTTAAAAAAGTTAAAGTAAAAAAGGTAAAAAAAACAAAACACGAAATCCTTAATATTTTTTCATATATTGTCTTTGTAATTTACTTTATCTGGCAAATATACTTCTATATCGATGGATTTTTACCAGTATTATACTCTATTTTAGACGTCTTACAAACTCAGTCTTATGAAATTTTCCGTATCTAAACTCCTTCAACCCCAAAAATCATAATAGTTGACAAACGCCCCTTTCTATCTAGCCCCTGCATTGCTACAAAACCCCGGAAATTCTTGACACCTCCAACCCAATGCATTTTTACCCCCATTGACGATTTTTCTTGTAAATAGTTAAGATAGTTTAGGGGTTTGCTTTAACTATATTTTTGTTATCGTATTTAGTTTATTTATTGTTGTTCTAATTGATTCTCAAGGATGGTTCTTGAATTATTCTTGAATTTAATGATTTTTTTTCATACTTTAATCTCGAATGTTTAAACTGTAATAATTGGGAATAAACTGCGTCTTTTTTCAAACCTATCTTGAAACGGACTACATTTTTTATTTCAGATTTTGACAAATCTGAAGCCAACTCTCAAAATAAATTTTAATAATTTCAACTGTTATTGGTATCTATACTGTAGCGCTTCAGACATTATAATCCATAAATGACTTTGGTGATTTTTAAGCAATTCTTAAGACCCCCCAACAACCGACGATTTTTCTTTCTATCAATAAGGGTCTAAGGGGGGCGGGGTTACCCCATGTCTGCACCATTTTAAAGTCATATATATTTCGTTTTAAATGGAATTTTTAATTGCTTTCGTGTTTGAATTACTTTATTATTACTTTTATTATTGTTTAACTTTAAATTTTCTCTGAGCCTTAACTTCCAAACGTGTGATAATGTGGAAGAAACTGTATCTAAAAAATATATATTTTGAAATTAACCAAAATTTTTAAAATTAAACATTATTGCGTACTCCGCTTAGCCCTAACAATAATTTCTAACTTTGATCTCTAATTCGTTTAACGCTTGAGATTTTAATGAAGTAGGAGAACCAACTAGGGAGCATAGAATTCAAGGCAACCCTCAAAGGGGGATGGGGGCAGAGCCCCCATCGAGCAGTAGGCGAGTTGTTATTATAACCTCTCTTTCGCCATGTATTTTATAATCTATAAGTTTTTGTTTAAATATAGGACTATTATTTCAACAGTACTCGAAGTTTTAAAAATCAGGCAAAGAATGAAAAAAATAACACAAATGAAGTGGCGGAAATTGAAGACAAACCAAGATAAATAGATTATGTTGAGTAAATGAGCCTCAAGTTTTTACTACGGAAAGTATTAAGCTGCACGGCCATTAAGCTAGTAGACTATATTTAAATGTTCAGAAAACAACTTATTTTAAGTTCTAAGAACTAAGTTATTAACTGTTATAATTCTGAGTAGTTTTTAATTTCCTGGCTGATCTATATCGGTTAAATTAGTACGCGTATTTGCCAGAGCGTCGCTGGCGTGGGTTTGATGATCAAACTACGCCTGAGATGACATCGTATAGATTACTCTCATTGAATACGCTCAAAGGACAGCACTCCGAGGTAAACCTACTTGTAAATGAGGAGGGAGGGTTGTATCTTTGCCCACTTAAGTGTAAAGCTATAACCGACATCCGACAGTAATGTATGCGTGTGTTTATTACTGTAATCTTAAAAACTATAAATTCATTGTACATTTTACATATGCTTATTATATTTAAAATGGATATGTTTTTCAATACTACGCTAATTCATTTATTGTTTCTCTTCCATTTTTTATTTTTTTATTTTTTTCAAACATAGTACTTTAAAGTAAAATTTATAATGATGTTGCTAACTTCGTTACCATACTCACTCACTATACAACTTTTGGATAAACTTTTTCAATAAATTATGAAGCTAACTAAATCTATCTCTCTGCTAAAGAAAGTAAAACATAAGCATGATATAAAAAATAGAAAAATATTTATTGCAAATTAAATATTTTTAAGTAATGAAATAAGTCCATACTAAATAATATACCTAATATCCACTAAATTAAATAAAAAAATGAGTATCAATCCAAAACCAACTAGGTTTTTTATCTTGGTCAGTTATTACATAAGAAGTTAGTAAAATTGTTTATGGGTACTTAATGATAAATAGGTATTAATATACAGCCTAGATAAATCATTATTAAGGTTATTAGTCCTTTATTGAGGTTAGAGTTGATTGAGTTTAAGGTCAAGACTACGTGACGGTAAAAAAAAAAAATTGTAATGTATAAAAGTGAAGAATGTTGAGCAACTTGACCTGGTGACTGTTGCGACAAGGTTACCGCACTGCAGATCAATAGTTATGTATGTTCCCGTACAACAATCACATCTTGTAATCGAGGGGATAGCGGGTGTACTCCGTGTGTAGTCGGGGAGTGACTGGTTGTTGACTTGGTGACTGTTGCGACAAGGTTACCGCGCTGCAGATCAATAGTTATGTATGTTCCCGTACAACAATCACATCTTGTGATCCAGGGGATAGCGGGTGTACTCCGTGTGTAGTCGGGGAGTGACTGGTTGTTGACTTGGTGACTGTTGCGACAAGGTTACCGCGCTGCAGATCAATAGTTATGTATGTTCCCGTACAACAATCACATCTTGTGATCCAGGGGATAGCGGGTGTACTCCGTGTGTAGTCGGGGAGTGACTGGTTGTTGACTTGGTGACTGTTGCGACAAGGTTACCGCGCTGCAGATCAATAGTTATGTATGTTCCCGTACAACAATCACATCTTGTAATCGAGTGATAGCGGGTGTACTCCGTGTGTAGTCGGGGAGTGACTGGTTGTTGACTTGGTGACTGTTGCGACAAGGTTACCGCGCTGCAGATCAATAGTTATGTATGTTCCCGTACAACAATCACATCTAGTAATCGAGGGGATAGCGGGTGTACTCCGTGTGTAGTCGGGGAGTGACTGGTTGTTGACTTGGTGACTGTTGCGACAAGGTTACCGCGCTGCAGATCAATAGTTATGTATGTTCCCGTACAACAATCACATCTTGTAATCGAGTGATAGCGGGTGTACTCCGTGTGTAGTCGGGGAGTGACTGGTTGTTGACTTGGTGACTGTTGCGACAAGGTTACCGCGCTGCAGATCAATAGTTATGTATGTTCCCGTACAACAATCACATCTAGTAATCCAGGGGATAGCGGGTGTACTCCGTGTGTAGTCGGGGAGTGACTGGTTGTTGACTTGGTGACTGTTGCGACAAGGCTACCGCCCTGCAGATCAACAGTTATGTATGTTCCCGTACAACAATCACATCTTGTGATCCAGGGGATAGCGGCTGTACTCCGTGTGTAGTCGGGGAGTGACTGGTTGTTGACTTGGTGACTGTTGCGACAAGGTTACCGCGCTGCAGATCAATAGTTATGTATGTTCTCGTACAACAATCACATCTAGTAATCCAGGGGATAGCCGGTGTACTCCGTGTGTAGTCGGGGAGTGACTGGTTGTTGACTTGGTGACTGTTGCGACAAGGTTACCGCGCTGCAGATCAATAGTTATGTATGTTCCCGTACAACAATCACATCTTGTGATCCAGGGAATAGCCGGTGGACTCCGTGTGTAGTCGGGGAGTGACTGGTTGTTGACTTGGTGACTGTTGCGACAAGGTTACCGCGCTGCAGATCAATAGTTATGTATGTTCCCGTACAACAATCACATCTTGTAATCGAGTGATAGCGGGTGTACTCCGTGTGTAGTCGGGGAGTGACTGGTTGTTGACTTGGTGACTGTTGCGACAAGGTTACCGCGCTGCAGATCAATAGTTATGTATGTTCCCGTACAACAATCACATCTAGTAATCCAGGGGATAGCGGGTGTACTCCGTGTGTAGTCGGGGAGTGACTGGTTGTTGACTTGGTGACTGTTGCGACAAGGTTACCGCGCTGCAGATCAATAGTTATGTATGTTCCCGTACAACAATCACATCTAGTAATCCAGGGGATAGCGGGTGTACTCCGTGTGTAGTCGGGGAGTGACTGGTTGTTGACCTGGTGACTGTTGCGACAAGGTTACCGCGCTGCAGATCAATAGTTATGTATGTTCCCGTACAACAATCACATCTTGTAATCGAGTGATAGCGGGTGTACTCCGTGTGTAGTCGGGGAGTGACTGGTTGTTGACTTGGTGACTGTTGCGACAAGGTTACCGCGCTGCAGATCAATAGTTATGTATGTTCCCGTACAACAATCACATCTAGTAATCCAGGGGATAGCGGGTGTACTCCGTGTGTAGTCGGGGAGTGACTGGTTGTTGACTGTGTGACTGTTGCGACAAGGTTACCGCGCTGCAGATCAATAGTTATGTATGTTCCCGTACAACAATCACATCTTGTGATCCAGGGGATAGCCGGTGTACTCCGTGTGTAGTCGGGGAGTGACTGGTTGTTGACTAGGTGACTGTTGCGACAAGGTTACCGCGCTGCAGATCAATAGTTATGTATGTTCCCGTACAACAATCACATCTTGTAATCGAGTGATAGCGGGTGTACTCCGTGTGTAGTCGGGGAGTGACTGGTTGTTGACTTGGTGACTGTTGCGACAAGGTTACCGCGCTGCAGATCAATAGTTATGTATGTTCCCGTACAACAATCACATCTTGTGATCCAGGGGATAGCGGGTGTACTCCGTGTGTAGTCGGGGAGTGACTGGTTGTTGACTTGGTGACTGTTGCGACAAGGTTACCGCGCTGCAGATCAATAGTTATGTATGTTCCCGTACAACAATCACATCTAGTAATCCAGGGGATAGCCGGTGTACTCCGTGTGTAGTCGGGGAGTGACTGGTTGTTGACTTGGTGACTGTTGCGACAAGGTTACCGCGCTGCAGATCAATAGTTATGTATGTTCCCGTACAACAATCACATCTTGTGATCCAGGGGATAGCGGGTGTACTCCGTGTGTAGTCGGGGAGTGACTGGTTGTTGACTTGGTGACTGTTGCGACAAGGTTACCGCGCTGCAGATCAATAGTTATGTATGTTCCACGTTGTCACGCACTTCTTATCATCATCTAGGCGCCGCGCCGTTTCACTTTAAACCGCCCATTTCTTTTTGACCTGTGGGCCTGACGTCACGCAATATTCTGATCTGCACCCCCTTCACCTCTGTGCTTGTGATTACTATGTGACTTTTATAATATTACAAACGTGTTTTCCTTATTTAGATTTAGGGTGATTGTTAAATGTAAAGTAAAATGTACTGAAATTGAAAAAAAGGAAAACATAATGTTACTCTTCATTCATATAGGACTGATTCATTAGCACAAAAACATGCGAATAGTAGATACAAACAATTGAATACATGGTCTTTGCCAACTAAATGTTAGGAAGTGTTGAAAGTGATAATTACATCTTTTTTTTATGTATTCAAAATTTCTTGTTGTCAGAAACGAAAAACTTCCTTTTCTGCTTGTTTAATAAAGAATAACTCACATTTACTTATGCTTTATACATTTTTCAACTGAGCGCGTTAATCAGGCTTTTTAATCAAATAATTTAAGTCAGTTAGTTAATTTTTTCTATAGTATACAAACAATTTCAAAAGATTTATAGTTCCATCATGGACTTATGAACTACTTTATTGATTAACCAAAGGGACTGTCATAGTACAGAAAATGAACATTTGTATCACTATATCTATATATAATGCAAAAGTGTCTTTTGCTATGAGGGAGGTTTTTAATTTGTTTAAATATCGTGTAATATTGTGTCGAATAATTACACCCTCCCACTCTTGTGCTTAAAAATACAGTTAAATAAGGTTCACTGGTTCAGTGAAATATTCATACCACCCACTGATAATCTTAGACCAGTCATAAAAATAGTAGGTATTGGAAATAGTTCCAGAATTTCAGGAGAAATGCAGTAAGTATAGGCAGTGAAGTCCATGTCCCTGTTAAGATTATATTGTTTTAAGATGCCCATCTTCTGGGGTAAGTAACAAGAATGGATAGGTATAGAGAGAGTAGATAAGATCTCGTTACCCTAACTATTTCCTCATTACAAGTAAATAATGAGACTGCCTCCTAGAGTAGAATGATGTTGCACAGATCTCTGAGTCAGTGTTGCCATGAGGGACCTCTAATGTCTCTCATGGCTCTATTTAGATGGACATTGATTTCTCGGAAATGCGAACTGTTGATCCAGACAAGAACATAATACTCAGTCGTGAAATGAACCAGGGACAAAGCGCAAGTTTGTCGAACTGTTGTATCGGCACCTATGAACATCCTTGCAGTTGTTAACCAACCTCAGTTTTGGCTTTGACCTCACCTCAGTTCCTGTTCTTGGAAATGTCTCTTTTACGCGAGAGATCAATCAAAAATTACTGCCAGTGGTCGTCGTGCTTCAGCTCAAACCTAGCGAAAACTGATTTAAGCTTAAGCTTTTGGTTGGCCAGCCAAGTGGATACATGAACCCTCAGTTTTTATGTACTGTATTAGGTTACATAGCCACAATTCTTCCATTGATATCTGACAACTCTCCTCCATTTCGTCAAGCACGTAGATAATTTTCCGTTGAAAGTATGTGCAAGTTTAAATATTCATACTAGGAGTTTTACGATTTCACAAGAACTAAGGTAAGTGTTGTGAACCGATCGTGGTTTAGAATCACTGGAGGATTGAACCTAGCACTATATACTGTCAGGTCTGTAGTAGAGAAGGTAATTAACTTTATTAAAGTTTTATCGAGGCCGGTGAAGTTTTCAAAGTTGTCATGAAAGTAGTGAGATAGCACCGTACTGTTATTTTAAGTAACTAATTCATCAGAACCAAATAATTATCAATAATGTATCGAATTGGATAGTTAATGCTAACCTCGCAATTATAGATTTTATCTGTGATTAATCCTTTGTTCCAAAACTGTGCTAATATATTTTAACTACGAGTTTCATAGGTACATTTTTGCAATGAAAATTTATTTCAATCTGTCAGGACAGGGCATATAAAGATTATCACTGTTGTTACTTATTTACTTATTTAACTAAATAAGATATTTAAGACAGAGTTAGTACATTAAAGACATCTTTTTATATAACAATGTTACAGATTCCTTACTAGTAACAGGTTATATTTTTAAACCAATCCCCCTACAATGTAAAATTTTTATTCGGATTTCAAAATATCAACAGCATAATCTTGCAGTCAATCAACCAATTTTATAGTCTACTTGCATTTCGTTTTCTTGCACCACATATAAACATAGTTTAGTATCAAGTATACTTTACTATTTATCTAATGTTCCTTACGTTTCAAAGAATTTTTGACTAATTATCTAGCTTTAGCTAACATCTATCAATTTACATGGATTTTCCCAGGACAAACAATTAGCATACCCTTCGCAAATGCAATTACGAAGATGTTAGTACAGGTGTATTTCAAGCGTCGTCAGGACGAGCACGCTTGTTCTTGTGTACCTTCCTCTCCTCCCCCTCCCCCTCCTTTAGGGGTGGGGGAGGATTGGGGGAGAGACCCTTGTGGTCGGTTATTGATTCTCGTTCGATTTATCTTTTTACAATACTCACATTGAGCACGAAAAGATGGAGTTTTTACGACAAAGTACTCTTCTTTTATCAATTATTTAGAAAAAAGTCTTGTTCAGCTTAACTGACAAAACAAAGAAAAGCGATGTTATTAGCTTTCACCGAATTCATATAACGTTGCAGAGCGTGGGATTGTATGAGATTGAATAGAATGAAATATGAACATGCAACTACGTTCGATTGAGTCTGCTGACTGATTTTTGCAATAGATTTGAATTCTGATGTTATTTCAAGCTATTGATTTATTATTGTTAAGTGAAGTAGACAAATTTACTTTTGTGAAATATTTCGTTGACTTGTGTTAAGTCCAACAGTCAGCGATCCAGCAGTCCTATTTTTCCATGCATCTCATCTTATACACCCACAAGTCTTAGTAATTTGCTGTTTTTTAAGAATTCAAATTACTATAAAATAGTTGGGTGACAGTCATAACAAATGGGACTGTTGTTATTGTTAAGTCATACTATCCCTGAATATTAAATCTATTCTATTTTAAAACCAGAATAAGCTTGATTTTGGTACCATTACCTTTTTGGAGATATTCTTAACGTTATAAATTTACCACATTGTATAAATCCACCATAATCTAAACAATCATATGCAATAATATTTGAGTTCAGTCAGAATACTTATGACAAAAAATGTTTAAAAACGACATGACATTCTCGAAACCAAATTTAATTTGAGTTCCCTCACTCATTGAATGAGCAGGAATTCAATAAAGACTATGTAAATGTCTGATTGAAACTGAACATTAGAACGCCGTTTATAAATATGAGTCTTAGGGTTGGCTGTTATCTGATAACAGATGTTGCTTAAAAGTGAACTAGGAAAACGTCTAAGAAAACATATCAGCAGCAGTGGGCGCGTGTGCGGTACATATTATGGATTTTGAATTAGAGATAATTTTTTTAAATTTTAAACTTCATTTCCACTCATATTTGGTGGAATTTATCAATCTATACTTATTTAATACGCTATGGGATTTTTTTGTGTTGAGAACTCCTCCTACAATTCTAAAACGATTTTCAAGTTTTTGGTGTCGTTGGATAGGGCTTGGTCTGTAGTTGTTCCCGCCAAGAATTGATGAGAATCGGACTTAAAATAAGGGCGCTATCCACAAATAAAAATTGAAATTTCCCCATTAGAATAACATTGAGATTGGTTTGAGCATTTTAAACATCTGTTAACGTATACAGCTGTAGTATTTGGTGATCACTGATATTTACAATATTGGATTGGTCGGATTTCATTGATTTAGAACTCAATGTAACTTTTTGTATTGTATCAAAATTAATTGCTCGATGTCGAGCAACACGTGCACTAGTTTTTATTAATACATAAGTTTTTATTTATTAGTTATGACATCAGAATTAATTTTATTACTGAGTTTATCATTGTTATTACGTTTTCATATTGAATTATGGTATTTTTCTTTGTTAGTGATTGAAAAAATTCTCTTTTTCGACCTCAAACCTGGTATTAAAATTTATTTCAAAATATATATATTAGAGCTTTCAATGCTCCCATCCTTTCCACCCGAGAAACTTCACACACAAATTAAACAGGATTTCCAAACTCTTTATACCTCGAATTAACCTAAAGTTTACAATTGAACTCAAACCAAAAAATGAATTAAAATGAATTTTTAAGATTAAATTGGAAAAAATTCAATATACAGGGTGTTTCAGAACTCCCTAACAATATTTTAGGGCATTGTTTCTGGGTTAGAAACATATCTAAATATCATATTTAAATTGTCCGGAAGTCTTTAGTTACTCACACAGCCGCCATTTTGTTTTTTACACATAATAATTTTTATTTCCGTAACGGATGGTTGTATTAAATTAATATTTGGCATGAATATTAATTATACCAATGTCCATTTCCAGGAAAAAAAATAATTTTTTCCGCTGTTTATTTTAAAAATGGCGGCCATTTTAAATTTTCAAACGTAAATATCTCAAAATTGGAAAATGTTTTAAAAATTTTACAAGACACAAAAAAGTTGAAAAATTAAATTATCTAACCAACAGTACCAAGTTTGTAAGGATCTGACAACAAATAACGGAGTTATTGCGATTTTTCGCCATGAAAACATTGATTTTGCTGTTAAATGGCCTTAATTTGCATTGATTCTAATGCAAAATCAATGTTTTCATGGCGAAAAATCGAAATAACTCCGTTATTTGTTGTCAAATCCTTACAAACTTGGTACCATTGGTTAGATAATTTAATTTTTCAACTTTTTTGTGTCTTATAAAATTTTTATAAAATTTTCCGATTTTGAGATATTTACGTTTGAAAATTTAAAATGGCCGCCATTTTAAAAATATATAGCGGAAAAAATTATTTTTTTTCCTGGAAATGTACATTGGTATAATTAAGATTCATGCCAAATATTAATTTAATACAACCATCCGTTACGGAAATAAAAATTATTATGTGTAAAAAACAAAATGGCGGCTGTGTGAGTAACTAAAGACTTCCGGACAATTTAAATATGATATTTAGATATGTTTTTAACCCAGAAACAATGCCCTAAAATATTGGTAGGGAGTTCTGAAACACCCTGTAGGCTAATTCCTACATTTGTTTGTATGATGTTGTACTTTATAAATGTATAAAGTATAATTACCAGTGAGAGGGTTGTACAAGGTTGGGGGGGGGGGGCGTTGAGTTGCGGATCTTGCGAGTGAGGGGTCGAAACTCGTGTAATTGGGGAAGTTTGGGGGTGAAAAATTGGCGAAGGACTTAACGGGCTCAAGCTGCAATGCTGGCGGACATCTATGAATTGGGTGACGTGCCGCGTCCGCCATCACCTGACTACTAACTATCCAAACTGACTGCGGTTTTAATATTACTTTTTATATGGGTGGTAGGTATAAGTTGACCTGTTTTTATCGCATAACAACTTCATATTATTTGGGTTACATTTTATTAAGGTCTAATCTTAAGTCTTGCAAAGTCTAATAGTTTTTATATTTTTTTTTTTTATTGTTTGAGGGTGATCTTAATACATTTTGATTGGATCACATTAGGTAGCAATACGATTTTTATTTGGTTTCAGTTTTTAGTTATTATTCATGTTCATAATTTAGTTTACAACTTGTAATTATATTTTTAAAAACAAGCACGCTGAAAACCTTCCATTTTAAAGGCGTACGTTTCATATTTTTTCAGCTACATCTTTAATGGTGTCATATGTAAAATATATGTATATATCACAATACTATTAAAAAAACCTATACTATTGCTTATAACTAATTGCAATATGGTGCTAAACCACAAAGTGCATGAGAAATTAATCCTAAATTAACATTGTTATTATACTAAAGGACAAATATATTACAATGATAATAATCATTAACATCCACCGTCAGCAGTTAAACTGGGGACATGGAGCTCATCTATTAACCGGAAACCTAGTAATGATTTATTTTATTAACAAGTTCACATTTAAACTCCGCTATATATGAATTCATACGACTTTAACTATATGAACTGAGTTTAATATACAGTTACTGCCATAGACTATATGACTTTGACTATAAGCCTATCAACTGATAAATTTTCTATAAAACAATTAGATATTCCTATAGAAAAATTAGATATTTCTATAACCCTGTTTGGGAGACTTATTTAAAAAGAACTTATGCATGGTTTATGTTCCCAGGGTCATATCATTCTAATAAAACATCCTGGTCGTGACAAGGAATTCGACCTTGAAAAGCAATTTTTAAGCCGTAGTCGTCAAACACATGCTTCATTTGAAGAACTTCAGAAATAAATGTTTAGTGTTTGTTTGTGACTTTGTCCTGTAGTTTTTACTATTTTTCCACTGTTTTGTAACTCTGACGACCTTCAATGAAGTGTTTGACAACTATGGTTTGAAAAAAGCTTTTAAAGGTTGAAACTCGTGTCACCAGGATGTTATTATTCTTGAATCGTTGACAGCTAATTAATGTTAGTAACCTGTTATATGAAAAATGACGTCATGATGGGACTTTTCAACGATATTTTCTATGTCAGTCTTGAATGAACTTAGACTTATGAAAAATGACTTGAATGTAGAAAGGTTTAACTCAAGCCATGTGTGAGAGAGCACATGACTGCTTGGCTCGACGGACACCGACTATGACAATAAGACCGCTCCGTAACACGGTGGCGTCCCCCATTTACTTTTCTGGGCCAGTAGAAAATCCAGGTGTGAGTTCAACCATGTTCTCGCTTCAAGTGAACATGTGCGGAAGCCTACAAACATTTTATTTGTGACAAAGTTTTGTTTAAGTAACATTTTTGACATAATTTTCCTTTAATGTGTTTATTTATTATTACCTAATCAAATATATTCTATAGTGTTTTGGGGCTATTCTGCGGTATAATTAATGAAAATCTTTGTTGTGCAGGATATAGATGTTTAAAAAATGTTTCCAATACAACATGGCCATGAATTAAGTAATGAATTAGTAATATGTCTATAAATTATTATCTATTATTATTAACTATTTGTAATAGAGTATATACCACAAATATTAGATATTAATATGTTATTTTATACTTTTACGTTTTTATCCAGTTGTTATGTAAGATAAAAATATTGTTGGCGCTTATTTTATTAATGTTTAATGCCGTATAGTTCTTACTTAACCCTGACTTAATTTTGTTCAAAACTTACTTTCATATTGTTTGACGCTGTTTCACAACTACTAGCGATAACTTTTTAATTCGTGAAAATAAATTACACAATATACATTTGGTTTGTTTTCGTTGAAAGTTTCTAAAGTTTAGCCAATTTTATATTCAAAATTGATCGTCATTAATATTAATATTATTTTGTAAAATATTATTTTGTAAAATACACCCTTAGTACATTAAATGTGTCTATTGACTTGTCTTGAGAGTCCTCCCTTCCACCGTATTTGTTTTATATGAAAATTTGGAAAAGTACCAGAGTCTCTTCAAGCGATATTATAATTTTCAACTGGTTTTACGGTGCTCCAAAAATAAATCTAGACAAAATCTTCAATTATAAAATGATACACTGAGGGATGAAAAGAGTGTAGCTGATTTGCAAGTCACATGTTTATGTCCCAAGCTTTAAATCTCGCCATCGTAAAACGATTTTATCAAATGCGCCTATTCTCTGAGCAATTAGTCTACTCACGTAGTGTAGCATAGTATAGCCAATAGGCATTTTGTTTATTGCCACCCCTCAATTACAAGCACTAAACCCTAGATTGCATCACTGTCATCTATTTGCACATCCTAACTAGTCATGTAAAAAAAATTAATAAGATGAAGGATTTGAGTTTCTAAGAAAAATTATGGATCTGGAAAAGCTATATATTGAAAATATATGTGAAATTAAAGGTTCAACATTCTAAATCTATGATAATACAGGCCATTATTGATCAATCGCTTTAAAACATTTGAGTCGGTGTTGAATTTACTTTAAGTCAGGACCATTTACAACAATGCATAATTAATGCTGTAGAGTTAAAGTATAACAAGTGGTCTACAAAGTCAAATGTCTGTACATAATAAGCTACCACTAGAATGAGAGTAACCTGGCCTTAGCTGGAAATCCGTTCTATATCATGCACCCCCTCAGTCTTTTCATAAATGCAATGTTTAATATTAGAAAATTGTCGAGATGGCTTTATAAAGTTTAATATCTGTCACGTTTAGAATCTATTGTAACCTGAATAGGAACAAGATTTAATTTATGATTGTATAACACAATCAAACAAAATCAAGGCACAAAGCAGTGTTTACGAGGATTCCCAAAAATCAATTTTCAATTAAAACCCTATAAAACACTGACCTTAATTTACCTTTCAAGGGTTGCAGCAGTCTTAATTTACTCCGCTTTTTAAATTACGGGAAACCGCTAAGCTCACTGGAGCATCTCCTTCTCTCTTTTATGATGTATAATTTATTCTGATTACTGAAAACCCTAGTTTAAAAAGGTAAAATTTTATTGCTGAGTGTTGCAAAATGTAAAATATTAGTTGCCGGAGCTTCTGCACTTTGTAAACTATCCTGCATTGATTTAAATCACTACCCTTTACAGGGACATTTAAAAAAATTTTGTGAACCTCAAAAATAATTAATTTACACAAGCAGGAAAATAAGTACCATAAAGAAATTTACATATCGTTGGCTTAGAGTGAAAATCTCGCAAGTCCAATTTTTATCGAAAATGACATTTTGATGGTTTTACATAGAAGACCTCGTATCTCATAGTTATCAGCTGCGAAAAAATCCAAAAAATCTCTACTGCGCTCTAAAAGAAAAAAGAACCTCGTATATCAGCTGTAACCCTGAGTAAGAGTGAAAACCACGTATATATTGTAAATACGAGGCTATCACTAATAAAACTGTTGTTTAATGCTTCTATAAGTATGATAACCGCGCACATTCGGATATACGAGTTTTTCACGGAGAGTAAGCATTTTTATAAAAAAAAAAAACTTTATGAAACCCTCGCGTTTCACAATTTCTAGCCCAAACTTAACAATAAAAACCACTTATATTTCAAAAATTAAAAATGATACCCCGTAAGTCATGTAATTAAATATACACAGTAAAAATTATGTAAAATTAATGTCATGTAATGATCAAAAACTTATAAAATAGAAAATATGTAAAAAATTCATTACCTTCTTATCTGTGTGGAATAAAAAAAACAATTTTTTGTGTCTCCTGTAAAATTACAATTTTGACACTTACAAGGTTTTCACTCAAAGCCATATGTCGTAAATGAGCTACTTTAAACAAATTAGTTTGTATGCAAGAACCTGGAAATTACATATCCTTTTTTATGTTTTAGGCTGAAATGGCTTAGCTTCGGATAGTTTCCATGCAGGTGTTCTAACTTTGGTAGAAGACATTTCACATGGGTATACTATAGTCGGGGCTAGGCGTTGCGTTTGGAACGCCTGCCGTGTAGCACCGGCAATATGAGTGCTGTATGCTGATTGCCCACGGGTCTTTCACCGGCGCTCGGCTCTTATACACTGTAGACTGGCGGCACTGTTGTAGACACATTTTGTGTATTTTTGGTCCAACTATAACCAAGAGTATAAATATGGTAAAAGATAGTGATATATTTTTCACTAAGGGAAATTTAAAAAAAAATATTTTATAAGAGAGGGAATTATTGTTTATATGAAGGATCTTACAGATTGCATTAAAAAATAGTTGTTTGACATGCTTAATGGTGATGGATTTATTACGTTGGATTTTATTAGAAATCAATTTATCGCTTCTACAGTTTAAAACTACCGCGTTTCTGGAAAAGTATTTCCGTTTTCATATAAATTACTAAATAACAAAAGTATAACAATTATAGGAAAAACTTTTCCGTTTTTTCTTAATTACTACATAACAAAACATATAACAATTATAGGAAAAAACGTTCGGTTTTCAAAAAAATTACTAAATAACAAACATAAAACAATGACAACAATTAGGTCTGTTATAAAATTATAACTAACCTACTTTTCTTACGTGATTTTCCCTTGTCTGATAAATCGACTTCCTTTTTTTAATTTGGGATTATAACTTTTTCAGTATGTATTATTGGTGTTGTCTTTGAAGTTTGGGATTAAAGTCTGTGGAGAAACACCAACAAAATTATTTCCAAGAGCTTAAAATACATATTATATTACAATAATATTTTTATAATAAAAACACCAAGGAAATTAATTATATATTTTTATTATTAATTAATTATATATATTAACCAACTAAACGTTATTCCCCGTTTTTATTTACATCAAAATAGACAATTTTGGAATTAAAATTTTTCTTCCACCCTAAAGAATAAACAACAAATCGTCGAGTCATCGATTCGATGATAAGGTAGTTCCCGATGTACTGGTGACCGAACAATAAAAATCTTGTATCGACTGAAACTTGGCTATTTTCTCCTCATTTAATACTTGTAAGGCTTTCCTCCGTTGTCGGGACTTAATGGCTGTGGTTTTAGCTTCCAGCGTTGTTTGCCGAGTAACTACTGAGATAACGTTAGATATATAGCATTGCAATGGGATTTCATAACTAAACATACTTTTTATTTGATGAAAGTAATATTTAAAATTTTAGTTTGGTATAATATATGAAATGTCTCATTATGGATGTTTCAAACCACTTAAAGTTTTTATTATTCAACGTTGAGCTACATCAAAATTCCATTTCAGATCTTTGAAATTTCAAATGCAACTACAAGTTATGATATACATGTTTTAAATCAATATTATAGATCTATTTTTGTAAAAACTCAAGTTCTTTACATTCTTATAATCCAATATGAAGTATCTCATACACTTTCATTTTTAAAAAAGACTTTTTTTTCATAAAGTTACTTTTATTTTGAAACAGCAATCGTGATTGCCAAAAATTTATAAAATTTGGTAGAGGTCAAATTAAGCGAAAACATTAAAATGAGGATTAAGACAACGACTTATGACAGTTTCAAAAGCTATGAGATTTAATAAAAAAAATTAAAGATCAAAATTAAAATTGATCAGTCACTAGATGATTTATGTATTTCAAAAGTTTGCGTTACAAAAACACTTAAATAAATCTTAATTTAAATCTATTAAGTTTTCGAAAAATATTATTAAGTTTTGAGGTAAAATTGAAAACATTCGTTACAGTTCAAGGTGAAAATGTTTTATGTGCACCGTACAAAGTTGCTTTACTTTCACACACTAATTTAGTGTGTGATGGCTAATATATTCGTTTGTATCTTCGTATGTTCTGACAGTTTATTATATATATTTTTTATATGTATTGGAAGTGTTTTGATTAATTTTCATTTTGTATATTCATTATTGTATTTATTGATATTACTATGTTAATTCCACAACAGTGTGGACTGATAAGTTGGGTCATTTCCACACACAGGTGTTTAATTTGATGAATGGATGAATTTGAATTAAATTTGAACTATTCTATGATAAATCAATAAAATATTACTTTAAATACATCGAACAACTGCACTGTAGTTTAAAAAGATACTCAAGCAGTAAAATTTGAGGCTCTTGAGTTAACGCGTATCAACTGTCATCAGCGTTTAGAGGTTTTTATATCATATAGAAAAAGCATATAGCTGCCTTTGAATAAAACTTTAAATCTTTGAAACCAAATTATAGAAATTCGGTTCAAGTGGTATACTCAAATGGACATATACTGAAGATGAATTCATACAAAAATGTAAAAGTGATAAGAAAGGGATGAAAGAAGATGATGGGAAAAATAGGTAGAGAAGAGAGAGAGAGAGGAGAGAGAGAGAGAGAGAGAGAGAGAGAGAGAGAGAGAGAGAGAGATTGTTTATCAGCCACTCGCCTGCCGGGGCGGGAGAGGTCACAGCGCAGAGATGATAATTTGTTCCAGGCTCACCCCCTTCCCCCCTCCCTTCACAAACCGTCCCTAAACTTGAGTACTATCGGAATCAAGGTCAACAACGTGCACAGATATTCACCCTCTCCCCGCCCTCAATTAGATCACAAAAGAGTTCATCAACGTTTTTATCATTTTTCTTGTTTATATTACAAATCACGGCATGTGCATCTGGTTTTTTCAGTTTTGTGGTGATATTTCGTCTCATTACGATTTAAATTATAATTTAACAAATTAAGTTATTGTTTTCCTAAAAATTGTTTTTTTTACAAAATAATTATTGAGTGCTTGTATTTGGTTATCCTTTAAATTTAAGATTAGATGATCAAGTGATTGGAAACAATTATTGCACTCGCTTAAAATGGTACAAGGGAAATTCAGGTGTATTTTTATCTTGTCTAATATGTTTCATTCACATTTCTATTATCTGTAAGAAGTGTTTGCTCAAAGGAACAACATAAGCTGCCAACCTCAACTTTATTTTTAGGAATTTTTTTTCGTCAAAAGACACTAGTGAGTACATTATTCATTGTTTTATGGACAGTATACTTTGTTGCTTGGTTTTCATCGCCTCAAAATTTATCTCGACTGGCTCATGCAGGTGCTTGAGTCCCGTGTGTGACCCTAACCTCCCCTACCCGCTACCACCCCCCCCCCCCATCAATAACTCCCCCAGAGTAAGTCTTTCTGCATGCGCCAGAAAAGAGTGACCTTCATACTATAACTATAAGTATACAATGTTTGTATTGTATTGTAACCCTGCACTTTTTGTGCACGCATGCGTTTGTTGTGAACGCACACAAGCGTTTGTCACTTAATTTACGTTTCATAAGATGTTATCATAACTTGTTGTAATCATCAATTAACTGTTATCATAATGTGAGATGCATTTGTTGAAGTGTAATTAAATTCTTATTCTTTCCTTCGATTATCTTATGAATTTAAACTGCCACTACTTGTAATAATTTCAATATAAATTATAAATGCAGATTTTTATAAGTTTTCTTTTAGATAGTAAAAAGTGAATACTATTGCATGCCACTCAAATAAAATCCAGTAGTCAAACATTTGAATTTCAAATTTTTTCTATGCTTTTATTCTGCCTTTTTTACTATGTTTCATAACATATTAAGTATGTTTCATACTTAATGCCTGAACTCCCTACTGAGGTATAGAAGTTACTGTTCGAACTAGTTTTATATCGTTGTTATTGGAAAAATATTTCAATTAATAATAATGATTTACCACCCTTATAAATAATATGATATACGGTATACATTTTGAACACATTATAGATAGTAGTTTTAATACTCATCCAATAGAACTGTACAAAGTACAAATCTTTTGGCATTTGGAGACTTTATAATTGACCAATCTTCATATTCCCATCAGGAGTATTTGACTACATCAGTAATGATAGTAGAACCTTGATATTTCAACACTTTATGGACTTAGGGAGTGTTGAACTATAGAGAGTATAATATATTGCATTTTGACATAAGGAGAATAAAAATCCTAAGTTAAATAATAATATAGAAAATAGTAAATTTTAATAAGCCCTAACATGAATGCACTTCAAAATAACCAACACTCAAATAATTCGCCACTTTGTTTACATTTTTACCTTTACCAGTCTCCAATATTAACAAATATCGGTCGTTAACGACATATTAAGTCGTACTATAAGGAGTGTCGAACAGTCGAGGTTCTACTGAACCTCGAATTTTTTTTTAAAAATTCGCTCAACGATTTTCAAGCAAATTGCTTTTGAACTACGCTTTACCAATTTACTTAATTATTAATTAATATTCAATCTTTAGTAAATTAGATCGTCTGTCACTATATCACTATATTACTATCACTATTTTGAGACAGGGACCTCACATAGTGGGTATTTTAAACTGAATATGAATTAGAGTTGAGTGTAGGATGATTGTGGCGCGATCTTGTAGTCTTGTTACTGACTAAGGCAAACATTCTCCTTAGACAGGACTGTTAATTAATAGCCCTACAGCCAATGGTATCTAGAGACCTACAGTTTAACGAGGGATCCGAACCAAAATTTCGACCTCTTTTGTACGAATTGGTCTAATTATGAGTATGGTCTTTATGGATGAACTAGTATTCACTAGTGTGGACGTAAATCCCCACTAGGGAATACCTCATCCACAAGCCATCGCTTATAACTATCCACAATTATTCGTGACCTCCAAGTAGCTGGATTACAAGATGACGCCACCGTCCCAGTCCACTTATTCCTTCTACCCCTAATTTCTTTCTGATCTTCTCTCCTGACCTTTGCGTCGCTCGTTCCTACTTCTCTCTCCCACCATGGATGATCGATGGCTCCTCGTTGGCTGATTCCCGATAGGGAGTATGATTTAATGGTTGTTAGCACAATTCTAGGAAGCATACCCTACCGGGTATGTCTTTGCTCTTGTCAATTGGGAAAGGACAGATGAAAGATGATCTAACGGAAGTTTCGCTTCGTTCACACGAACTGAATGACTCTGTTTAGTGTAAACGAAAGAACTTATGAACAGAACCTCTGATTTTGATGAAATTTGGTACAGGGCTGTAAGCCAACATATACTTGAATGAGATCGCAAACCAGAATGATTGGACCATGGAAACAGAGTTTTTGGGGATTAAGAAAGGGTAAAAAGGGGGTTTTGTTTTTTACCTTAATTTTTAAAATTCGACAATTTTAAATTAAATCATTTAAAAGAGCTTTAAAAAAACAATCTAGTATTTTTAATTTTTTACTTGGCTTCAATAGTTATGGAGAAAATCCAAAAAAAAGTTTTTTTTTGTTTTTTTGTTATTTCTAAGAGAAATCAACAAAACCTTCTATCGTGCTCATTTATTGACATATCTTGATAAAAATTTGTATGCACATTCATTGGAAAGGGTTCAACTTATATATTTGCTTACAAAGCCCGTATGGCGGCAAACCTACGTACGGGGTTTATAGGGAAATTAAAAAGAACACCATTACTTGATAAATTTGGTATGTACATTCACTAGGTAAGATTTAAATTATATTTACTTACAAAATCCATATGGGAGAAAACCTACAAAACTACCCCAATGGGAAATAGAAAATATACAAAAATTCCATTGGAAATTTGCTGAGTATGCAGGTGTGCTACGAAGTGGGTTTATTAAAATACATTCATATTCAATTAGATAAATTAAAAATGTGTTTATATTTTCGCTAAAATTTATGTCTCAGGGCTTAGGATTATTAAAATCTGTAAAAAATAAATGAGGCTGGGCTAGTTAAAAAAATTGGGAAAATGTACTCGTTAAGTCGATGACTCTCTTTGACTTTAAAATTAGGTACCTTAAATCATATAATGTTACCCTGACGTTCTGGATTCTCTGAAAAGTTATAAATACTAACAGAGATTTATATTCTGTGTTATTTTCTATTTTCCGATTAAAATTTTTCAGTTAATTTTAAAGGCAAATTTTTTTTTACCATCATATTGTTATGTAATACACTACCACGAACACGCAATAACCAATTATATAGAACATATGAGATCAAATTCAATGCTATACAAATTTTTAAAGTGCTCTCTAAAAGTGTATTTAGGGATGGATAAAGGCTTTTAAAAAATTATAGTGTGTAACCATATATTGATATATATGTGTGTAACCATATATCGACCTATAACCTATATAATTTATATTTATCAAACTGTATATACCCAGAAATACACCTCCTACAAAGATTAATAAGTAATAACTGTTGATACATAATTTAGAGGGACGCAACTAAAAACGAATCAGTGAAGTGAGTATAACCTAGCAAAGAAACACAATTGATAATGTTAATAGTTTGATTACACTGTATCATTTATTTTTGTCGTTTCCCTTTTGATTCCATCATGACTTCGCATATGAATGATTTGTCATTAATCGTGTCATATGCCACGATCACATGGTCCAGTAATGACTACACCATTCTATGTAGTACATTGTTGAATTTTAATGCATGAAACTTAAAGTATTTGATGAAAAATCGAAACACGAAACTTCCCAAGTAGTTTAAAAGTCATGAATGAAATTGGATGGAATATAACTATAATTAATTTTATTGATAGATTAAAATAGCATAATGTCTTATCATATAAATTTTAAATTTAATACTCATTTTCTTACATATATTTATGTAGTAATACATCCAGGTCACGTTGTATCAACATTGTACAAATTCAAATTTAATAACAACAATGTCACAAAAATGTAAATAAACTTTCCAAATTATTTTTCAATCAGTGTTTATTAACGGTTTAAATATTCCAAAATAAGCACATAGATCCCAATAGCCAGAAGAGCTAATGTTTACTAAGACAAGTAAAAATATTCGCTATCAACAAGTGCAAAAAATGCACCGAAAAATAAATTGAAATCAGTGTTTAAGAAAGGAACAGGTGTCGTTGCAAAACAGGTGTGTTGAAGAAGAAAAGGAAGGCGTCTTGCTAGCCTAATGGTTAGCGTCTTGGACTTCGGTTCAAGAGGTCACAGGTTCAATGCCGGGGATGCCCACAGACTTTGAGGGGTTAGGACCGCTTTCCCTGAAAGCGTTTATACCCTTAACAAAATGCCACTAGCGTAGACACAGCAAAAACCCTATTGTTTTAAGTAGATATATGAATTAAATAATGTATAAAATCCTTTACTGCATAGAGGAAAAGAGGGTACCACCACAATTAATTACAACAACAAATCCCGCATGTAGATTGTGCTGTAATTATGAAACACGTTAGTAAAATAAATAAGAGTTTTTAGCCTTGCTCGACTATGATAAAACTTCAGTTATTCAAGAAATTGTCGTTAATACACAATGAGAAACCCAATGGACAATCTGCATTGTATTTTAGAAAGCAGTGTCATGAATATATGCCCCGCATCATTTGAAGTCATTTCATGTCATCAATATATTATAGAACAATGTTCTGTTCAGTAAAGCAAATTAAATTAGTACGTTACGCCTTTGGTTAAATATCTATAAATTAAAATGTTGTGAGTTCGATTTAGAATATTTTTACCACATCAAGAATTGTAATGTATTTCGTAAATTCAATTGCACCTCAGCATTCTCCACCTAGAAAATTAATAAAACTCGTAATTCGTTAATACAAACGTTTTTTCAAAGAGACCGTATGCATAGTGACGAGTGACCTTGGGTGTCAGATTTATGTAGAGGAATTCTCGGAAGCGAGAAGCGGATGTTCCGGAGTAACACATAAGTTAATTGGCTCTACTCTAGCACGAGGACCCGGCAAGAGGGTGACAGCTTCCGAACTGCCGTGCTGTCATTCTTGTAGCAATATTAATTTGATTTTCTACTTTGCTTCCTCGAATAAAAAACATTTTGTGAAGTAATATTTTAAAATGGTTCGAAATTAATTATTAAAATGTTAAAAACGGGTTAGGTCGTTAAGAAATTTTGGGAGCGAAAATAGGTCGACATTTATACATTCAAAGTATGCTTACACTAATAATAATGCTTCTGTATACATAATGTCCATCGACACAATCATTCGGTATGTACTGATAGTTATATTAATATTCTAAATTTTAAAAACTAATGAAAATTAAGTTCTGCATGTTAAAGCTATTGGATATGATATGAAAATTTATTTATAAATGCATTTACTGAATCTGTTTATAAATTAATAATTTAACCTACTCAGTGACTCAGTGCAAAGTTCTCATGGATCCTGTTGGACATTGAAGAATTTATTACATTCAATTATTTTTAAACTTAGGTGAAGTAAGTACCTAAAGTTGTACCTAATAGTTACTTAAATTGTTTGTATCCCAATAGCTATTTGGAGTAAAATATACACATAAATAGGTTAAGTGAATGCCAGCATTTGCGACCGCTCCGCACAGTGCCACGATGCGATATACTGTGCGGTGCGGTGCGGTCCTGCCGTGCGGTGCTGCGGTTGCGGTCGAGTGTGCGGTTGCGGTAGCCTACCTGTGTGCGTCTCCTGCGTGACGGACGACGCCGACACGGAGCTCGGAGGGTCAGGAGTGACGGACGCCGAGACTGCGGGCAGAGGGTACACGGGGTCACAACATTCCCGCTCCGGATACTCACTCGACCCGACCCTACACACACACAGCCCCGTCAGCCCCAGTAGCACTGTCAGCTGCATGCTCTACCCGCTCAGCCGCGGCGACATGCCGCCTTTCTCACCGCTTGCTAATAACCCAATGACCCGCTAAACGCGGCCGATCGTTAGGCGCAGCGCCAGCGGTGGCGACGCGAGAGTCGACGGCGCACGCGCCACCCCACACCCGAGCTCCGACCGACTACTCGGTGGTGTCATTCGCTCCCCAAACAACGACTACTCGGTGGTGTCATTCGCTCCCCAAACAACGACTACTCGGTGGTGTCATTCGCTCCCCAAACACCGACTACTTGGTGGTGTCATTCGCTCCCCAAACACCGACTACTCGGTGGTGTCATTCGCTCCCCAAACAACGACTACTCGGTGGTATCATTCGCTCCCCAAACAACGACTACTCGGTGGTGTCATTCGCTCCCCAAACAACGACTACTCGGTGGTGTCATTCGCTCGCCAAACAACGACTACTCGGTGGTGTAATTCGCTCCCCAAACAACGACTACTCGGTGGTGTCATTCGCTCCCCAAACAACGACTACTCGGTGGTGTCATTCTCTCCCCAAACAACGACTACTCGGTGGAGTCATTCTCTCCCCAAACAACGACTACTTAGTGGTGTCATTCACTCTCAAGGACCTACTACGTGGTTGTGTCATTCTCTCCCCAAAAACCGACTACTTGGCGGTGTTATTCGCTCCCTAGGACTGACCGCGCGGTTGTGTCATTCGCTCCCCAAACACCGACTACTTTGTGGTGTCATTCGCTCCCCAAACACCGAGTACTTTGGTCATATCATTCGGTGTGTATTATCCAACTCAGTTGTCCCCTTCGCCAGGATCTTAATTCTCGGTTGTGCCTTTCGGTCTATTTCATCCTTCTCGGTGGGGCCATTCGGTCAACGTCAACTTTATCGGTTGTGCCATTCGGTGTCTATGTCATCCTTCTAAGCTGTCATATTTGGTCTGTATCATCCTTCTTGGTTGTGCCATTTTAGCAATGACATCCTTCTTAGTTGTGCCATTCAGTCTATGACATCCTCCTTAGTTTGTCATTTGGTTTATGTCATCCTGTTCTTCTATGCCATTCGGTCTATGACATTCATTCGGTTGTGCCATTCTCGGTTGTACCATTTGGTCTATGGCATCTTTTTTGTTGTACCATTCGATTTTTATCATCCTTCTCGGTTGAACCATTCGATCCGTATAATCCTTCTCAATTGTGTAATGTGGTCTATGTTATCTTTTTCGTCTGCAACATTTGCTCTGTGTAACAATTGTCTGATTAACAATTATACTTATGTAATCTTATGTAATACATGTAATATTGTACTATTGCAATGGCTATATGCAAAAATTGTTTTGAAAACTGCCCAGGTTAAATAACTGTCGTTACTACTCAGTATATGCAATGATAGTAAGCCTGCGAGTAGCCCTATATCAATCAGATTGTGGTTTGCGCAGGAAGGCCGTACATCAACCACCCAGTCTACCCACCTGAGAACCCCAGCACTCTGCTACTAAACTGATACAAGTCTACTTGTTGCTCGAAATCCAGCAATTTATTTTGATACAATACAAAAGTAACATTGTAGTTCTAAATCAATGACATCCGACCAATCCAATATTGTGAACATCAGTAATCACAAAGAACTACACGTTTTTAAAGCTGTACATTAACAGATGTTTAAAATGTTCAATCCAAACCCAATGTTATTCCAATGGAAAATTTTAAGATTTAATTTGTGTATAGCGCCTTTATTTTATGTCCGATTTCTATCAATTTTTCGAGGAAACAACTACAGACCAAGCCCTATTCAACGACACCAAAAACTTGAATATCGGTTGAAAATTGTAGGAGGAGTTCTCAACACAAAAAATCCCGTAGCGTATTAAATAAGTATAGATTTCACCTAATTTTTTACAATCTATGGCAGGCATAACATAGTAAGATGACCTACTGAACTAGAAAATATGGGGTGTATAAAATATATTTCAATGATGAGGAATTTGCAAAACCATTATTGTAATGTTGTTTATGGTTTGTTGTAATGAATATTAAATTAATGGTTTCACAAGATAACGCTGATTAAAATTCATGACAATTTTTGTTCAGAAGAGTTTGCTCGAGATATTTTACAGGGTTAATGACATTGTTTGTACGCCTAGAGGTATTGCTCTTCTTCAGTTTTCTAATTTGTGTTTTACTTCCACAAGTTTCTTGGAAAGCAAGAGAACTCCTTAACATGAAAATTAATCAGGTCTGATGTATACCTAAAACAGTCTTTAAATGTTTTAATCAACGATCATTACAGTATTCACGTTCCAACAGTTTAAAAATATGTATTTTAACACTAACTTGAAATGTATAAACTTATACTTTATTACATTCTAGATTTAAAATATAAGGGGCAATTAGTACAATAGTTACAATGCGACTAACTTTAATCCACTACCGATTAGTTTAACTCACAATCAACTAACACCCACAAAAAATCTGTAGGATTCGTACGGCTATTGAACATGTTCAAAAGCTTATCAAACGCTTATTAACACTGCAATAAGCGGCGATAATTATATTGTAAGTAACATCATAAAGAATTATTAAACCAAATCATGTACAAACCCGTTGAGTTATGGGCCCAGAACTATATAGGGGTCACATTATGATACTGGTTTTAGACCAACGAGAACTATGCTTTTGACGAAAGTAGTCTCATAATAGAAATTAGGAGATTTGCACATCAGTTTATTATTCGATTACGATTCATGTTTTAGTTAGTTGACGTCCCTAACCTCAAAATAGTAAAATCTAAAGTAATCAAGAACGGCGATAGGCCAAGCGCGATAGAATGTGGCTGTTTGATAGGTGATAAATGTGGTTGAATGGTGATAAAGTTATAAATGGTCCACATGTGAATTACTTTATTTTTTACAATGTTTTACCAAATTTGAGTTGGTCTTAAATAAAGTAGTGTATATGCAACAATTGTTTCAACCTTTATACATGTTACAAACATTGTATTAACTACTATGAAAATCATTTGTAAGTACATCATATGATGGTTATTAAATGCATATTTACTATGGCACTTACAAAATTAAAACATAATTGTAATGTTTTATGGCAATACATTTCAGAATTCAGATATATTTCTCTATAAAAGTAAGTTTGACATTTAGGTACCAAATACCAAGTAGTATTTATTTACTGATTATAATCGTTTTTTAAGCATGCCTTATCAAGTTGTTGAAGGGTAATGACATTGACATGATTCCCAAAATACCCATCAATAGTGGGCAGACGCTCTCACCAGGAATTCTACAGGGCGACTGGTTCAGCGTCAAGCTGCGCTCCGGGTGGGTTCCGCCTTTCGTACAGTATCCGAACCTGCCGTCCTGGTGTTGCACAAGTCATCCCTGTCAAGCTCTTGGCAGGGGAGAGGAAAGCGATTTATCATAGACAAGGCAATATTGGCAATGATGCTGCAAGATCCGAAGAGGGGGCCTGAACCTTTCGATAGTGACAACACAACTGGGAGCACCCGAGGACAATGGACTGCACGACTGATCGAGCAGGTCCAATCATGGTGAGGTGGACTGCTACCTCGGTCACGGTTATCCCAAGTCGGACCTGAACCGGTTCAAGTCGGATGGACAAGACCGGTTCACCGGATTGCATCTACCGCCCGGGCGTTCCCGACGACGCGGAACACACCTTCTTCCGATGCCCGCATTGGGAAAGGCCCCGCCTGGAGGCCACAAGAAAACTCGGTGTTTTTTTTCGGTGGACACTGTCTGCGAAAAGATTAAGGAGGATGAGGGCAACTGGGACTGTTTGTCACAGTTCGTCCGGGGCATCCTCTTGGAAAAGAAAACCTATCTGGACCGCGAAGTGGCCCAGGTCCCTTGACCGAGCGGCTGTCTAAGGAGCGACCCCCACGGACGTAAACCTAATTTAGGTCTAGGCTGACGTAATGTGATAATTAATTCCAGGTTATAATCCTAAAGAGTAGAGGAAGTTTTGTAGTTGGTAAACCCGTTTTTAGGGGAGTGCCACACTACAGGCTGACCACCTAAGTGCGTAATTGCATTTTTCCTGCCTCTCCCCAAAAATCAATTGTAAATATAGAGTAAGAAGAAATTATCACCATGTCCCTATATTTTAGGATAAATATGGAATCATTACTTAATTATCTTTAAGTATTTCTACCTATAAAATTTATTAGTTTGCCTGGTGATATATATATATATATATATATATATATATATATATATATATTATTTTTTCATACTTACACTTATTTTAAATACTGACGCTTTTGACAGTTACAGTTGGAAATTTCAAAATCAATATTTAAATAACTTATATGACTATTAGTAATGCCAATTTTCACTTCTGTATTTAAATTAAAGTTTAATATGTCATATATTTAAGTGACATTTATTTCTACATAAGCACAGATGATGGAGCGAGATTCAAGATGCTGCTTCAACTCCACGAACAGCTTCATGGAGTTACCAGACAATATTTGAACACCCTGTATAATTTTCATTATAAAGATTTATAGTTAGTCAACTAAAGTTATAAGTCAACTATTAACTATGGACATATAAAACAATTTCCTCTTGGTCGTAACTTCTTTTTAAGTGTGCAGTCCACTATGGTTATGCAAAACGAGCACTTTAAAAAGTTGTGTCATTAAAGCATTGCAGAGCAAAAAATTAATTGAAAATCTAAATTTCATTCTCAGCACACTTTAATGTTACACTTTAATAGATCAAAAGATGGGATATGAAATCCTGTGCTGTGGTTATCAAGTTGTTAGGAAATTGTATCTCCTCTCCCTGCCAACATGCCGGAAGCTGTTGCTCTGTTGGTTAAACTTTAATCTTAATTACAACATTATTTTTACTTTATATGAACGGAAGGATGAAACTATTTCATAATTAAAATTCAGTTCTAGTAAATTTCAACATTTGCTTACTAGATTCTCCATGGACTTTGAGTCGAAAAATATGTCTACCTAAATGGCATTCTGTATAAATTTCCCATTTAGTGCCTTTACTTTAAGTCGATAAAGGTGGGAGGGGTTTCCCCATAATAGGTAATAGGATCAACATTTTAGGTTTATTTGAGACCTACATGCGAATGATACATCTATTCAACGAATGAATTGTCTTGTCAAAAGAACTTAAAAAATAAAACTCTAAAATACTACAATAAAATTACTAATTACTACTTAAAGTGTTTTTCAATGTTGAGGAGGAACACAGGGACAAATTCATAAGATCACAATTGTAGTTAATTTGAAGATCTTTCCATAAAAACCACAGATTCCACAACAAGACTAACTAAGTGATTGGTTGTTGGAGCTTAATTGGGAAAAAAATCATGTTCCATAAAACAGGAAAAATACCATACAAATCTGGTTAAGGGTGGGAATAATGTTGCATAATGTAATTTACCAAAATTGTAAATCGTGTGAATTTATTTGAAAACATTAAGAAGGAGGTTGTAATGGAAAATTGTTGATTTTCACACTGTCTCCGGGGGTTTCAAGCAAAAATGCATCTATGTGCCAAATTTAAAGTTTCTATCTCAATTGGAAGTGGTCTAGAGTTTTGATTCTTGTCAGTGAGTGAGTTACACATGTGGGTGTATAATTATTTAGATAGATTAATAAAAAGCTAATAAAAAAGCACAAGCCTTTATCTTTTATTTAAATCCCTATTGTTTTATCGGAAATAAAAAAAGGCACATAATGGGAGCAGAACAGGTGAAGTAATGCACGATGAATTTTCGACTTGCGAGACCAGTCGTGCAACAAACGAACCGTATTTAGGTAGTTCCTACAACAATATAGCCTAAAACATGCAACATGCAAGATGTAGATTAAATAAATTTCTTTATAAGCTCAGTTATAAAAGCCATTTACGATAAACATGCGCCCCTAGTCACAAAGAGAGTAACGAGAAAAAAAGCCCCTTGGAGAAATAATGAAATACTCATATTGACAAAACTGAAGAATAAATTAAGGAGGCAATTTTCAAAAACTAAGCTGGATCTTGACTGGGCAGATTACAAAAAAGTGAGAAATAGACTGAATGGAGCTGTGTGGAAAGCTAAAAGAAATTTCTTCACAAATAAACTAGCAGACTGTAAAGATCCAAGAACATTTTGGAAGTGCCTTAAACAGAGTGATATGGTGACGAAAAAGAGTAAAAATGAAATTCCTAAAGAGTTCAAGATCAATGAAATGAATGAATTTTTTGCAAAAATGGGGTCGTTTTATGATGCAGATATAAATTTAATAGGATCGTATAATGAAGAGACACATAATAAGAATAAATTTAAGTTCAGAAAAATATCAGTCCCCGAGGTGAGAGCAGCCATTAATGAAATAACTTCTAGAGCTGTCGGTATCGATGAAATAAGCATTGCAATGATTAAATCCGTCAGCCCATTTGCCATCGAAGCAATCACTCACCTAATGAATGTGTCTCTAGAGAAAGGTGACTTCCCACATTCGTGGAAGAAAAGTATCATAATCCCTTTGCCTAAGAAACAAAATCCTTCGAAACTCAGTGAATTAAGGCCAATATCAGTTTTGCCAGCAATGTCCAAGGTTCTAGAGAAATTAGTAATTCGACAGATGCTTGAATTTATAAATGAAGAAAATCTGCTTCCCAAATTGCAGTCAGGGTTCAGAAAGAACCACAGCACCTGTACTGCACTGCTGAATATGTTTGCAGACTTGTTTGGAGCGAGGGACGTGGGCAGGCGTAGCTCTATTGTCATGCTTGATTATTCACAGGCCTTCGATTCCATAAGCCACACGTTACTCCTCGAAAAGCTGAAACATTTTGGTTTCAATGGCAATGCGATCGCTTGGTTCAGATCCTACTTGGAGAAAAGACTGCAGGTCACAAGAGTGGGCACCAATATTTCTCCTCCACTAGAGAAATCAAGGGGAGTGCCTCAGGGAAGTTGTCTGGGGCCTATCTTATTCACCCTTTACACTGCAGATCTCTCCAGCTGTATGAGTCACGGGAACGTTCACTCATATGCCGATGACTGCCAATTGCACTTTTCCTACGCAATTGAATCTTCTGGCCAAGCATTTGCAGGAGTCAACTCTGATCTGGTGAGAGTGGGTGAGTGGTCTCGCAAACACGGCCTCAAGTTGAACGCTGAAAAATGCATGGTTCTCCATATTGCTACGCCCATTGCTCTGCAAACAATATCAAATCGAGACATGCATGTTAAACTTGAGGGAAAAAATTTGATGGTGAGTGATTCTGTCAAAACCTTGGGCGTGGTACTTGACAGTGGCCTCACTTTTTCTGACCACATCACTCATGTTTCCCAGGTGGCATTGGGAAGGCTGCGAGGTCTGTACCGATATAGAAACATCCTACCAGAGGCAGCGAAGCTGCAGCTGGCACAATCGCTCGTGTTGTCAGTGATTAGTTACTGCTTTCCTGCATACGGTAACAGCCTTACCACGGACGAAATGTCCCGACTGCAAAAGCTGCAGAATACAGCCTTGCGCTTCGTCTACGGCATCCGTAGACGTCAGCGAATTTCCCCTTTCCGGGACGCCGCGAGGCTGCTGCCGATGGATGCCGTGTGCAGGATGCAGACCTGCAACCTCATCCACCGGGCCTTGGTTCAACAGGAACCTCAATACCTGGTGGAGAGGCTTGTACCTCGCGGGGAGATGGCCGTACGTGAGACCCGGCACAACGCGCAGCTCCACTTCCCGAAAGTCCGTTTGGAGGTCGGTAGGAGAGGTTTCTCCTATTTTGGCCCAAAGATGTATAATGACCTCCCCTTGGATCTTAAACAGCTTGGGGTCCCGGCTTTCAGGGTGAAACTGAAAGAAAGGTTGACGAATCCATTGATGTAAATAGCAACTCACTAATGTAAATATAGTAATTCACCGATGTCTAATTGTAAGTTGTACATATTTTTAGTTTTACTTTTGCCTTTGTTATTATTATTATTATTATTTTTTTTAATTAATCTCTGTATGTAAATTGTTGACTTAAGTTGCTTTGTAAACCAATTTTGTAAATTGAAAAACGCTTCAAAATAAAGGCATTTTTATTTATTTATTTAAACCCCCCAGGAACAATTTTGTTTGATTACTTATAAAATAGATACAAAACCCATAAAATTACAAGAAACAAAATATATCGACCCTTTTCACACACAATAATCTGTGAATAACTTAAACATAAATTTGTACTTTAATATTTCAAGCAAATTACAGGCGCAAACTTTTAAACGTGCAAATTATTGTAAACCAATACTTAATGTAAAAAACTTTACTTTTTTGGGCAATTGGAAACACGAGTATATCGATAAAAAATCACGGATATAAACTGTTTGTGCATGGAGTGTACCGCACCTGGATTGGAGTCGACTGCTGGTAGTCCTTAAGTATTTTTAAGCTTACTTAAAATAATATATCTTTTTTATTTATTGCGATCTTAAACTTTACTTTATAACAAAAATCACAAAGTAATGAACACCGTTACTTGTGTTATAAATTCAAATAAAACATTATTTAAAGGCCTTTTGAAGTGACTTTTGAAGCCTGCATTTTCCCTCAAGAACCATTATTAAACTGTACACCAATAACTCCTTTACTTAAAATCAGAAAATTGTTAGTTGTAGCTATATTGGATCCCCGAGCCAATGGTTAATCAATGCTGTATCGTTTGCTATGAACTTTTTAGCAAAGGTATACTGTTATTCGAAATGATAAAATACAAAATTCTTTATGTATTCCAATTTATTTATAATTCCTTACACGCTCTTTTAAAATCCAACAATGGCACTAAATCTCTTAATGTTTTATAGTGTGCCAAAAAATCATTGCTGTAACAACTTATTAATGATTGGAGGTGGCACCTACTTATTATTGATTCATTCGTCTAGGAAAAAGGTTGTAATCGCATGAAAATATTACGTAGTTAGATATTGCAGAAGGTCCAGTAAAGGGGCCTGAGTGCTCATGACAGTCGAAGTTAATGACTCGGGGGTCCAATGGCAGTGATGACAGTGGTGGTCAGTTATTCGGGGGTCCGACCATGGTGCCAGAACAAAACTGGTATTTATAAGGTATGGAGGGTTTTTTGTAAGTATTTTGTTAGTGGAAGTATTTTTACTGTTACAAACCACAGCATCATTTTTTTAAGCTGTAATATACTGAAAAAATATATTTGACATAGTTAGATTTTATGTATTTGACTCATTTTTAATTCTCGTAAACTATTAATTTATTTTATTCTATAGCAGTACAACCATTATGAATATATATATATATATATATATATATATATATATATATATATATATATATATATATAGGCCTGTATATATTTATTTATTATCTTATTTTAAATGATTATGGTTATTAATGGTAATTTAAGTTTTTATTGCCTTAACCAGATTATTTTCTTGGAATAATATTAATGACTTTTTCTCAATAATATTTATTATTTATCAGTTTTAAACTTAATCAAATAAAAAGTTTTGGAAGAGACTTTTGGATGAGCTGGGTATTGAAAATATGTATTGTTATACGTAAAATTTATGACCATTAATCATTATGATCCTCTAAGGTTAATGTTTTTACTATGTATATTTTTGAGGCTTTATGTTAACGAATAAAGATTGGAATGACAGTAAATGTTAAGTTACACCTAAGATAAAATAGAGTTATATATATATATATATATATATATATATATATATATATATATATATTAATGTCTTAATGTCAATCAACTTCTTCTGCACATATTTACTTTCTATATAAAATTATTATGGAACTTTGTAAATTTGCTGGGAAAGTGGTGACCAGGATGGTATTTCTTTGCCAGAAAACCTTTTATTTGATATATATAGGCCCTATAACTAAGTTTAAGCAAGGCTTAAATTAAAAACATACATTTAACTAAAGTATATGCTGTTATTCTGACCAGAATAAGAATCTTAAAGGAATTATGATCTGAGTTAGGATTGAGATCTGCAAAACTCCAGATTGAAACCACAACCATATAAAGTAGTGCAGCTTGAACAAAATTTTTTTAAACCATACAACAAGTTGGCCATGGTTTCATCGATTCGACCAGACAAGAAAAAAGGTGAAGTGTTACAGACTTGAGATGCATTCAATATTGCCCTGATGCCACTATTAAAGTAAAATTGAACCCTGAGGATAACTTTTTCAACCTATCCCAAAGGAATAGACCAGTACTAGCAAGCAACCCAAATTTGGGCCCTCTGTACAAATCAAGAATGCCGATTGACGCAGTGAAGTTTCAACATCTCCTAGAGATCAAATCTGTCATTCCTAAGGAGATTCACAGCTTTTATGATAACTTGCCACATCAGTAGGGTGGGAACTTTCAATAAGTAGACAAGAGCTTATCTATAAAATCTTATAGCTCATAATAATATCTACAATAGGCTTATTAAGTATTTGTTTACCTGTTATAAAAGGACCAGTAAGCGGATATATATATATATAATGTTTTATAAACGACAGTTTAACTTTATATCAAATAACAAGTATTTTTATCTTAAAATCCATGTATTTTATTTAATTAAGTAACTATACTTTTTCAATTCAAATTTTATACTTACTTTATTTTTATTTTGGAGTAATTTCATAATTTTTATTTGTCTTAATAAACAACATTATATAGGAAGGAACTTCGTAATATTATCCCAAAATTTTATTATTTCTATTTTATATTTAGTTGGAAAGTAGGCTAATTAACAGGCCTTTTTATGTTTTAATTTTTAAACATGAACGTCACGTTTCTTATATTCAAACTATTTACTTGTTTGAATATTTGTAAATTGTAAGTATTTGTAATTTGAGTATTTGTTATTTGTAATTGTTGATTTACTATTGTAAGCATAGTAAATTAAATGCTTCTTTTTTATGAAACCAAATAAAACCCAAACCCACTAAATTCAATTCATTTCCCTTTTTCTACGGTGAGAGTGAAATGTTTGAGTTTATATCTATACATTTGTTATATAACAGTCAAAACGAGATAAAACCCGTTTTATTTTATTCTATTATGCAGGAATAAAACTTTCAAAGAGCTGAATAAAATGATTTCCCCGTATCTAAAAAGAGATTAAAAGTAAGAAAACCTCTTATGTTAGCACTAAAAATTATTTCCACGTATCTCAAAATTTTCAAAAGTAAGAAAACTCTTAAGTTATGGTACATTCATATAACTTAATAAAACTGGCATTTAACTTGCAAAAAATTAAATAAGGATAATTAATGGTTTTTTAAAGTTCATTTTTAAATATTTATGTGTTTTTTTTTTTATAATACATAATCAGTTTTTTGTTCCTCCTGTACAATTGGGTATTTTTGAGTTATGAGGTTTTCATTCTAGAGGCCATCGATATGGTACTTTAACTCTTCTAGAAGACAGTATTATATTTTACGTTACCATAATGTCCTTCATTTCACGTGATAGAAAATTAATTTTAAAAATTATCCACTCGAACAACGAATAAAAAACAATGTATCCCCAACAATTCTTATTGACGAAAAAAATCAAAAATAAAATCTTTTTTACAGAAAAATAAATAATTTTTTAATTGGTAAATGATACAAAATAGTTATTAAGTGGTGCAAACTTATTATTTGTACTAGTTTTATTAGGTACATTACCACCATTTTTAAACCATGTTAAACCATTTTTAGGAGGTTTATTAAAACATTTTCCACGTCATATGAACCGCCATACCATTATGGTGAACATATTCAAGTTTCATGCGAAACCGATGCAAGATTATAGAGATAAAGTGTTTCAAAGGCACCTATAATTAACATTGTTCTTATGGGACTTAAAATCAAGATGGCGGAGGTACTGCAGACTCTTAAGATAAATTATCGTACTACTGCTCTCCACTCCTCTCTGAGCTCTACAAAATTAGGAAAAGTTGAGCTAGTGATATGAATAAAGAACAACACTGAAATGTTCTTGAAAAAACATTATTTTCACATGATGGCGTTCGGTGTCATTTTTGTCGTTCATAGGCGATCAAATTCAAAACATCTAACTATTAACAATTTACTCTGAACGACGCTGTTAAGTATTTATATTAATAACATGTAATGTAATTTAAAATTATAACGAAGTCGTGATCAAGAATTAAATCTTGTAGCTTGATGATGGTTTACATAGTCTGCCTGTACATGAACAAAACGCAAAAGAACCTATAGAGACGACACTACCGTTTGAATTGGCAATAACTGAAGTGAAGGTAGGCCTAACTTAAAACCACAGTACAATCATACCAGTTTGGGAGCCCAACCTAGTAAAAAACTATCACTTTGTAAAACTGTACTTTTGAATTACATGTTTTTAGGTGAGGTAAAATTCATGATTAAAAAAAACCTTGAAATAAAATTACCAAGAAATTAAGAATGCGTAGCAAGACACGGTGCTGTCCGGCATAAGTTATATGGGAGGAATGGACCGGGGAAATTATCGTGCCAGGTACGAAATAATTACCCTCGATATTACCCCCTACGCGATGAAAAGGGAATTCTGTGCCGCATGTCCGAGTCGTGCACGATTTTCAGCTGTCCGGCTCGAACGCGTCCAGGCTGGACATGGCACCTAAAGAACAGAGTAATTAAATCTGAATAAAGTTTTTTTTATTATAATTATAATGGTCTATTGGTAAATACTCATATTAAAATTTGAGTTATTTAGGTATTATCTGTTCTTTCTTCCTTTACCACACAAAAATACCTACACCTTGTGACCCTAATCTTGTGGAAGTGACCCATAGATATAAACAAGTATCAAGTAAGTAAGTAACATGTTTATATATATGAAGTGACCGCGACCGAACCTGGTCCAATCAGTTAACAATTAAGGCTCGCCCACACCGGAGCGGGACAGTTGCGGGAACGGGACGGTAGCGGGAACTGTGTCAATGACCTGTGGGAACCAGCGGCAGCGGGACGTTGCGGGAAAGAGGGGGCCCACACCGAAGAGGGACATCTGCGGGACGAGAAACTACTCATCAGTTCATTTTCAGCAGTGCTACAGCGTGGATATGACGAATTGTATGTGTTTATGTGCTGAATGTGTCGTTTTGTGGGTGGTGCTTTGCTATGAGCCTAACGCCACAAGAGAAAGAAGCTCTCCTATTGCTAGCAATATATAGCTGAGGATGAAGATAATGCTGGGAGAGTGAAGTCCACGTGGGTTCACGATATTAATCTATCAAGAAACTCACTTGGAGAATACCACATTCTGATGCCAGAACTAAGAAAAGATGAGAAGCGTTTTTATATATACTTTAGGATGACGATATCGTGTTTTCATGAACTCCTGAATTTAATAGCCAAGGACATCGAAAAAGAACGCACTCATTACCGAGAACCAATCAGTCCTGAAGAACGCTTGGTTAACTGAAAACTCATTTAATCTCTTATTTTTGATAATTTGCCTATTTTTCGTCAATAATTCAACATTCATCACATCATAAAATGCAAAGCAATTTAGTAAAAAAGTGTTACATAACGTACTTATACAACAAATAATTGTAAATAAAAATTAATTGTTGGAAAAATTATAATGTAGCTAAACAATTAACTATGAATAATTATATTTTTCATTTACTTTTTTACAGTATTTTACTTAACATAAGTAATCAATTTATGTATTTTTTTTAATTATTGTGTTTTGCTAATTATTGTGTAACTCCTTATGTTTCAAGTCATAAAGTACTGTGTATAAATAAACGTACTCCACCAACTGCTCAGTGAACAACTCACTACACTCATCTTCAGCCATCTTCGACGATGTCTGGAGACCAAATGAGCCCAGCGTCCCGCGCGGTACCAGCGGGAATATCCAACACGTTCCAAACTGGCGGGACGCTTGCGGGACCATCGGGTACCGCAGCGCGACGGCGGCAGCGGTACCGCTCTGGTGTGGGCGCTCACATTTAATAACATGTGTTTCAAAATCCCGCGCGGGACATCGTCTTCCGCAACCGTCCCACTACCGCAGGTGTCCCGCTCCGGTGTGGGCGGGCCTTTAGAAAGAGTTGAGATTTTTGTGGTTAACGCCCCAACGGTGATTAATTGCTTGGTTAAAAAGTCTTAATTTAGCTGACACGACATAGACGACGTATCAGTCTCCCACAAAAGTTGTGATAACAACATATTTGTTGTTGATGTTAAGGTGTCTGCGACTACTATTGTAAATGTCTACAAACCACCGAACACCCAGTGGTCAGACACAGTTCTCCCAACTTTTGAACGTCCTGTGGTATATGTAGGTGGCTTCAACAGTCATCATACAAAGTGGGGATACTCGTCCGATGATGACAACGGCACTCGTTTTTCAAGCTGGGCTGAAAATAACAACCTTTTCTTGGTGTATAATGCCAAGGACCCACACACCTTCCTTTCAGCCCGATGGCGGCGTGGGTACTCTCCAGACTTGTGTTTTGGCTCCCGTGAACCATCAGCAACACCCGTGCGTACTTCCAGGATGGTCCTAGGTGCATTCCCCCACTCTCAGCACAGGCCTGTAACAAATATCAGTAGGAATGCAAATTCCACTAGTAAGATCTTTTCCTCGGCCTATATGGAACTTTAATAAAGCTGAGTGGGAGGCCTTCTCATCAAGGCTTGATAGCGGCATCAGGTTCATCCCCTCTAAAATAAAAAACTATGATCGGTTCACACGCCTTGTCCTGTCTTCCGCTAAGGCGACAATCCCAAGAGGTTTTAGAAAAGAATACATACCAGGATGGAGCAGAGAGCGCGAAGATCTTTACAGTGAGTTTACAGACACTGCTGACAGAGATGTAGCTGACCAACTACTTAACTCTCTCGACAACTCCAGGAGAGAGAAGTGGGTGAAAACGGTCGAGAACCTGAACTTCACCAAAAGTAGTCGGAAAGCTTGGTCTCTGCTCAGGAAACTCTCCACTGGTAAATCAAGTGAAAAACGCGATGCCTCACAGACTAGCCCTCGTGAAATTGCAAAACGCCTCTCCGTACTTTCAAAACCTGTGCGTTCGTCTGCAGACAGAAAAAATAATTTCAGGCTTAATGAAATAAAGGAGAGTCGGCAAGCACCCTTGGAAGTCTCTAAACTCTTCACTTACGACGAGCTGGAAGTGGCGATTGATGCGATGCCAATTGGCAAAGCAGCAGGCTTGGATGACATTTTCTCGGAGTTTATAAAACACTCGGGTAACAAGGCTAGACAGAGGCTTCTTGAAGATTTTAACACCACTCTGAAAACCGGCAACATGCCTGGGATATTTAGAAAATCCAAAATCATAGCTATCCTGAAGCCCGGAAAAGATCCAAAACTGCCTGAAAGCAGTTATCGGCCAATAGCTCTTTTAAGTGTTTGTCATAAGCTGCTAGAGAGGTTGATTTATAACAGAATCTTCCCTATTCTCAATGCCAGCATCCCTGTTGAACAAGCTGGATTTAGGCCTGGTCGCAACTGTTGTGACCAGGTTCTGGCTCTGACTTCTTTCATTGAGGATGGGTTTGAGTGAAGACTGAAAACCTCTGTGGCATTTTTAGATCTGACTGCAGCATATGACACTGTCTGAAGAAAAGGCCTCCTAGTTAAATTTTACGACCTTATTCCTTGCCCTTTCTTGTTGCGTCTCCTCAACTCAATGCTCTCCAATAGGATGATAAAAGTATATCTGGGACTCAGAGAAAGTACGTTTAGGCAACTAAAGGATGATGGCCTGCCACAAGGGTCAGTGCTCGCCCCACTGCTCTTTAATGTGTATACTGCCGACATTCCCGTAACTCGGTCCTTGAAGTTTATATATGCAGACGATATTGCATTGCCATATCAACACCAGCATTTTCGACAAGCAGAGGAAACACTATCAAATGACCTCACGACCCTCGGTGAATACTTTGAAGCCTGGAAGCTGAATCCAAACCTAACAAAAACTGAGGTTGCTTGCTTCCACTTGAATAATAGACTGGCCAACCAAAAACTTAAAATCGTATTCAACGGTGTTGAGCTAAAACATAATGACCACCCACAGTATCTGGGAGTCACTTTAGATCGGTCTCTCACGTTTAAAAGCCACTTACAAAAAGCGGCAGCTAAGGTGAGAACCAGGACTAACATTGTCCATCATCTTGCTGGCTCTACATGGGGAGCTAACGCACAAGTTCTGCGAACCACTGCTCTGTCATTGGTATATTCAACTGCTGAGTACTGTGCTCCCGTGTGGTTAAATAGTGTGCACGTTAGAGAGATCAACGTCCAGCTAAACAGGACCATGAGAGCTATTAGTGGTACCCACATGGCAACCCATGTACCCTGGCTCCCCGTGCTGTGTAATATCGCTCCTCCTGAAATAAGACGAAGGGATGCACTCATTAGGGAATACACAAAGATCTTATCTACTCCACAGCTGCCCATCCATGATTACCTACCCCAGATTGCGGGTCGATTGAGGTCCCGAAAACCACCGCTACGAACAGCCTCCCAGTTGATGGACACGAACTTCACCATCCATACTAACTGTACTTCCTCCTGGGACGCTTTTCAAGGTCGTAATCACTTCTTGATAGCTGACCCGACCGTAGCGGTAAGTGGTATGAATCTTCCTCGGAAGCAGTGGACTACTCAATCGTTTCCGCACTGGAGTGGGAAAATGTAATTATTGGAAGTACAAATGGGAAATGACACAAGACCAGTCATGCGACTGCGGAGCAGAGTATCAAACTATGGAACACATAGTCGAAGAGTGCCCACTGAGTGCCTTCTCCGAAGGATTGGCCGGTCTGCATAGCTCAAGTGAAGCTGGGCTGCAATGGCTGAGCGCCCTGGATTTAGCTCTATAAAAAGAGATCAGATTTTAATTTTAGTGTTTAGATTTTTACTTATACTGACTCAGGTGCTCTGCACCGCAGAATTTATTTGTTATTCTTAAACCATGGTGGCTGGCTAAATGAGCCATACGATATATATATATATATATATATATATATATATATATATATATATATATATATATATATATATATATATAATTTAGCTGACAGAATATCTGGCTCTCTCTTATTGCCTCAAATAATTCAAAAATTAGAATCTTTGGTACCGTACATCTAAACAAAAAATTATTGTTTTAACATAAAAATATGGAAACCCTTCTATAAAAAATATGTCACAGTCTTTCGTCCTGAATTTCCAAATTGTGTTTGTTTGCACTTACTTTGGTGGCAATAATTAAGCCAACATAGCCAAATAATATAAGCCATTGGTATAGTTAAACCTATGTTAAACTCAATATATTGGAACTAAAGAATTGTGAGTCTTTGGCCTTGGTCTGTAAGTACCAATATAGATATTTATTGTTTGTTATATATTACTTTGTTAACAGATGTTTCTTAACATTTTTCTTCTTCCCTTTTAAAGATTAACATAAAATATAACCTATGACACTTTTAAATAATAATTTTGAAATTTTTGTCGCTGCCGACTAATAAAGCAGCTTTTAAAAAATTCTTAGTAATTGTATAATATTTTTTTATAATGTTGGCACTTTTTGAAACGCTCCTTTAACGCGTCGGTGTATGTGACACATTCGTGGATTTTCTTTGCAGCCAATTGGCAGCTATGTGTGTGTGCGTATGTGTAGGTTTAAATGGTCAAATCTGCCACAGTTTACCGTAAACATACCATGAAGATTTCTATTTTTATACCTGAATGTAGATAGCTTCGTAGAAGTTTTTTGTTTTGACGTGGTGCATGTTTTTTTTAATTAAATGTGATTTTAAAATTGATATTTGTTGTTTGTCAATTTTTAATTTATGTTAAAGAAGTGGGCTAAGTGTCTCGTAACGGTTCTTCCTATTCCGTTTTCAATCCTGCAGTAAGGCCTACTCTTTAAATGTTTGAAAAATATGTTCTGAGATTGTGTTATGTTTCAAAATGATCTCGTTTACGTTCATGCTATCAAGATTAAGTATGGTGTGATGAAGAATCTGAGGTAACAAGCAATTTCTATCAAGCTAACCATGAACATTGAAACGTCAAATAGGCTCTGACAATGGAGAAACACTACAATTTAGATTTGGGTTCTTTACCCGTCGTGAGTGCCTCTGAGTTTATAAAAGGTAAGATTATAAATTTTTCCCCATAAATGAGTCTGCAGTAGGCCTATTGCCCAGTTGACTCAGTTAATTAAGGTAGGCCTAGGACTAGATCTATGGTAAATCTAGGGCTAGGCTTATATGCATCACTGCTTTGGGCCCTGGTTTACTACTGGTTCAGTAAGCCTATCGTGAAGCCAACAGCCCCCTTGTGAGTCAGTTCATCGTGCATGTTGAAGAGATCGGAGTCTAGCTTAACAGTTTCATGAGAGTAATTATTTGTAGGCTAAACTTATAGCAACCTGTCTAGGCCTACCTGGTGGTAAACGTACCTGTCTAGGTACGTTTTGTGGAATATCGGGTCAGTTTCATATGTATCTAGGCTATCAATCTATAGTAGCCTAGGCCTATTGATTGAAAATATTGCTTGATAGATCAATACATCGGTAGGCCTAGCCTAATATAACCTAGCCTAATATAAAAGCAAAGGTCTACCCCTCACGGATTTTTCCTTGGTGCAACTAGTTTTTTCTTGCATTAAGTATAGGCCTAGTTTGAATCCAGGGAATCTGGTACCTCGTGGACCTGATCCTTGTGTTTCCGAGAAGCCGTTTAGGCTATTTCTAACTCATATTCTTTGGCCAGACGAGTTGGGGATCGAACAATAACAACTACGGTACTGTATTGGAGGTAACCACCTTGTGCCCCCTGTGGTATACCACATTAAATTTTAAAATTTTATATCTACCGTAATGCTTTGTTCAATTGTTGTTTATTGTTATGGTACCAATACGACTTTTAACATCTTTTTGTAACTAAACCTTCCGTAATCTATAACATGTTATAATCTGACAATGTTAAGGTCCCATATCTGTCAGATTGTCAAGTGTCAACTCTATTTGAAATAATCTAAATGAATGTGATTACAGTAGTAAAAAAAAAAAAAAATGAAAGCTGCATATACACTTTTGTTTCAGATCGTCTTTATTTTGTAACCTTGAGAGTAACCGGCGGAAAGCCAAAGTCAACTCCAAATACACACTATTTCTGCATCGATGAGGAACTTGTTTATGAAAACTTTTATTCTGACTTTGGCCCTCTTAATTTGGCCATGTTGTACAGGTACTGTACAACTGTAAACCAAAAACTGCAGGTAAGATTTTAATGATATGAGATACATCTTTTAATGTTATCAAGCTTTTTTGATCACTTCAAAATCAATCACATTTGTACGGATCTGATCTATACTTTTTTTTTTCCTTTAACTTCCATCTGTTCTCTGGTGCAAAAACGTACATCGTATATTTATGGTTTGACATTTTCTTATATGTAGGTATCCCAAATGCCAGCTCAACCAGAAAATTAAAAATTTAGTAATCTCAACAAAATTCCACACGATTGGCTTTGTTATACCTTGACTCTTACCTATTGATTAATGAGTTATTTATTTCTGAATGGTCCCCATCATATACAATAAGACACAATAAATGTAGAAGGCAATAATAATGTATTTAAGACAAGCTACTTATCATAATCAGTATAAATACGACCTATGAATTTATCATTTGTGTTCAAGCACACGTTATTAATAAACTTTACAAGCAATAAATAAATTTACAGGCGTATTCAATTTAAAAATTGACGATTGATTTATTTCATTCAATTATCTTTTGGGACAACAAGCTCTCAAATAGATTTCAAGTTTAAGTCCTAGACAACACCGTAATAAAAGTCTATGACTTTGACTATAGGCAAGATATGATTTAATTTTATGTAAAAAATATATTTTTATGAATTCATTTTACCTTTTTTTATTATTGTAGTGACTTTACACTCTGTGGTGTTGTTTTGATGTTAAGATTTTAAACCGGGAGTGGTTCTACCTCATAAAATTAAGACTGATTAAAAATTACATACAGTTGATTGCTGCACATAATTGTTGTCAATATCATTGTCATATTGATTAAAAATAGGTAAATCAAGACTTTTTTATTTGAATGCCTACATATACTTCAGTGTTTATATTTATTTAAAGAGTCATATTTATTCTAAATATGGTTTCCCTTTTACATTTTTATCATGGATCATTTACATGTTTATAACGTAGATAAAAAGAATTCATTTATTCTTTTTTAAACACTACACTTACGACTAGGTATTTACATAATGTGTAGCAAAATAATTTTAAAACTGTATGAAATTCACATAATATCCTTTTTTATATTCATTTTTTTAATAGCCTAAGGTTTTTTTCTATTAATATTTCAGGATCAAATGTAGGCTACTTAAAGTAATATTTTTGCATAATGCAAATAGTATGTTAAAAGTAAATAAATAGAAAATAATTCCCTAATCTAAAGCTTTAAATCCTTTAAAGCAATCTTTGACTATCACCTAGACTCAAAAGAGCAATGTATCCTGCCAAGCAGAAACAGGGACCTACTCGTTTGCTCAGTAACTTTGTAAATTATGGATGATGAGACACATCACTTTTGGATTAGGGTGTACTGTGACTATACATTGTAAAAACTTGACTTAAACTTGGAAATGTGTGGTTTATAATTTTTAGTAACTTTTTACTATGACGCTGACATACAGCATTTATTCTGCATTTATTCAGCCTAAATGAAACTTTAATGAAATCTCTCTTGTGATGAAATCTCAAATGTTCAATTTAATAGTAAGTTAGGGATTTAGTTTTTAAAAACTAAGCCAATCGTTAAATAATTACTAATTATACTATTTATCAATTTCCTTCACTGTAAGCTATGGGCATACTTTTTATACTGATTGTGGATTTCCTGACAAAACTTTTATGAACCTCACTGCCTTAACCCTCCAACTGGCGCACTGTGAACTCTGTAGTGGCAAGGTCATTTTTGTGATTTTGCAAACATATTTTCTAGAAACCATAAAAAATTAACCAATGGAGCAAACATATTGAACTATACTTGAATTGTTTGGAATATAATGTAGAATTTAAGAATTACAAAAGAAAAAATATCCGAAATATAATTTTTGAGATAAAATAAAAAATATACAAAAAAATTTTTTTTTAAGTTGAAAGAAAAACTTTGCTGCAGGGGCAGTAAATTTTTTATGTGAAATCCAAGATGTACGAAATGTACACAATTTATTTCCCTACACAGAAGTGTAAAGACATTGAAAGTGCAGTTTTTTTTTGTACTAGTTATAGTAAAAATATAAAAAAAGTAAAATTCAACGATTTTATGCAATAAGTTTTATACAGAGGTAAAACGTCTTTTTTATCAAGGAATCTCAGTAAACTACATATTTTTTTTAAGGCAATTACATTGGGAACAGAATAAAGTAAGATTTATTAGAATAATAAGATTTATGGGATGAAATTGTTATATCTATTATGTTTCGTAACTTCTATATATATATTTTTTTTGTAATTTTTTCATCTATAAATGTATATATTATTTTACAAACACATATCATCAAAAAACCAACTATGTGAAATGATTGAAAATTTATTTCCCCACATGAAAATATATAGTTTTCGGAAAATAACAATAAACCAATATTTTATAATGTTTTATATGCTAGATAGGCCTTAATTTTTAAGGCGCTGACTCGATAAAATTCATCAAGAGTTAAATAGGCCTACATCCTTTCTTTAGTATAAACGATATTTTATATTCAACAAACCTAGTCCCTTTGATATTTAGTTATTCATGTAAAAGAAAATACACATATATACCCCCATAAATACAGGTAAAACAATTGATTGTAGGCTATATTCTCAATTGGCCTAAGGAGTTTTTTTATAAAATAGAAAGCAATTTTTGGGAAATGCTTTTATCATAAACAAACAAAATTGGAAATGAGGGATCATAATGGTGAGTGGAACTTGTAAAAGCCATATATAATATACAAAATAGTATAAAAATCACATAGAGTCAAGCAATCAAACTTTAATTGAAAAAAATCAAAATAAAAAATAGTTAAAGTAGGCCTAAATAATGGTAACTATAATATACAATAATCACATAAAATATACAAAATCATATAGAGTGCATCAATCAAACGGCATTCACAAAAACAATGCCTCAAATATCATCTTCTCCCTTTGATTTGAGGCCAACTCAAAATAACACTTTTGTTTACAAACACCAAACTTGTGTTTCTGTAACTACTAAAGATAATGTCTAATCATTGCCAATCTGATTTAGGCCTAATGTCTCAATATTAGCACAATAATTACCTTCCAAACTAAATAAACCCCAATTCACAACTCATAATCATAAGACAAACTGATAAAACACTTCTAAATTCGCACTCAGTTTACAAACTCTTCCATGTTGCTGCTACAAAACAAGGAGTGTTGTTAGCCAGCCAACAAACATTCATCGAAACATCAGGTGATTACAATGACACAGATAATGAAATCTGGCAAAACGTAATTCCACATTACACGGAATTTAATAGGCTTCCTAATGATATATTGTGCTATACTAGAAATTGTATATTTTAGTGAAAAAATGTATTTTACGACCACAAATATAACAGTCCTGTTACCACTTGACGAACACGTAAAAATTGACTGATTTGTTATTTTCCCGACATCATCACATGTAAAGATAACAAAATTATATTTACATCATAAGAGAGTAAATTTCTTGCCGGTTACAGTGGTACAAATCTACAATCTACAAATCTACGCTGTTCCATGGACAAAAATTATACACTACAATGATTTTTTAAAACATACTATGTTTGCAGTCTTTGTGATTTGTACATAGTGAAACAGATTTTCTTCAAACTTTTCGTTCACTTTCTCACAAAATTAAAATAATACCTTGGTGCTCTAAAGTTCATTTAGGTAATAAAACGGAAGTTTGGAAACTCGTCTTTCAGTGTATATAAATCCAATCCAATTTAGCAATAGGTTTCAGCTGTTTATTTTGAATTAAAAAAACCCTTAAAAACGCGACTAATATAGTCTCTGCTACTACAGACACCAACTACCGCGACTAGTCTCTTTGCCAGTTGGAGGGTTAAATACAGCTCACTTTATGTCCTGACAGTTCACAACAAGTAAAAGAAACCCATAAACAGATTAACGCAGAATTTTTGTTTGTATTGTTCATTCTGTCACCTAGGCTTTCACATATGAACAAAAATGTTAGGATTTTCAAATTTTAGGATTTTTTGTGGTCTGTAATATCCATGCTTTTTCAGATGTACTCCAGTGGAGTGAAAAAGAAAAAAATAATCCATTACACCACAATGGATGGTCAAAAGCGGGTCAACGCTGCGTACCTAATTGGTTCTTACGCTGTAAGTGTGTTTACGTTTATTTTTCAACACTAAGCCTGATTATGTGAGATTATGAAATCCTTGATAGCGTTTGTTATCAAAGACCTGTTTAAAAACATTTCACCAGATAAATATTGCACAAGGAGTTATTAATTCCTCTGAATTTGATTTTTATTGTGACTCAATAGATTACAAGGAATCATTTTAAAAAACAACCAGAATTGAAAATATTTTTTTGTAAATGTAAAAGGTGTATATAGGAGTATGTTTCAAAATACATTTTCTTATTTTTTATGGCTGATACTTGATTTTTAAGGAAAAAAATTAAGGTCAAGTGGGGTAAGTGTACGCCCGGGTCAAGTAGACTCCCAGCTAATAAAAAATCGGTTTAAAATCCAAAAAATTTCAAAACTTAGCCAAAGGTATTTCAAACTATGCTCTTTCAAATTATAATCACCAAAAAATTACCTGGTTATTATTTCTGTGTGTTTTGATGAGTTTAAAAACATCTTAAGTTTCTACTCAAACGCAAGTGCCGCTCGGAAAATTTAAGAAATTACTAAAAATTCAAATATTAAGGTAATTATTTTAAAACTGGTAATCTGACTCATTTTTTTAAGAGAAATTCAAAAATAATATTTTTATTGCCCTACACAGTCATTTTGGAGGAGTTATGGGAGGGGGGCGGCCGTACACTTAAGGTAAACTGCCTAAATGCCGTGAACATACCAAACGCCGTGATTCCTCACTTTACGTGCGAATACTGACAAAATCGGCAAACCGACGGCGAAATAACGACGTCATTTTCACTCAAAAACTCTTTGTTTACTACTCTGTGTCTTTCTTGGCGGGATGCGGCGGCTAAATTTTCGTCAGTTGGCGGTCAAACGTTGCCCGGTGCAGTAGTGCTTACTTTCTTAGCTTCTTTACTAAGGATACGGGGAGCCAAATAAGTTATTGACGCTGTATATTTCATATAAATGGGGGTTTTCATCGATTTAAACATTGTTTATAATCTTTTCGATCTTAAAACTGCTTCATTAAGACGATTTCATTTCTGAATGTCTTTAAAATAACTGTCACGGGATTTAAACTGTAAATCATTCAGTTTTCAAAACCCGTGATAACGACCACGGAAATTGATTTTTATATGTGCCTGTTCAGTAATGCATTAAAATAGTTTTTTTTACGTTTCAACCTAGTTATAATTTATGAAATTTTAGATAAAGAGCTAATTTATATAAATACTAAGCTCCGTGGTTGATATTTTAACTTTTACTTAAGTAATTAACTTGTTTCTTGTCAAAGAATCTACTAAGACGTTTATTAAGCTTTGATTATTGAGGGTGTTATTTATTTGTCTTTTCACTTATTTTTAATTGTAAGAATATATTTTTACTCAGAGCATTTTGCAGATAAGGATTTTAATAAATAAATTGTTTAAAATGTGATCTAACCTTTTTATTTCCAATTATCAATGGTCACGGGATTTGAATGACAAATAATACATTTTTCAAATTCCGTGCTTGGAGTCACAGATTAAAGCTTTTGAAGAGGTGGTTTTTAGTAACGAAATATCTAATATTTTCCACATTTTGATCCAAGTTTAGTTGAAAAAGTGTTAATTATAACACTAAAATACACAAATCCCAAAATCCGTGGTCGACATTTTGGTATTAACATTACTGAAAACACGTTTGTTGTACAAGATTTTTAACAATATGTTTAACACATTAAAGCAATGTAGGAGTAGAAATATTGTCTTAACTTTTTAATGACCTTAAATATTTCGTATGTCAATGCTCTTTTAAAGAAAAAATGTAGTTTTTTCTTGACCAAAGATATAAGCATTGACTATGGATACTATAGAATCCATAGTCAATGATGTAAGTACTTAGCAAAAAAAGTTCTCTCCTTTTGCAATAAATGTTGATGTAACTTACTTTAACTGCCGTTCTAATGTATTGTGTAAACTTGGATTTAATTTAAGAGGCTATTAATCAGGTAAAATGAAACAAATTTGATATAATATAACTTTTTTATTTGGGTTTCCTTTATTTTATTCCTCTATGAGAAGAAATTTTTTACTGTATGCAGTCTTGACATCATATATGCTCTAAACTGTCGTCAGCCTGTAAATGACATTTCTTATATAATATTTTTTTTTTTTTTTTTTTTTTTTTTTTTTTGAGGGAGAGGCGGAAAAATGCATTACGCACACAGGTGGCCAGCCTGTAGTGTGGGACTCCCCTAAAAAACGGGTTTACCCACTAAAAAACCTCCTCTACTCTTTAGGAATCTAACCTGGAATTGTTTATCACATTACGTCAGGCTAGGCCTAAATTTGGCTTACACCCGTGGGGCTCGCTCCTTATCCAGCCGCTCGATCAAGGGATCTGGGCCACTTCGCGGTCCAGATCGGTTTTCTTTTCCAGGAGGATGCCCCGGACGAACTGTGACAAACAATCCCAGTTGCCCTCATCCTCCAAAATCTTTTGGCAGACCGAGTCCACCGAAAATGCACCAAAGATTTGTGTGGCCTCCAGGCGGGGCCCTTCCCAACGGGGACAGCGGAAGAATGTGTGTTCCGCATCGTCGGAAAACCCGGGCAGTAAATGCAGTCGTGTGAACCGGTCTTTCCCATCCGGTTCAGGTACGACCGAAAATAGCCGTGACCTGTCAAAAATTGGGTCAGGTAGTAGTCCACCTCCCCATGCCGCCGTTCCACCCATGGTTGGACCTGCTTGATAAGTCGCGCAGTCCATCTTCCTCGGGTGTCATGCTCCCAGCTGTGTTGCCACTGCTGGAAGGTTCGGGAGCGCTCTTCTGTTCTTGCCGTGTCCTTGCCGATCTCGCCTTGTCTCTGATAAATAGCCTTCCTCTCTCCAGCCAAGAGCTTGACAGGAATGACTCCGGCGACAACCAGGACGGCAGGCTCGGACACTGTCCGGTAGGCGGAACACACCCGAAGCGCAGCTTGACGCTGAACCCGGGGGAGTCGCAACCTGTAGCACTCCTTATCTAGAGCGCCTGCCCACACCTCTGCCCCGTAAAGGAGCACGGACTGGACCGCAGACATCAACAGACGTCTTCTGCTGGATCGACAATTTCTTAAAAAATTGGGTTTTCCGTTTTAAAATGGATGACCCTTACGGAAATGGTAGGCATTCAAAGTTTCCATTCAAATCAAACACAGTGTCTAGTCTGCAAGCAACAGTAGAACTGAAAAGAAAGATGGGGACAGGAAAGCCAACAATGGACGAATCACCTAGCAATAAGGTAATTGACGACACCCGGATAAAGCGTGCATGGAGCATAGACCTGCCTAACCATAACCTTGTCCTACAGGGCACTCCCGCAGTTATAATACATTTAGTTTACTTAAATAACATCATCTAATTCATCTAAAAAAATTCTAACCACCACATCGCGTGCTGTTACAGAATTTAGTCCAATTTTAGCAATGCGGCCCCAGTAACGGAACAGTATTGAGGTGGCCTGATCTGTTAAAAAAAAATTGAATACTCTATGGGTTGATAAACTAAATAGGTACATTTGACATGTTTTAGGCACAGATTGAGTTTGACTTAATAAGGCAAAAAAAATTTTAATGGGTTTTAAACAACAAACAAATTTAATAGAAACATTTATTTTTTACCATATTTAACAACAACAATTAATTTACATCTTGATTTGACATCTTAATTACAAAAATATTTAACATTAATTTTGAAAAAATGCATAGATGAGAACTGTTACAGCCGAGACATTGTTGGACTATACAACTTGTCAGACCAAAGAATGATGGACTATCAAGTTTATTGAATTACTTAAGACTGTCAGTAAATGAAAACAATATGTAAACTAGTGCAATATGTACAAGTTGAAGCTAATGATAACTTAGGCCACAACCAGGGTTGACAGTCGTGAGTAATAACTTCAAATTAATAGGTAGGCTATACACGGTATGAAAAAAGTCCCCCGACTGTAGTTTTATATTTGTAAAGATAAACTAATACCGTTTGGGAGGTGATATCAACTTAAAACAAAGTACCTTTTGATGTTATCAAACACTTTTAGTCATGTTAGGGGGATGGCCCACCAGGAGTCAAAAGAAAATCTTATGTGTAAGCATAGGTTGACATGTACATCAAATTAAAGGTCTCACTTGGCAGAGTACAATGCTGCAAACTAGACTTAAAATGGATGACCCAGACGGAAATGGTAGGCATTCAAAGTTTCCATTAAAATCGTGCGGGTAAAACTTAAAAATGCAATAACTTTCTTAATACTCAACCTTTTAACGTCCAGTTTGTGGCTAATTACTCCAAATGCAAAGACATTTAAAATTATGTTTGATGTGATAGAGGCGAAATAGTTTCAATATAAATATTCTCTATGGGACATCCCCCAAATGAAGTCATACAGAAATATGCTTCGTTTTTATCAAAATGTTAAATATTTTTGTAATTAAGATGTCAAATCAAGATGTAAATTTATTGTTGTAGTTATCAAGATGTTAAATATGGTAATTTAACAAATAAATGTTTCTATTAAATTGGTTTGTTGTTTAAAACCCATTAAAAACATTTTTTGCCTTATTTAGTCAAACTCAATCTGTGCCTAAAACATGTCAAATGTAACTATTTAGTTTATCAACCCATAGAGTATTCAAAATTTTTTTTAACAGATCAGGCTACCTCAATACTGTTCCGTTACTGGGGCCGCATTACTAAAATTGGACTAAATTCTGTAACAGCACGCGCTGTGGTGGTTAGAATTTTTAGATGAATTAGATGATGTTATTTAAGTAAACTAAATGTATTATAACTGCCGGAGTGCCCTGTAGGACAAGGTTATGGTTAGGCAGGTCTATGCTCCATGCGCCCTTTATCCGGGTGTCATCAATTACCTTATTGCTAGGTGATTCGTCCATTGTTGGCTTTCCTGTCCCCATTTTTCTTTTCAGTTCTACTGTTGCTTGCAGACTAGACACTGTCAAACAATTAGGCCTACAAACTATCACATATTGAAATGGGACATACACCGAACCAAGGTATTGGCTGTGATGTTGTGCACGCCAGAGGACTAATTTCGGTAACAAATCATAACTGTTTAAGAGTTGGCCAAGGACCAGAAGTTAATTTTAATAAAATAAAACAAATGTTACTGTTATATGTTACAATTTGTTAAGTTTGCTGATTGTAGAGTACTGTTTATTAATTATGACATACTAGCAGACTTACCCGGGCTTTGCAACGGTATTTAAATTGCAATGCCAACCCAAGGAATTTTTTGTCCTTTAGTTGAGCTTGTTCACTATGCTCACTCTCCTTCAGGTTTAGCTCATTCGCTACACTCACTTGCCTCAAGTCTATAATATCCCTTATTATTATTATTTTTTAATTTTCCCTCAATAGTTTAAATGAGAACAGCTGTTTGTAAATTAATATTAATAAACATAATAATGTGCTCATCATTAAAATGTTGCTTCTATAAGAATAACATGTTAACTTCGAAGGCGTGTGGGGTAGAGTCCTATGGAGGTTGGGAGTATAGAGAGTAATCTATTGTAAAGTTTTCTGGAGATTTTTACGTCAAGAGATTTCAATCAAGTATAAGGTTGTAGGGGTATGACTTCTGGGAATGCTTAAACAACTTGTGTTACATTCTACATCCAAAACCCAACTTCTATTTATATAAATAAAATATTTTCCCCCTTCTCTAAGGCTTTATCTGTTTTGTTTCAGATCATCTATTTGAAGAAACCAGTGGATGAAGTTTATAAAACACTGCTCGGGTCAAGGAATCCGCCTTTTCTAAATTTCAGGTTATTACTTGTTCAAATCAGTGACCAATAAACAACATATGTGAGGAAGAAAGGAAAAAAGGACCTGTTCGCGGCAATTTTCGATTTTGAGTCATTCATATTTTTGAATTCCTCATTTAATTCCTAAGAATTTTGCGCAAGTCCCGCGAGTCTACGATTTTTTTTTTTTTTTTTTTTTTTTTTTTTTTTTTGTTAAAAATGTAGGACTTTGAAATTACGTGAGAAAGGAAGGCCATTTTGAGTAAAATCTATTTGATAATTCAAATTAGCATGAAACATTTATTTTTCATATTTAAGAAACGATTTTGTTATCAAAAGAAAGCTCTAAATGTCTTCTTTAATGGGAACACTTTTTTGTCTTAACTCACAGTAGTTTTCAAGAAAATAATGTTTTTATTGAAGCATGTCCGATAAAAGCATAATAAAAGTGATATTTCATAAAAGGGACTTCTTCGCGGTCTTATGTTATTTCTCCATAACAAATTGCAAAAGTGCAGAAAGTGACCTCTCGGCGGCATTTTCTGGTTTATAGTTATTACAAGACGTTCTACATTATCAATAAACTTGTAGTAGTTTACCTCGTCGCCGATAGAATTCGTCACGAGTTCAGTTTTCAAAGTGTAGCATATCTTTTTGATTGGTTTTGAAAAGGTACCTGTTCGCGGCAATGATATTTCTCCATAAGCGTGAAGAGGTACCTTTTCTCAAGCTAGACATTGACTACTTTGATCATTATTTTGAATGATTTATTCCATTACAAGTGTTTTGTAATTTATTTAAACCGGTAAAGGACCAAATGAAGCATATTAAAATGCAAACAACCGAATATCAATATTTTTGACCTCAATTGATAAAACTGCCCGTACTGAAATTTTTACTTTGCCGCGAAGAGACAAAGTCCTCTTACCGTGAAGGTCCCTTTTTCCTTTCTCCCTCACATATAATGGTAGTCCCTCCGTTAAAAAGACCATTGGTTATATCAATGTAGACCACATAGATCCTAATATCGGGCTTGCTTGCCTTGACTGTTGAACCTTTTTATTAATTGTGTTACATTACCAATTTAAAAATTAGTTATAGTACAGTAAAGTAAAATTGTAATACTCTGAGTTGATGAATACCACTCACTATAACTTTTTTATAACGGTAACCTAACCATACAAATCTAAACTAGGAATGGGTCGGTTGTTATAGTTGGTTGTTGGTTTTATCGGTTTTTTACAATTAAAAACCAATAACCAAGAATTGATAACTTATGTTGGTTTTCGGTTTATCGGGTTTTTTTGCTGCCGAATGATAAAAAGTTAAACAGAAATCAATGATAAAGGAAAGGATGTCTGTCTGGTTGTAGGAAGATAACTATACAATTGTAATCGCTTATCAGATTTACTTCCTTATCAGTTTCCTAGTAACCTATATTTGGTTTCTTATCTAATTGTCATACAAAAACAAATAGCTCATTTTTTATCTGATTTTCACGAATTGAATGAAACTTTGATTTTGAAACTGGTTTTCAAGAGTTTTCTGACCTATAGTTTAACATGTATAGGTGAATTAAAGTTGCAGTCCTTATTTTTTTATTGGTACCGTATACATTTTTCAAGTATAGAAATAAAATTATTAATTTACTGAATTAAAATAATTCAAACTTTAAGTAATTATCTTAACAAAATGCATTTCTATAACACATAATAGCTAGTAATTCTTAAAAAATGAGACAGGAATAACAGAATATTTCTTATGCATAATTTGAGGGTGTTTCTAAACTTATTTAAATGGTTGGATTTTATTCTGTACTCCCACATATTTCATCAATCCCTACAAAAATACAATAGATACCGTAATCAAAGTTATTATCTTTTAGTTTTATTTTTTGTTTAAAATTGCAAATCCACCCACTAAAATGTATTGCTTTTTGACTACTTTCAGGAAAATTATAAGCCAGTTACATAGTAGGATAAACATTTAATATTTATATATTTTATTGCAATAACTAACTGGTCTTATTTAAATGGCATTAATGTGTGATATGAAACACATTAATAATATTAATGTGTAATAAAAAAAGGCAGAAAATAGGCATCAGCCGGATCTTAGATGATAACCTTGAGTTGTTCCATGTTTACATCTAAAATAAACCAAAAAACCGACAACCGGTGTCAGTGAAAAACCGAACCCAACCGATAAATTTTGCAACTGACCCATCACTAACCAATTGAACCAATATCATCTAATTGGTGCAACATAAGAGATTTTGTCTCAAAGTCAACTTGTCATAATCTGAATCATGAAGAGTCATCCCAAGGAATGCTTCACTCAGCAAAAATTTATCAGCAACATCATTACCTGGGTCATGAGTTGTTGCTGTAACCAGCAAAAATGTGCTACGCTTTGCACATTATCAATGTGACATCCAACTGCAAACCTTCGTCAATTGTTTGACATTCACACTGGCATAACTTATCCCTCTAAGAATCCGTTAAGGGCAATCTAATAAGTTATTGTTGTTGATAGCTTCATTATTATCCATCAAATGATATTTGTTAGTATGTAGACCACGTATGGTACGTTTTTGCATGGTCTTTTTTATGTGCTTTGATCTTGTTTTTTATCAATTAGGCCTACATTAATAAATCAAATATCCTCCACGTACTTAAATAGTGTTTTTTTTTATTTTTTTTTTTTATTTAACTGTCATTTTTTCAGAGATGCTTCTTATGGGGCCACACTGTATCATATAAACCTGAAAGACTGCCTACAAGCAATCAGCAAAGCTCATGATTTGGGCTTCTTTAATTTTTCAGACTTTGACGTTGAAGAATATGAGCATTATGAGGTTAGTGTCTAAATATTCTTCCTGGCATGCTCTTAACATAACAGACTTTATAAAGGAAGAGTCATCTATACTGAACATAACCTTAACCCTCCAACTGGTAAAGGTCGCGATCGCGACGCAATTAGGTGTTTGTGTACTGGTAAGATTGTGATCGCGATCCATTTGCAGAGTTCAGGAAAATGCATTCTACTCAGTTATTTTATGGTCAATATCGATGTTTTTTATATAGTATTAAAGAGGAAACAATGCGCTATCTAGTCATCGTATGTTCAGCTGTATTTGTTGAAATATCAGTATGTTGGTAAGACTGAATTTCTGGTGTTTGTTTTTGTTTACGCGTTTCGTAGAAACGGCGCTGTTTTGTGGTTATGTTTTTACTTGAAATGCAAATTTTAGTGAATTATAGTTAGTTTGCAATGTAATAATGAGTGAATTGAGTAATTATAGTGCTATTAGGGTCTTCTAAATGAAGATTCAGAGTATAAAGTGAAGTTGTCAGTGAACATGAAAGTTGTGAGTTAGGCCTAGGCCTAGGTGAGTGAATAGGCCTAGGCCTAACTTTATTTATTTATTATAATTAAATATAATTATTTATAAATATAATAAATAGTTATATTTATTATTTATAAATATGCCTAGTAAAAATTGTATAAAAAAAATTAATAAAATTTAAAAAAAAATAAAAAAATATGGCGGCGAAAACGTGATTTGTGTTTACCCCACATATTTGCTTTGTAATATTATATTTATTATATAAACAATCAAGTGTTATGCATCAGTAAAAAGCCAGTAAAATTGTGGTCATTTTGGCTATCTTAGTTTTGTTGTATGGACAACATACCTTACCATGATACTACTCTAAAAGGAAAACAATAAGGAAAAAAAATCTTTATTGTTACAGAATAGGAGGATTAACATAATAAATTTTTGTAAGTACACTAAAAACAATATTGTTTTGAATAGCCTATTTCATTCTGAAAAAAATTGTATATAATTTGTATGTTTTATATACCAATTTATATGTTTTATGTTGTTTGTACTAAATGTTTGCGCGGCGGCCAAAAAAACCTTACCAGTAAAGGAAGTTATAATGACCAGTTGGAGGGTTAACAAACTGTAACTGAAGGGTAGTTCACTGGAATTAAATTCGGGTGAATCAATATGTGATGTTTTGATACTAGTTCTATCTGTTAACAGCTCCTTATCTGCTGTTGTTTGATATATTTTAAGAAGTCCCCACAAGTGTGCATGTATTACCATTAAGACTTCTGCTCACCATTAAGAAGTAGAGTGATTTTATTTTAAAGTATTGTCCAACTATTCAAATGTAACAAATATAACTAAACTGTGATATTGTAGTTGGTAAGTGAAAAAACGTAAAATAATGTAAATACTGAAAAGTGAAATAGGTCTGGTCGGGAAGTTACTATTAGCCAATAAGACGTTGTCTATTACAATATTGTATTGTTTAAGGACAGAATAAATGACTATAAATTCCATTAAGCAGTACTAATTATTGTAATAAACAATAAACATTTCCCTCGGCCTCCCCACTGTATAACCAAATTGGTTCCCTTTTCCTGCAACTTTCTTTTAAGTTGCATTTGTTGAAATAAAGGGACTCTTGTCCAACTATGCCCAGATTGCTTTTCATTCCTGTCTTAAATAAAAATGCTCTTGTTATTTTTCCAGGACTCAAAAGCTTAACTCAAACTAAAAGCTCAAACTAACAGGAAAAGCAAAGGCCAACTCGGGGCCTTTTTGCTTTTCTTAGGCCAAGCTATAAAAAGCTTGATGGCTCAAGTACTCCAATACGGTTGGACACAGAGCTATATTTCACTCACACAGAAGAATTGTCATTTAAATCAAAATGTACTTCTATTTTAGTAGTGTTTGGAATGAAAACATTTTACTCCTTGATATATATCCATGACACAATATTAACATTGGTCTGATATTTAAGATAAGCCAGACCATTGTGATTTGTGTAAAAATCATGTTTGCAAAATGAAATTAAATGCTTCGCCAGCCAGAAACTAAGATGTCACAGGCAAATAGTGATGACTGTTCCTTGGGTTAAAGAGCATAAGGTTCCTTCACAGATACAAAATAACGATGCCAAAACTGACAGAAATCTAAACAATTTTCAACTTATTGTTACTAAAAAACTGCAGCTTAGCAAGATGAATTGGTGAAAGTGACTGTTCTGCATCTATGTGGTTAATGTTATACACTTTTATGGTTTTGTGAAAACAATTTAGCATTATAAATGATCATTCAATCTGTTTAAAGGTTACTGTTAAAATTTCTCACCCAAAGAGTTTAGTGTAGATGGGTAAAAGTTTTCAGTGGTTTATTGTCATATTTTAAATATGTTGGTGCTAATTTTAAAAAAATGTTAAATTTTTTGACGAGGACATAAATTTTAAGTATATTAGTTTGTTAAGTTCAAATCATTTTAAAGTCTTCCTGTTACAATGTTGTGCTTGTATTCTAGTGTAGTTTATATTTTTGCAATCATTAGAAAAAGATTTACTATTCTTTTAAAATAATTTAACAACAATTGTAAAATAGCTTTGTTCATTATTTGATTAGAATCTCCAAATAGTTGGATTCTCTTGCTTTTAAACCCAACTAATTATTGTTTCACCCTGATTAATTTACTTGTATATTTTGTCCATCTTACTTGTTTGATAGCAATTCAAAATTTTGCAATTGTCACTGTTATGATTGTGACAATTAGTATAATTAATTAAGTTTGACTAACAATTTTCTTGTACTAATCAGGGTTTATTATGTTTCATTATTCCATGTAGAAAGTCGAAAATGGTGACCTCAACTGGATAGTTCCTCAAAAGTTCATTGCTTTTTGTGGACCTCATGGAAAAAGCAGGATTGAAAACGGTAAGTACTTGAAATAATGTGGTGTCATTTAAATTTAAATTTAAATTTTAAACATTTGGAAACTTGGCCTTTTGCGGCCCCCTTGAACCAGGACCGCATGGATCCCAAACTAGCCTAACTTGTCAGAACGGACCTGAAGGTTTTCAAAAACCACACTGTATAATGCTTTAATTCAGATCGTAGCCATAAAAGTTTCTCTAAATGTTTGAAAATTTCTTATTTCAAACTTAGGACCCAAAATCTTATAGAATATTCTAAAGATGAACCGAGAATAAAATAGTAGGAAAGACTGCATTAAATAAACTCAGTGCATGGATTTTTATAAGTGATTTGTTTTAAACTGGTATCCATTGTTTCAAGAAGGACTTTACAACTTTAAAAGTGTATGTTAATTTATTGGAATAACCTTTTGTCTATTATTTTTAATTTTTAAAGAAACAAAAGTTTAGAATCCACATAATTTGCTTTTTCAGAGTCACACCAACACAAGTGGAATTTGCATTGATATGGCCACATTCTCTATACTCCTGCATGTTAGTTTTGTGGATTGGTTTTAAAAATTTAGAGTTCTACAAAACTGTATGTATTCCACTAGTAAAATGTCGGTATACTCAAGAGATCTTTGGTGTATTTGGCACTACAATTATGCTTAAATGGTGCAGTCACCAAATTTGATTCTTCAAACCCAAACTAACAGCATGCACAGTCTAGTCCAATGAAGGAAACTATTTTAACGTTACTGCCACTAAGACTTGTGTTGGTGTGTTTAGGAATTTCCAAACTATTTGTATCTAATCTTGGAATGTTTCCTTGCTGATTGATACTACAAACACCATTTTAGGTCCCTTCAACTACTGTAACTTATCTGAATTTTTCTAGTCCCTTTTTATATACTCTTTATTTTGGAAAAACATTAGGCTTTTTCACTTACTGTATTTGAAGGTTGATTTTAATTTTATCACTAGTAATTTAATAATCGTAAAAAATAATAAAAAGAATATAACACTCGATCCATTGCCAGACTTTTTTTGAGGGATAGGATTAAACATATCATATGTATCTTTTTCCTTAAAGCAAATAACTACTTTAGCCTTGCAACACATATATTGCAGAGAGCAGCATGAATGGATTATTTTTGTAGCTTTATTACAAAATCCTCAATACGGTGAAAAACGATTGTTTTTGTTACCTGTGAAAAACCTTCAGCTAATTTTTCACTGTAAAAGCTGTGTAAAATATGCTGTTGAAAACAGCTGTTTTCCTTACAATTTGATGATGACAACATTACATGAGTTATTTAATTTTTAGGGTACCCACTGCATTCTCCAGAGTCCTACTTTGCTTATTTTCGGAAGAACAACGTGACAACTGTAGTGAGGCTGAACAAGAAGATCTACGATGCAAGCCGGTTCACGACTGGGGGCTTCGACCACAAGGAATTGTTCTTCTTAGATGGCAGCACTCCTACAGACAACATCGTCAGGCAGTTCCTCAACATAGCAGAAACTGCTACTGGTGTTATAGCTGTGCACTGTAAAGGTAGGATAAACCAAGTTCTTATTTGTTGTGCTGTAACCGCTACATTTTTGCATTATGTTCAATGATATTACGGTACTCTTTTCCCAACATTTGGTTCATGAGGTTGTTAGTGCTCCAAAAGTCAGTATTTTTCCAGTTTTTTTTTTTTTTTTTTTTTTTTTTTTTTTTTTTTTGTGCCTAAATATATCATTGTAATATCATTTTTAATTGTATTTTAGATCAATGAAAGTGTTTTATGCATTTACTAAATGTTTGAAGTCAGGTTACTGTCAGCTTGATCAACTCGTGAAAGTTTGAAAACTTTCTTGCAATGGTAATTTTTTATATGTTATTTTTATTCTAAATTGACATAAAACATGAAAATATATAAACAATTCACTTGATTGTATATTTTATTTCTAAAAACATCACTAAAATCTGCGAACAAAAGTTACTACATCCTAGTGGCCCTTTGAAATAAACATTTTGGAAGTTTTAAGCAAAATACTCAGAATCACCAAAGCAGTCCAGTACATTTGTATAATCAGTAGTGTAATTAAACTGAATTGCAATTGGTGAAATAGTGTAGCGTGAAACAATTGAACAAATCACAATTATATGTAGTTTCACATCTCAACCTGTTTCACATTTCAGGTTGTGCTGACAATGCTTTCTTAAACAAAATTTGCTATGTTTAAGTCTCGATCAACAATAACGCTTATTATCTGTTTTCTATGAACTGTGGAGGAACACAGTGACAGATGGATGTCAAAATTGATGGATTTGTTAATTTTTTGCCATGAAATTTATATGAAATAGTCAGCTGGACTGTCAATATTGTTGGCGAATCCGGGGGCGCTTTATTAACTTGTATCGGTCATTTTTATTTTTATTTTAGTGCACAGTGCTGTCCTACAGTCCTGCGAGCCTTACTTGTAGGTTCCTCATGGCTTTATCTACCCAATGCTCACACTCGCTTACTTTTCTCCCAACCTTTCCTTCTAAAGATAAAATACTTTCCGAATTGCTCTTATGGGTTGCAGTGTAGCTATTAAGTATTTGTTTTTGATTCCAGCTGGGCTCGGGCGCACAGGCTCACTGATTGGGTGCTACATAATGAAGCACTATAGGTTCTCTGTTCTGGAGGCGATCGCGTGGATCAGGATTTGCAGACCGGGCTCTATCATTGGCCATCAACAAGAGTGGTTGAAGATGTACGTATTTGGAACAAAATGGGTATTTTTCCGTTAACAAGACCTCCATTTCTTAAGGATTTAAAAAAATGTACATTTTTCAAATTACTTTATCAATGAAACTAAACATTATTCAATGGAAAACTACAAAAAATAATTCCTGGCCCAACTTTTAGATATCATTGTATTTTTACTGCACCAAGTCCTCTGATATGCGAAAGTGACACCTCTTCGTCAGTTAAGGACATGACCCATATCAATATGCGATCACTCATAATTGTCCGCTCAGTTTCAAGTCCCCAAGGGACATGCAATTATATAACAACGACTGGATGTCCAACAATGGGCAGGTTGCCAGCAGATAAGATAACCGACCCAATGCGAGGAACACCTCGACTGGTATTGAGTGACTTATCTTGTCTTGCCATGACCTTGCTTTACAGCACTACGGTGGTTAGGACAGTCTGGTTCACTTAACATAATTTTTTGTAACATTACATTATGCTTACTGCTGCAGCGCGCTGTTACAGCGTTTTATAAGTTTTGGGAAGGAGATCCCATTAACACGTTCGCGGCAGCATGGGAGCGGTCGCTCCCACGCGGAACCCGAATGCCATCCTGAGGGGTGCGATCGCTCCCAAGCTGCAATGCTTTACAATGTGATTTATTTTTAAGCCAGGATCTGAGCTACAAATCTGATACTTTTCACAGCACTGCTCAATAGTATAATGTATTTCGGGACCACGTGGATTTTCAATGGGCAGTGCTGCTGCTACGGCGGGGTGACGAAATTATTACTTCTAGGATGGCGAGGAGGTTCAAGCAAAAACCTCGCCGCCGCGAACGTGTTAATGGAATAGTACCTAGTTATGTTTCAAAATGTTCTAAAAAAAAAAAAAAAATAATCACTAGAATTCATCGTTCCTTTTTAATAACCTTTTTATCACCTAAAATACAACTGAGTCCAGCTAAAAAAAATCATTAACATTTAAGACACTTCTTTTCAATAACCTACAGTATTGATTTTCAATGCTGCTATCTAATGTTGACCTGTGAGGTTGCATTTTTATTCATAGCCTAATTAAAATTAATTGAGTCACTTGAATAACCTCATTTGCACCTGTTTAGTTAAACTTATTAAATTTTACCTTTTTAATGGAAATTTTTGAGTTGTCTTATAAAACTGCTTGGTAATTATTTGAAAATTTTATTTTATTTTATTTACATACTCCAGTACAGTAAAGAATACCATTTACATTGAAGCAGTTCGTATACTATTAATAAGTCCATTGAGTAAGTTAAACCGGTTTTCTTCTGTCACATCATTTTTTAATACATTATATTCTACAGGCTAAATAACTTTTTTAATAATAAAAATTGTAAAATACAAAGGAACATTAAAAATACTTTGGTTTAGTTAATAAACAGAACATAATTAACAATAAAATAACAGCATACCATAGTAATTAATAACAATAATAGGGATGGACGGGAATGGATTTTTAGTTCAGGATGGGACTGGACGGGAATTTTTATTTCCCGTCCAATTTCGGGACGGGATCGGGACGGGATTGCTCTTCTCAACGCTATCGGGAAATATTCGTTTTGACTTTTATCTGAATGTTGTATAAAGACAAATTAACCCATTGAGGAAGACACACGAGTCTGACTCGATGCCGCTCCGAGTGGACTGAACGCCGACACACGAGTCCGACTCGATGTGTATTTTGCGTCGTAATTATCGACGTAGTTCCAAAGTTTTCCGACAGATAGTGTTGCCATGTCCTTCGTGAATGTCTGAACTGACGAATAATATATTGTTTTGGTCTGTTGGCTAACCTGTTGATATCTTGTTTCAATTATTGTAAAGCGTCATCTGTTCGTTTTGACGTTTGGCGGCAGACGTAACCTCCCACCGCTTACCGAGTGTTTGTTTTGGTTATGTTTTTATTATGGATCGTGAAAATTTACGTTCTTCCGAGGTAGATCGGTATTTAGACAGTGATTATGAGTTTGATTCTGAAACGTGCAGTGACGAAAGTGTTGTTGACATAATTGTTCACCACGGTGATAAAAATGAACGGCCGGTGGACTTCCTTGAATTTAGGCCTAGTCCTTCTAATTATGAGTCTCGGCGATCACAAAGTCTGTCTCGGCTATCACCGAGATTATTTGAAGAATTTGAAGAGGAGTTTGATCAATACAATAACAGTAAGGTAGGCCTAACTAATAATGATGAAGTGGATATTGCTCCACTTCCAAGTACTTGCACTGGTGAGGAGCCCAGACCTAGTACTTTATGGAGCCTATGGCTATGCCTTGTACTTCTGTTCCTAATATTGAAGCCACTAGGCCTAAAACAAAAAATTAGCTAGTAAACGGAAACTTTCACATTCGGAAAAACCAAGCAAAAAAATGAAAAAAAATTGGTTTCATTAGTTTCCATGACAACCAATTGTTGGCAAAATCGCATCAAAATGCAGAATTGTAAGTAATCACAAAACTTTTTATTGCATGTTCATTTTTATAGATATAAGGGTAATTTTTTGTTGCCATGTAAAAAATAGTTTGAAGTTTCAGAAAATATATAGTTTTGATGGATTATAAAGTTCAAAATATTTTTTATTTCACTTTGCTTTTGAAATTTTAAAATTTATAAAAAAATTTTGTATATGTTTTTTTATAAAATTTTATTTTTTTCATGAGCACAATAATTATATACTTTTCTTAAAGAACTAAAAGTTTTCTACAAAATAATAAAATAATTATTAGTTTATCCCTATTAATAATAATTTTACAAAAGTTTTACCAATCGCCTGCAAAACAGCTGATTTTAACTGCCTCCTGAAGGGCTGTTCAGAATCAAGTATACTACTTCCTTAATGGGTTAATGTTAAATATCAACTGGTTCTCTTTTAAAATATTTCCACTTGTTTTTGTATAAGTTACAATGAACCTTCTTTTGTTGAAAAGATTTAAAATATCTAATTTTTATATTTGCAGTATACAATGAGATAAGGATAAAGTATAAATTTTCTTGTAACAAAAAAAATTTAAATCAAATCACTAAACAATATACATATAAAAAAAGCCCATTAAACATTTTATAAAAGTTTTGTTGAATGAAATATTAAACGTTTTTTATAAAGAATGGTAAGAAAAATTAAGTACATAAAAATATAGATTAAAACTATTTGAAAAATTGTAAAGAAAACAAAACTGTATTACATAAATAAGCCTAAGGCCTGCTCATTTGAAAAAAAAAAAAAAACAACAAATTGAAATTATAATAAATATTCACCCTAAGGAATAAAGTGGTTCAACAAACCAAAGCCATTTATAAACCCAAGAAATGTTTATTTTTCATTTTTTTATACTTATTGATTTAACTGAGACAGGTTCTTACTTAGAGATTATCATAAAAACTGGACTTTAAAAATATACACTATTAGACCTAATTATTTTTATTTTTATTTCTATACTAATTTAGCCGTTTTTTGCTATTTAAAAAAAGGAGTGTCTGATGAAAAAATCAATAAAAAACAATGAAAGTTTAAAGTTATGAACCTCAAAATCTAATAAATGTATTTGTAATGTTTAATATTTAAAAATATATTTAATGGGATTTGAAGTTTTTCATTTAATAATTATATTAAATTATAATAAGATGTTTTTAACATTATAAAACAGTAATTCAATTAAAGATTAATTTATTTAACAATACTTTGTCATTTTCCCTTTGATTGGAAAGTCACACAACTTTGGTTGACATTTTGTTTAATTTGTAAGAATTAGACGAATCAAACGAGTTATCCCTTGGTTTTCTACGACAATTGGTTCAGAAAGTAGCATTTGGTACTAGGAGCAAAAAACACCCTTCTTGAATAAATTACTGCTGGAGGTCGAACAATAGATAAGCTGAACAATAGATCGTCTCTGGCGTGTGAGGAATGTGGAAGCGTGTATTTGTGCCGTTCCTCGTTAGCGAGACCGCCGGCCGAGAACATCGGCCGAGATCGTCGGCCGCGATCGCGGCCGCCGCGCCGTTCGGCAGTTCCCGTCCCGATAAATTCCCGAGTAAAAAAAAATCAATCCCGCCCGATGATCGGGACAAATTTGCTCCCGAAAATTTTCCCGAAATTTCGGGTCCCGTCCATCCCTAAATAACAATGACATATATAATAAATGTTGATTCCGAATTGCTCACGCTAGAACTTTGATATTAAAGGACCCCTCTAGTTTTGCACCTAATTTGTAAAACACATTTCCACACAACCCTGGTAAGGAAATATTTAGGAAAATCATGGTGAGGAGAGTGGATGCAATTAATTATGCTAGTGATTGAGCGGTTACAAATTTGATTATGTTAAATGTCAACTGATTTTGATTACTTACCTCTTACCTGTTATTTAAATATGCAACAAATATCTAGAAACTTGATAAAATATTTCTTTAAAATACCTCTGTCACAGCAGACCTGCGTACTCATCGAATTTACATTGAAATTTTTGATTTTTTCTATTTCTCCATAGTGAATATGTAGGTTTGCAACTATGTGGGTGTTGTAAGCAAAATAAATTAAACCCTGCCTTTTGAATGTACAAACCAAATGTTGTCGAAGGTATTGTACCTATTCTTTTAATTTTCCCCATAAACCTCAAAATTAGTCTTATTGATTCCCACACCACTTTTCACTAGTTAGATTGTTCAATATTAGCTCACACAGACATAAGTTAGTTCTTGTTAGTTATATTAATTTGTAAGTATTCACAAGAAATCTGTGTAAATCCTGTTAGACAAATTTTTCATAAACCAGTATTTTTGTTGTTATTCACTTGTTAGTAATACACTGATTTTGCAAAACACAAGTACTGAAAATAGGTTGTGGAGTTGATAAGTAAATGAATAAGACTGGTATTTATTTATTATAAGACTTTCAAAACCATCTAACTACAAAAATGAATATAGGTGAAAGCTTTTGAAAGAACCGATGACAGATAGTTTTAAAGAATCTGGTTTGAATCGGTTACATTGTGTGTGCCGGGGGGAGGTAAACAGCTGACTGCGTCTGCATCTAGTTTGCGAGACAACAGTGCTGCCAACCTTCATTCATAAGACTGTGATGTGTCGATGGAATCATGAGTGGCTGTATTTTTAATGTATGTATTAAGATAATGTTTGATTATTATTACTGTGATAGGAGTGACGCCCGTCCGTGCCTACATGAAATTAACTTACACAATTATTACCAATGTATTTATTATTATGTTCATTTTGACCTCACTGTTAAGTGTTTTGCTTAGTGAGGCTTATTGATATTTGCTGCTTGAGAAATAAAAAAATAAATAAACCCCATGGGGTTTAGTACGTAGGTTTGCCGCCATGTGGGATGTGTTAGCAAATATAAGTTAAACCCTTCCCAATTAATGTACATACCAAATTTTATCAAGATATGTTCGTAAATAAGCAAGATAGAAGGTTTTTGTTTATTTCCCATAAGAATAACATGGAAAAAATATTTTTTTATTTTCTCCGGAACCAATTGAGCTAAGTTAAAAATTCAAAATACTAAACTGGTTGTTTTTTAAGCTCTTTTAAAGGGTTTTAGTTAAAATTCTTGAGTTTTTAAAATTGAGGTCCAAAAATGCTAAAATCCCATTTTTGACCTCTTTGAAACCCCATAAACCCCCATTCGAATAACACGACAATGCTGGTTTGCGAACGCATGAAAATAGACCTAATCTTACAGCTTCATAACAAATTTCATCAAAATCGAAGGTCCCCTTCAAAAGTTAACAGCACCACGGGCACATAGATGTAGATACATTATACCCGGGGTGTCCTAGACCACCCGTACACCCATTTTAAAATCTACACAATTATTCATAAAAACAAATGGTGCCATTATGGGTAAACCGGTTGCGCTCTATCCATTGATGATAATTTCAATGTACAGGGCGTACCAGAAATAGCCTACCCAGACCGGAAGTCATTAATTTTAAATGCGAACACCCACTTTTTATGGTATTTTTGGATTCTACTCATAGTTCTATGACAACTTTACAATTTAATGTGTACCCCTAATCCTAACGGTTTGGGAGATAATGGAGGTAGAAATTTGATTTTTTCCCGTAAGACATAGGGTTATAACATAGGGCTAAATTCCACATCAATTATCTCCGTAAATTTCCAGTTAAACTAAAAAGGCCTAGCATAAAAATTCCTTATTTTCTTCTTTTAAGCACTTTAGCATCATAAATTATTAGTTTTGTCATGAATTATTTAATTTTTCCATTAATTTTTCAATATGGAGGAGATTGTCTTATATATTTAGAAAACTAAAATTAATTACTTGAAAATCTGTATCTTATGATGAAATATTATTTAAAATGAGGTTATAAGATATTTTTATGCTTGAGCAGTTATGTTAAAAGTAAAAATTTCAATGTTAATGGATATGCAAATTTGCTCCATGTTATTCTTATGGGAAAAAACTAAACTTTCACCGCCATTATCTCCCAAACCGTTAGGATTATGGATGTACATTAAATTGTAAAGTAGTCTTAAAATTATGTCTAGAATTCAAAAATACAATAAAAAGTGGGGTTTCGTATTTAAAATTATAAATTAATGACTTCCGGTCTGCATATGTTACTTCTGGTACACCCTGTACATTGGAATTATCATCAGTGGATAGAGCGCAACTTGTTTACATATAATGGAACAATTTGTTTTTGTGAAAAATTCATTGTGTAGATTTTAAAAGGGGTGTTTGGGGTCTGATGAACGGTGAAATAGGGGTGTCCCCCGGGGTCTGGGACACCCGGTATATGAAAATGAACGAATGGTGTTTTTATCTTCTGGGGACCTCAAAATGAAAAAGTAAAGTGGTCCCGGGCTTAGGTCTCACCATGACTACCACCGTAATAGCGTATTCCCTATAGAGAAATTTGCTAAAATACATCAGTGTTCTTAATTAACGTTCTAGCAGTTAAAAAAAGACTGCCAACCTCCTTAATAAAAGGTAAAATAGTGAGGCCTACCAGTTTACATTTTTTGTGACATTAAAAACCTGTTATTGTTTGTGAGACAGGAAGGAGCCGCAAATGTGGTCTGAGGGGGACCAGATGCGGAGATCGCAAGGCCGAAACCCCAACAGCCTGCCGAAGCACACGTACGGAATATACAGCATCAAGTTGAAGGAACTCATCAGCAGGAGTCCGTTTTCAACCCAGAAAATGAGGAAAGCTTCTGACACACTATCAAGAATCCTTCACAAAGTGGACACGATGAAACTGGAGGATCAAGGGGAGGAAAAGAAAATGGGTCATGCCCTTGAAAACGTTAGTATTGAAAATATACTTAATAGCTTGGAGTGAATCCGCTGTTAAGTTACTTGGGCTTAAATTATTTATATAAATTATTGTTAACAATTACATTTACATAAAATTTTGAGGTTTGCTCAGTTTTCAAATTTTTTTTAGTAGAAAAATTTAATATATATATATATATAGACATCAATAAACTAGAGATGTAACGGATAGTTATTTTGGCTGGATACCAGATATCCGGCGTGGTTCTAGGCCGAATATCCGGCTTCCGGATATCCAGTCATGTTGTAGCCTATAGTTTAAGGATGATTAACGGAAAGACTTGGCTCTCTGACCATGAGAAAGTAGATGGCACGAGTTTATCATTTGCAATCTGTCAGCTATAAGTTCTTCAGTTTTTTTTTTAGGGATTGTCGATTCTCGATACCACCAATACTTAGCCATTGGTATGGGTATCGAGAATCAATTGTCTAATGTCGATACCGATACTTTTGATACCGGTTGGTTCAGTTGTCTGGTTTTCCAGATTCCATATATTTCAATGGAAATTTGATTTCAAGTTATTGCGTCACATGGAAGACATACTAAAAGCCTCTTTCACAGACGGTGGAACAATCAAATAAGTCTAATAAAGTCGAAATCATTTTCTTTCGGTTGATAGAGAGAAAGTGTAACAACAGATCTTGATGATATTGTCATAATTTAATCACTATTTTAACTTTAAGATATTTTTGTTAATATTAAAAACCAAACAAAAAATAGGTAAGTTGAAGAAGTATTTCGTTTTCACAAAGTCAGTTTAGATAATTTTCTTGCGCTGTAAGAGTATATCCTAGTAATAACATTGAGCAAAATGTAGTGACGTTATTTCATAACATATAGAGTGGTCAAGATCAAGAAAATCTCCTCAATTATGAATGTGTTTGCATTTTTATTTGAAAAGGTATTTTTAGTTCAATGAATCAAAAACACTGGGAGGCATTTTCTAGGGGTGTGCGAGTACTCGAGTGGTCGAATAGTTGTGGTCGAATACTAGCACTATTCGGCTCGGCTTGAGGTTATGCCAAACTATTCAAATGATCGAGGTGAAAATGATTTCAGAAGCACCAATTCCGCCCAAAAAAGGGTCTTAAAAAGAAAACTGTACTAACAATTACTTGATTTATTAATTAATGCAAAAAAACAGAGAAACATGGCAATTTATACTTGAGCTGTGTGATCGTACACGGGGTCAGGGAGATAAGAGGATGCCAAGGCGGGGTTTGTTTACGACGCGACACAATAGGATCGCGGTAATGACCTTAACTGGTGGAGACGACACACGCACCCACTCACACACGCACACACACTCACACGCACACACCTCATACAATCACACACACACTCAAACACTCACACACTGACACTGCTCGATCGCCAGGCCAGGTGCGGGCTGCCGGATTCCCATTAGCACAAAAATAAAGAAGAGACCCTTATTAGTTTTTTGTCCACCTCAATGTTCAGTCAAATGGAAGAGCTTTTTACTAATTCCATTGAAGTTTGGTGGCTAAATAAAAATGAATTAATAATTTAACCAAAAATCCTCATATTCCTAATTAAATTTTGTTTATTCGATGTTACACTTTTTTTAAAATTTTGAATGGTAGAAAAAAGCTTTGTGGGCAGATAAAACTTGATATTTTGAATATTTTTTTTTATGTCTGGGCTCGGCTCAGTTTGAAACTAAAATATTTTATTACCGGCTCAGCTCGACCAGAAAAATCACTATTCGCACACCCCTACATTTTACTACCTACAGGTTAGTCACCTTTTATTGTAGTGTTTGCAAATTTATTTTACAAGAAGGTTTAAGATTATTGGATCTAAAATTTTTATTTTTTTATAAGAGGCAGACCAGAGTCTGAAATAAATAATCGAGGGGATAAATTTTGCTTACAGCTAAGCTAGGTTTTTTTTTTTGTCGATGGTATCGAAAGTATCGGTATCGAGAATCGGGAATCGATTTTTGAAGAATCGGTATCGATAAATTTTGGAATTGACACATCCTTAGTTTTTTATTAATTTTTTTTATAGTTTGTCTTGGCCGAAAAGAAGACCCTTACAAGTAGTGGTCAACTAATGCCAAACAATACCCAATAATATCAAACATTGTAAAGATATATCTCTCATCTCCTTGCAGCAGTGTCTACAGTGAAAGGCTATTCTCAGAAGTAGGACTTGTATACGAAGCAAAACGCAATGGCTTGTTGCCAATAAATGATGAAAAACTTTTTTTTATTCATTGTAAATTGTCATTAGTTAAATATGAATACTGATTTTTTATATATAAAGCCTTATAATTACAGAATTTTGTACTACAATACAATACAATTCAATGTTATTAAAATCATTTGAATCTTGCTTTTTTTAAATTTCATTTACAGAATTAAGTATCCGGTATCTGGCTGAATAGTAGCAAATATCCAGCCATATACCGAATGCTAAAACAGAGGCCGGATACCAGATAGTAACCGGATATCTGGGACATGTGTACAATAAACCTCTTTTCCAACTATTTACATCATCTAATTGTTAATAATACTTTCTATCAGTGATTGAAGGGTGAAAAGAATTGAAAAGGGTCTTAACGAATTGTACCGCTTATTGAATGCTTTGATAGCTGAGTGAGAACAGGGTGTCTACCAGTCGGGAAAAGTCGGCAATTTTGTGAGGTCAGGAAAAGTAATGAAAAATTCTGGAATTTCGTTCTTCAGTCCCAAAAAACTCATTTTATAACAAACAAGAATTTTTTAGTATTTGAACAATTTTACAAATTATTTTAGAAAATTTTCCAAAAAATACGGGGGTAAAGCTAATTTTTTTTTTGGTCGGGAATTTTTTAGAAAATTTGCTGTGAAAAATACAGGAATTTCATTTGTGTAATTTGGTAGACACCCTGGAAAACTTGTACGCTTAATTGTCGCATTTGTTAAGACAAGTTGTCTTTTCAGCGGCTCAAGTGTGTTTTTTATTGGTCATGTTTTTTTTTTTATAATTTGTCTTAAGTGTATGTCTTAATAAAAAATAATTGGTACATTCACTAACAATACTGTTTTATAAATTGATAACACAAAATCAAAATTTGTTTTCTGGCAAATAAGGATATAACAAAAATATCACTAGTGCTTTTAACTGACCAATGACACAGAAAACCTTTTGTTAACAAAACTGCTTGAAAATCGACTTTCGCAACTCAAAATAGATTTCATCTCAATACAAAATTATTCATTAAAATATCAATATTTTCGGTGGTTTTTCTAGAAAACTATAACATATGAGACGGTCTCAAGAGATTTTATTGGGAAACATTCCAGTTAGAAAACTCACCGAACGGGTTGATTGACATAATAATAATAGATTTATATCAAAACCATATTCAAATCCTCTTGCTAAGAACATTGAATTGCAGCCAAAACTTTTCCAGGAGTTATTACAAGTAAAAAATTTTGATTGCATCAACCGCTCATTATTCCTTTTTGTGGTTTTTTTAACCATGTGTTATGTTATTAAGTACAGATGAGTCTTTTTTTTATATTTTCCCCCTGTCTTAGTAATATCTCAAGTCATAATTTTTTGCAGGAACCAAGCTTTTGCTGGAAGGACATCAAGTGTAAAAGCACTAACTTGACGCAGGGAGATCGGTTAAATCACATCAAGGCATTAAGAAGACACCACCCCAGAACCTTGGGCTCCAGTGGTCTCTAGTAAGATTGACAATTTTTTTTATTTGTTTGATTCTTGTAGACGAATAATAAGAATCCAGGGTGTTGCCAAATATTTTCAAAACGTTGAAACACAAGTAGGAATTTCAACAAAAAAATTATTTGTATTTCAGTCCTCTGTATGGCTGTGTTATTTATTTTATTCATCATGTAATATCAAAACTTCATCAAAACTTGAGGTAAACTCAAAAATTGGCTGCTGCTAAATTAATCCCATAACACTTCTGACTACCAAGGTTGAAACACATGGATCAGTATTCTGAATTAGGATATTTTCTGTTCTTATTTATTATAGCCAACAATGTTCACCCTTATGACCTATCAAGTTTCCGTTCATTATTAAATATTTTAAATTAGTAACTTAACTAGCATGATTGTCCTCCTTACAATTGTCCTCCTTAGGATTGTCTTATCCTTGCATATTTAATGTATTTAATTAATTTTATCATGTTTTATTTGATTGTAAATCAAAAGTCAGTTTATAAAGGCAACCGATTAAAAATTGTTTTTAAACAAAGACATTCCTGTGTGAATATTACTACAGGACATGCTACTATGTCATAATTCCGTCCAAGCAAAAAATCCAATATTCATCAATAGTTTGATTTAATTGGACGTCGATTTTTTCCATCCTTTAACTTAATCTTTTCATGTCACCATTCAAACTGTCATTGTGTATTCCATTAATAAAGACATCATGTATACTTGTAGTAGCAGTGCCAGGATGAATCCTAGAACCAAACAGAATGTAAACATCGCTCCCGAGACTTGTCCCGTCAAGTTGGCCAAAGTGAGTGGCCTCACCTCTGCTGAGTCGGCCGGCTCCGCTCTCAGCGTTAAACGCATTTCTCGGTCCACCGTCGTCATCAACAAAAGGTAAATACCCTCATATTACATTACGTTTTCCTTTAATTGGGTGTTTCAAATAAAATTCCTTTGATTTACTTCTCTGAGTGCTCTTTAAAGTTTGTACTGAATGTGTTGTTTACTGGTATTTCAGTTTTATGCTTCATAAAAATTTCTAACCCTTCTCAACAATAATCCGCGGTGTTGTCCTTTAACATTTAAACTCATCCATAACTTCTAAATAAAATATGATTTAATTGATTAATCATTATACTGTTCATTTTCATTCACTTTCTGTATTCTTTGAATACAAGATATTTTATTTTGTGTCAGTGTTCTTTCTAATGGATGTTAATTAAAATTTGATGAATTAGATTCGTATCTTAACTAGAGAATATCTGTAAATATACAATTTCATAATTCCTAAAATTGCTTATGGTACACCAAATGAGTTAATTTTGCCTGGTTCGTGATCCTGAATTGTAATGTTTTGTTGTTTATGAGATTTCATGAACAAATTTTTTTTATAAAGGCCTTACAAGTGTCGATATACAAATTTAAGGTTTTTTTTACACCATGTCTTTTTTCATATTTAACTCAATGACTCTTTAATTTACTATTTATTTTATTTAGGAATTTAAGCTGGAAGCACCTCTTATGTTCTCTTTCTCTACCATATATGAAAAATATACTTAATTACTGTACTTCTTGCCTTTCACTGTCGTCTAAAGGCTTGGTTAATATGTATTTTAATTGTTTTGAACTTAACTATTTTGTCTTATCTTTCATGTGATTCGTCAACAAATGTGTTCAGTTCATTAAATTATTTCAAACCAAATGAAATTTAATACTTATAAACCGAACATTTAAAATCCATTTTTTGTCAAGTTAAAAATACATTCAGTGTAGTCAGAGCACGGATAGATTGAGATGTAATTTTGCATGATTTTCTCAATTAGTTTAGCTAAGATTAGACCATAATTTGTTTGTAGGTCAAGAAAAAATAGTAAATTGTCAAATACTTCTTCATCAGCAAATGAAACAATTGAAACAGCATCAGGGAACTGGGTTGTGAGCCACGGTCCCTGGTATGTACCATGTCTTTTCACGTCCCTGCATACCACCAACTCTTGAACATTACTGTGTTCACTCATTTTGTTTATTCATTTTCTTTTTCCCCTGTTGTAGGATGATTGTCATTGCTACATTTTCTGTTTAATCAGTGGTGTTTTTGTTTTTTGGAATCTAGGAGGAGTATAGATTTTCTCTTCCCAGTACACATAATTTTTTGCCTGTGGTGTTTATAATTGATTTTTTATTTCTGTTCTGCTTTTTCATCTTTTCTTCATTTCTGTTCGTTGAATGTTAGCAAAGCCTCCTGTAATCTAGAGTATTTTGATTTTTTCATAACACAACTGAAATTTTTGATTCTGGATTGTTGTACTACACTGCATTAAATCAATTTTTGATTCTAATAAAATGGCTTGGTGATGTGAAGATATGGCAATGCAGTATTTCAAGACAAATCATGGTATGTCTTCTTGACAAGTTTGGAATATGAACACAGATCTAGATTATTATTCGGCGGAGTGTAGTGCGTCGCCTGGGTTACTTTTTGTCTCATTCTCTGACTCTTCAAATCACATGACCTAATATAATGTTATGGCCAATCTAGGGATGCAAACATAAAATTTGTCTTGGTAACTATTATTACATCAGTGTCTATTACTTTATTGACAAATTTGTCTCATAAGAGTTATTTGCTTGTTTTCTATAGGAAAATATCTTGAAAAGGTCGTATAACTCATTATGCAAAAGGTTATGTAACATTATAGGTCATTTTGATTGTGTTGGTTAGTGGTGAGTTAGGTATCTATTTTCTGTTTTTAGATTAAAATATCTTGTAAATAGTGATGGGTCGGTTGCAAAATTTATCGTTTCGGTTTGGTTATTCACTGGCACCAGTTGTTGGTTTTTCGGTTTATTTTAGATGTAAACAGGTAACAACTCAAGGTTACCAAGGTTACCATGGACCACTAAAATGAGGTCCATGCCTATTTTCTGCCTTTTACACATTTATGCTATTTAGATAAGACCAGTTAGTTATTGCAAGAAAAAATATAAATATTAAATGTTTGTCCTATGTTTATCCTAACTGGCCTTAAATTTCATATGAAAGCAGTCAAAAAACAATACAACCATTTTAGTGAGAAAATTTGCAATTTTAATCAAATATTAAAACTAAAAGATAAAAACTTTGACCATTGTATTTATGAATTAGGAATTTATGAAATACGTAGGAGTATAGAATAAAATCCAACCTTTTAAAAAAGTTTTGAAACACCCTCAAATTATGGCAAGAAATGTTTTATTCTTCCATGCCAATTTTTTTTTTTTTTTTTTTTTTTTTTTAATTACTAGCTATCATGCACTATAGAAATGCATTTTGTTAACAAAATTATTTTTAGTTTTAGTTCAGTATGATAATAATTCTATATATTTATAAAAAAATAAGGAATGTAGAACTATTTTTGAGTTCAATATTGAAAACCACACAATAACATTAATTCACCTATACAGGTTGAACCATAGGTCGTACAACTTTGATTAAAGTTTTATTCGGTTCATGAACATCAGACGGAAAAAATGAGCTATAATTTGTTTTTGTACCACACTTAGGTCGGAAACCAAATATAATGTACTAGGGAACTGATAAGGACGTAAATCAGATAAGCGATCTTCGGCATGCCAAACAATAGAGCTCTTATCAGCAGGTGTTCCACATTCGATCTATCATCTTTGTTTTTAATTGTATTGTTATTGTTATCTTCCTAGAACCAGGACGTCCTTTTCTTTATAACTGATTTCTGAAAAAGAAAAAAAAACAATAAACCGGAAACCGACATGTGCTATCAATCCTCAGTTGTTGGTTTTTTCTTGTATCTTTAGTTAGTAAAAAAAAAAATACGATAAACCGGAAACCGACATGTGCTATCAATTCTCAGTTGTTGGTTTTTTCGTAGAAAACCGACAACCGACCCATCCCTACTGTAAAATGTTTTATTTTTATTTTAATCATCCACCATTTTTACATTATGGAATGCCTTGTTTCAAAAATTCTAGAAGCAGGTTTATAGCTCACTTTGTACATGTATACTATATTGTATATTTTTAATTTATTAATTTAATTTTAACTAAAATTACATCAAGTTGTATTTTTATTAGAATATTAAAATTGTTCTTACTAGATAATAGAGGGTGTCCACATTCTGGAAAGTCAGGAAAATCAATTGTAGTCAGGGAAATAGGCAAAAAGTCTGAAGAGTCAGGGAAATCCGTCTTAATGATGGATTTGAGAGTACTTTACAATGCTTCAGTCTGCTGTAACCCCGACTATTGTAGCATTTTTTTAAATTTTTCACAAAAGTATGACAATTTAGTTTATTTGCCGTGCTTGTAATATTGTTAATTATTAATCTTTTCCTTTTTTGGATGTTGATTAGTTTTGTGATGTGCAATGGCTGCTAAATAGAGTCCAATTGTGATTTGATGCCAAAGTATTTCATACAATTAGTGAGAAAGAAGTGTTGGTGGCAACTTGAAAAAATGTATATCCTGTACCGAGTACTTCAAGTGGAGATACAGAATCAGAATCATCTTTCTTTCCAATCTTTAAGGTTACAAAGTGTGTCGCATGAACTTAATCTAAAATACAGTTTGATTTTTTAGTCATGATGTCCCCTCCAGTGAAAGAATTCTGCTATGGTGTAGAATAGCCAGTCTTGAAACCAAATTTTCAGTCGTTGGGCGAACTGTCGTTTGTTGGTTCTTCTGGCAAGGTGTACAAGAAACTTTGTTTGAATACCATGCTTTTGAATTTTTTTCATCTGTTAGTATATATTTCAGTATTTTCTGTGATTTAAATTGCCTAGGCAGTAATATGTTTTGTGTATGTAGTATTATAATTTTCAGTAAAGTCCGTGAGTCAGGGAAATTGATGGTGGATGGTCAGTGAAAGTCAGGGAAAGTCAGGGAAATTAATGATCAATTTTCTGTGGACACCCTGTAATAGGTTAGATTTTTAGGTTATAATTAGGATGGGACTTTTAGGAGATCCACAGCCTTTATCTAAGGTGACTAGGCATGGGATTCTGAAAGTGTTGGTAAATGTTGGTAGCCTTAGTGCCCACACTGTCAACGGTCTTTGAGAGGTTATTGTCCTGGAAAATCAAAAATTTTTGGAAATAAATGATTTGCTATCTTGTGAGATGTTTGGTTTTCGGAAGAATCGGTCAACCATCGATCCGATGTTAAGCTACATTCAGGATGCTCTTAAGGCTTTGGAAATGACACATGCCCCAAAAAAAACCTCAAGTATGTCCCAAGTTTTCCCCAAGTTTTTTACCTCTCAAGGGCCTTTGACACTGTGTCGAATAGTTTATAATTACTTATAAGAAAGTATCTGTAAAAACTTTGTTTTTATACTGTATGGAAATATTTTAGTACATGCTTCATAGTCATAGTCAATGTTCAATGTTAAAATAGAATTGTACCTTTTGACACATCCATAACGATTTCTCTATGTCCTGTAAAAGTTTTCACTGAATAAAGATTATTTCATCATTTTGGGAAGCTCTTCTTATTGGAAATATATAGTAATTTTAAATGAAAAACTCCAAAAAAACACTAAATTTGTTTAATTTTTTGTACAAAAAAAAACAAAAACTAAACAAATTTATTGGATTTTTGGAGTTTTTAATTTAAAATTACTAAAGATTATTTGATTTTATTTTACTATATGAGAAGTTTAATTATACAATGTGGAATTCCGATAATCCAAAATGATTGGAATAGGACCCAATTTAGAGTAATGAATATATCTGACCAAGCAAAGTTATTACCATGATAAAATATAATTATCAATTACATTGTTTATTTATTTATTCAAAATACCGTACATCACATTACATCTATAAATTGACAGGTGATAAGCCAAACATCTTAAATCTATAATTAATTAAGTGTAGGTACAAATAAAAATAGTTATAATAATAAATACATGAACATCTAACTTAATAAAATATTTAAATAATATAAATTTAAATAAAAAAAATAACTACAGTAATTAGACATTTTACTGGCCTTCCAAAAATTCTTCTAACGAATAATAAACCTCCAGTAGCCACTCTTTAAAATTTTTTTTTAATTTTGAGAGGGAATCAATATTTTTGTATAGAAAGTGGTAATTTATTATATTTTTTTGGCCCCATGTACTGAGGGGACAAATGGAATAATTTAAATCTGTGTTTTGCCGGTTTCAATGATTTTTTAAACCTAGTGCGATAAGTATGGGTTTGTTGGCTAAGTATGAATGTGTCAAAACTTTCTTTTACCATCAAAGCTATCTGATAAATATATGAGCTGTAAAAGGTGAGGATTTTTAATTTAATAAAAATTGGATAAAGTAATTTGAGGGACTTAAGCTATAATTCTTCCGACTCTTTTTTGTAAAATAAAAACCTTTTGGCTTGGCTAGCTGAGCCCCAAACAATAAGTCCATAATTCATGATTGAAGAAAAATATGCATGATAGACCAAAATTTGGGTTTTTATAACCTCATGTAATATTTGCTAATTTACTAGTGAACTCCATTTCCTCCTAAAACCAGACAGATACAAAGTTGTCCGCTGGAACTGGTGTATCAATGTTTTTTTCTAAGTTTATTTTATTTTATTTTTTACTCTATCATAATTTCAGTTTTGGATTAATGGGACGTTCAGATTACCGAAGTTCGGATAATTGGGACTCCACTGTATTTCAACTTAGCTTGATCACAGTTAAAAGGGAGGAAAATTAGTGTTCACTGCATTGTTGCTAGAACCAACAAAATGGTAGTCAATTGTTAATAAAGTGTGGAGATTTAAGAACTGATTAAGCATTGAAGAATAAAATTTGATTGTTTTTGCTATATAATAATGGAAAAAAATATGAATTGTTCTTTCTCCTCCGCCTCTACATTCTTTATAGGCGTACTCTCTTGGGGCAAAAGCCATGAATCCTCCATTCACTTTTTTTCATTGTATCTCAAGTAATGTTCTCAGTGAAGATTCTTTATCTTCTATTTTACCTGTGATCAAGACCATGGGTTAAGAGTATCAGACAACTTTTTCTTGTGGTAGTCTTTTATGTTCACTTATCTTAGGTAAGCTTGTGTTAACTTTCCTATAATTTCTTCCTAATACTCATGTTTTATAAGTAGCTTTAATTAGATTAAAAAATTAACTAAAATTGAAATTCTCAATGAAATTTTGGTTTTCTGCGACTAGTTCAGTTATTTTATCTGATAAGTGTTTAGATAACCATTGTTAATTAAATGTTAATTTTCAACTCATGCAAAAATGACAATATATTTTACGAGGTATACTCGGAAAGTAAGTTCCGTTTTTAAATTAAAAAAGAACAAGTACAGATACAGCAAAAAAATTTATTGCATTCAAATCTACAACTCTTACATTATTTTTCGACATAACTCCCGTGATTTTCCAGGCATTTGTCATAGCGTGGCACAAGTTTTTGTATACCCTCTTCGTAGAATTTTGCCGCCTGTGTGGTCAACCATGATGTAACACGTTCTTTCAGCTCTTCGTCGCTGTTTAACCGCTGACCGCCAAGGAAAGACTTCAGATGGAGAAACAAATGAAAGTCGCTAGGAGCGAGGTCGGGGCTGTACGGCGGATGGTCAAACACGTCCCAGCCAAAGCCCTGAAGGAGTGATTTTGTCATATTGGCAGTGTGTGGTCGAGCATTATCGTGAATGAAAACCACACCTTTTGTCAGCATTCCTCGGCGCTTGTTCTGTATTGCGCGGCGCAGTTTCTTGAGCGTTTCGCAATAAACATCTTTATTGATTGAAGTCTTTCCTTGGCGGTCAGTGGTTAAACAGCGACGAAGAGCTGAAAGAACGTGTTACATCATGGTTGACTACACAGGCGGCAAAATTCTACGAAGAGGGTATACAAAAACTTGTGCCACGCTATGACAAATGCCTGGAAAATCACGGGAGTTATGTCGAAAAACAATGTAAGAGTTGTAGATTTGAATGCAATAAATTTTTTTGCTGTATCTGTACTTGTTCTTTTTTTATTTAAAAGCGGAACTTACTTTCCGAATATACCTCGTATTTACTTATTTATTTATTGTATGTACACTGCACACGCCATCTTTACAATGAAATTACAATATCAAGCTGGATACAATGTGAGATACATGCTTGTTATCGAGCCTAAAGTCTTGCGTATATCAGTAGTGCAAAAGTCAAAGTGCAACAGTAACTACAACTATAATAAGTTCAGAAATGGAAAACAAAGGTCTACAACACTCAAAAATATATTTACACTTATACTGCTAAAAATACAGACGGTAAATATATGAAAAGATTGAAAACTTACACGCACAAACCTGTGGCTAGATTGTGATGATACACTACTGTCTTTAGATCACTGCAGAGGCCTGTTGGCCCATAGTGACGGCAGTGGAGATTCTTGATTTTATTTGTATATTGTTAAAGTAATGTACAGTAGACTCCCTCTTAACCGGCCACCTTTTAACCGGTCTCCGCTTTAACCGGCCTACCCTGACACAAAATAACATCTTTTTAACCGGCCATGTTTTATCTCAACATCGCTTTAACCAGCCGCGTTTCGCCGGAAACTAAGTTTTCTTATCTAATGTAATATTCCATTCAACTTTATTTCATATTGATGTTCTCAAACCAATTCAACTATAACGTCCTGGACGGAAGTGACTGCCACCGGAAGTCAATGCGTTTGGACCTACTATCCAGTAGACGACAATAAAGAAACGAATTATTATTAGTGTAGGTTTGTTGTGTAATTCATGGGTGGTGGATATTAGCTATAAATCATATACAGTAATGTATCTAAAAGGTTGTTTTTCAAGCAATAATTATATTTAGGTCATATAAAATTGTGGGATGGTGTTCTTAAATAAACATCGGTTTAACCGGCCAATTCATTATCCGGCTGCGGCCTGGTCCCGAGATGGCCGGTTAAGAGGGAGTCTACTGTAACATGTTTTATCAAGTTTATAAACATAACTAATGAGCTATGAGTGTTAAACTAAGCCTAAGCCATGAAATATATTTTTGATTGATTTATAGCTACCATTCAGCGAAACCTTTAAGAAATAGGTAATGGTTAAAGGTCCAGCATCAAAGGTTAAAAAATGTAATTCTCTCCTTTTATGTTTGATTTGTCTATAAATTAAGATAGCAAGTAAGCCTCTAACAGTTTCTCTTTGTTTGTCCATTTAGAAAAGTGTGGCTATTAAAGAAAGCCCAGTGTTTGCGTCCGATTACGCGCAATAGTACGAAAACTTTTGGCATGAAGCTTCGCAGCTCCCCCGTGTAAGTTATGGCATGCAATGCTCGGATGCTTGTGGTGGGGCGTGTACATTGCCATGAGAACGGTTTTGGGATTGACAACTTTAAAACTGTTTCATTTTTTATTTGTGTATATCACGGTACATGAGAGTTATCAAATGTTATGTTATGATTTCCTTTAATGTTTCTAATAATTTACCTCAGAAAAATGTTGGATTTCTGTAATCAGTTGTGTATAGCTTAAATTGACAGTAATTTCACTTAATAATATATTGAGTACGTTAGAATTCCGTTAATCAGAACCACTTTAAGCTGATTTTTCAGATAACCAGAACTGCCGATCAAGATCAAGTACATTTTAAGTCTAGTAAGAGTTAATCTAAAGGATCGGAAATTAACAATATAGGTCTGTGAATAAAACAGACAGGTTGCCATAGGTTAGCTTATTTTGCAGCATTGTTGACTTCCTGCTCGTCTGTCTCATTAATGAGGAAACATGACATAATTATTTCTGTGAAGGGGAACAATCTACTGTAGAGACTTACTGTAATTAAATAAAACCATGATAAGACCCCCAATATGGACTTTTCTAATACAACAAAATATTTTACAAAAGCAATATAGTTTGTCTAATTTTCATGAACTACATCAAAGTTGTCTCACATTTTGTTCAATAAATAGATAGAAAAATATGTTTTGCAATTGATGACATGTTTAACCCTTTCATGAGTTTGGACGTTCCTGAACCTCAAATGTCCTCTGTGTAAAGGAGTGGCCAATTAGAACTTTCAATTGGCCCAAAGGAATAAGAAAAAAAAATTGTTTTAGCACCAAATCTTTATTTTTATATAAGTTTATAACTTAAAACAGTAAAAGAGCAGAATCAAAAGTAAGTTAAGTGAAATATCTTAATCTCTGATTTTATTATTTCTTAGAAGTCATTTTTAATATTAGAAATGTGAAATACTACCACAATAGACTACAAAAGGACCTTAATAAAGCTTTTAAGTGCAATCACTGCCAATGAGTGTCAAGTTAGGATGCTAGCGCAGTAGTTGGCAGGAGTGGCGTTTCACAGCACTAACAGACCATGCCCTTACTGCTATTTGTGGGCGCGTCCGAAGCCCTCCTCATAATAATTCAATGAATAATGCTCATCAATAGGTTGAATCTCATTTGTATTAAACAATTGCTAAAAAATATTTAATACCTATGAATGTTCCAGAATGTTTTCACTAATTTTTGACAGTTTGACGCTGGACGTTTCGGAAAGTCCATACTCATTTTCGGCAAAAGTACCTTACTCATTAAAGGGTTAAAAGGTGGAGAAATGTTTCGTTATGTACCTGGTAGTATTGTATTGTAGTGTAAAATATCGTTTTATCAACGAAGGATTTCTCATTTTTTAAATTGTTCAGTTAATCTAAATTGCAATCTGAACTAGGTCGTATCCCAATTAGTTCGCATTAGAAAGGTTCTAATGTATTAACTTATGTTTTATTTGTTCTTCAAATATTTAGACTTTTACTGTGCTCATTGCATTTATTCCTACGCCAATTAGTTTTACTCTTTGTTTCACCTTTCTTAATTAAGTACAGTTGAATCCTGCTATGCCGAACTAATTTGGAAAGGATCCTGTACGTTTTAGCGAGATTTCTAAATATGCGGAATTTATGTACAGGTAATGCAAGACAAAAATCCTTTACTCCTTTAATTTAGACAATCAGGAGATATAATACCAGCATGCATTGACAATCAGTCCGCGGAAAGGCTGTCACTAGTTATAAAATCAAGTTAAAGTGGCGGAAAATACTGATTGAACATTGTAACAAACCTTTACAAAGATGATTGAACAATATATAAAGAGTCAAAACAGTACCGGATTTGTGTCTAATGAACATAAATCCCTCTTAAAATTGAAGGATGGTATTACCTCCATTTTTGAGTAAAAGATTAAATTGGTATTTTTCTGATAAAATGCGTTCAGATTAAGAGGATTTTCGGAATAGCAAGGTTCAGATTAGCGGGACTCTACTGGACATTTATAAGTGAAGAAGTTTTGTCCTAAGTAATTGTGATTTTAAAGAAAGTTATAGTAATTTATTTTTACAATATCATTTCTTTGATTACTCATAACGTCCTTCCGTCTTTATCAGACATTCCAAGGCTGATTATTCCAAGATTCTCACAGTGTTGTTTATTGTGTTTGTGTTGGTATAAATTATTATTCCTCGTCAAGAAGGTGATTGTGGTTTTCTTTTGACACTATAAATATATATTTAACTTTGCTATGTATATATGTTTTCTTATTGATTTCCTTGCAGTGCTGTGAGGCATGATTTTGGAATCAAAAGGTTTAAATTACCTAGATTTTTGCCAAGTGATCCTGTTTAATGGTTAACTACCAAAAGTTTCAAACCTCTGTGGGGTTCATTTTCAAGTTAATTTAAAACATCGAGCATCAATATCTTGTTCCCAAAAACTCGGAACAATCGTCATAGTCCGGTAATAAAGACAAAACCCAACAAACAACATAAAAATATTTATTTAAAAAACTGGCCAGTTGAATAACCGAACAAGCGAGTCATCGCTGGAGGATGGTGAGTCTTGACTTTTGGAGTCACGAGTTTTTTTGAACAAGCTATTGATGCTTGATGTTTTAAATTAACTTAAAACATCAACCCCACAGAGGTTCAAAACCAATGGTAGTTAACCATTAAACAGGATCACTTGGCGACAACCCAGGTAATTTAAACCTTTTGATCTATATTAGGTGATCCAGAAGCTATTCCACGATGAGATTTTGGAATGTTTTCATAAGGCTAAATATCTTTAGTTAGGATTGAAGAGGTGGTTATTGTTATTAAATTCTGCAGGTTTTTCTCAGATTTAACATTTCACCTTATTATGAAAGTCTGGACATAACCCATGGTTTGAAAAATCCTATCGTGTTTGTATTTCAATAACACTGTACTATATTTTATTATCCATATCATTTTTCGGAATGTTATTCAGGATTTTATAGTTATAATTTGGGTACTGTACTTGTTAATGAATAAAATAAAAAGATAATAATTGAATAAGTGGACTGTATTTATTTCTTTTAATAAACAATAACCAAAAAACAAAATTATAAAAACATATGGTTGAATTAAAATAAAGTAAAAACAGATGCTGTTTTCAGACATTCCGGCCCCCTTGAAATATTAAAACTTGAAATATATTTCAAAATTCACTTTAAAATTCCTCATCATTATTTGTTGGTAGGGGGCACAGCTTGGAAATTGACAGCTTCTTGAGTCCATTATTTGTTTGGATTGTGACAACTCGCACCAATTTATCCAATCCTGGGTGGAGTTCTGTAACACGTCCGAGCTTCCATTGGCATGGTGATAGGTTTTTGTCCTCTATCAGCATTAAGTCGCCAATTTTGATATTGGGACTTGTCTTGTTCCACTTTGACATTTTTTGAAGTTGATGGAGGTAATCCTTTGACCATCTGTTCCAAAAGTGTTGAGACAGCTGTTGTGCATATTGCCAGCGAGATAGTCGAGTTAATTGAAGTTCTGTCAAGCTGGGTTCACAGGGACTTGTGAGTGAACTTCCTATGAGAAAATGAGCTGGTGTCAAAGCAGTCAGATCGCTTGGCTCGCCAGACAAAGGTGTTATAGGTCTTGAATTTACACATGCTTCAATTTGAACAAGGACTGTGTACAGTTCGTTAAATGTTAATCTGGTGTTTTTAAGTACTCGTTTCATATGATATTTGACTGAACGAACTCCTGATTCCCATAATCCTCCGAAATGGGGAGAATGAGGGGGGATAAAGCTCCAACTGATTACTTGTTTAGCTGCAAATGACTGGACCGAATCCTTGTGATGCTGTGACAGCCAGAGACTTCTCAGATTCTGTAGATCCTTGTCAGCTCCAACAAACGTTTTGGAATTGTCTGAATACATCTTATGAGGTTTGCCTCTTCTTGATATGAACCTTTTCAATGCCGCAATGAATGCCTCTGAAGTTAAGTCCTCCACCAATTCAAGATGAATTGCCTTAGTGGAGAGGCAAATGAAAAGTGCAACATAAGCCTTTGTGCTTTTAGCCCTCTTGTTGTTACTAGAATAAATTAATACAGGACCAAAATAGTCTACTCCACAGTATGAAAATGGTCTTGAAGGATGCACTCTGTGGCATGGTAACTGACCCATAAGTTGTTTGGTGATTTTAGGTTTGGCCTTAAAACATTGCAAACACCTATGTACAACACTTCTGACTAAACTTCTACCATTTAGAGGCCAGTAATGTTCTCTAAGAGAACTCAACAGAAGTTGAAGTCCGGCATGTAATAATTGTATGTGCAGGTCTTCTGTAATCAACCTAGTCAGTGGATGTTTATGGTCAAGAACGATTGGATGTTTCATGTCATCACTTAACTCTGAATTTTGGAGTCTACCGCCAACTCTAATCAAGCCTAAATTATCAATGAAAGGATTGAGTTGCAAAAGTTTGCTTGGTTTATTGATTGGATTGTTTTGGGATAAGGCCTTTAATTCGTGAGGAAATGATTGAGCTTGGGCTAATTTCAAGATGGCAGTTTTTGAATCATTTAATTCGGAACAAGTAAATGGTCCTTTAAGACGATTTTCACGGTTCTGAGTTCTTGCATTTCTCCAAAATCGTTTGCAGTATGATACCATGTGAATGAGTTTTTTAAATGAAGAGTATTTGTGAAAAATATCATATCCATGTATTTGAAAAGAAACTGCTGTAACAGTACTTACTTTGCGTAACCCTGGAAGTGAGTTGATGTTCATGATTTCATCAGTCTGAAAGTTTGAACCTTCCCTCCAGAACTGGTGTTGCTGTGATAACCATTGAGGTCCATTCCACCACAAAGTAGAAGACAAAAGAGGTTGAACTAATGATCCACGAGATACCAGATCTGCAGGGTTTTCGGTGCCAGCTACATGATTCCAGTGATCCTTGTCTGACAAAGATTGAATCATAGCAATTCTGTTTGCGACAAATGTATTATAATGAGACGAAGGAGAATTAATCCATGATATAACAATAGTGGAGTCTGTGTAATAATTAACATTTGTGGTATCAATGTTTAATGCCTTAATGAGAGTTTGAGTTAGATGTGAAAGTAACAAGGCACCACAAAGTTCTAGTCTGGGAAGTGTCGTTACTTTCAATGGAGCAACTCGTGATTTTGAGGCAATTAGACTCACCTTTATTTGTCCTGACTCATCTTGGCAACGAAGATAGACACATGCTCCATAAGCAGACATAGATCCATCACAAAAACCATGTAATTCAACTGTTGTAGGAGTGTTTGATGCTAACACGTATCTGTTTATGGATAAGTCATTCAAGTGAGTGAGAGAATTGTACAAATCACACCATTTTTTGGTGAGATATTGGGGAAGCGTGTCATCCCAGTCCAACTTTTCTCTCCATAGTTGTTGCATTAAAAGCTTTGCAGAGAGAATAACAGGCCCTAATAGCCCTAAAGGGTCAAATATCTTAGCTATTTCAGAAAGAACTAGCCTTTTTGTTATGTTACGACATTGATTGTCATGTGATGCAACATATTTGAACACATCTTTAGCTGTGTCCCACATAAGACCTAAGGTCTTCACAATTGGACTCTTTGAATCAAAGTTATGCAATGGATATGATTAAATGTTTGATGGAGAAATGTTGGCTAACAGATCTATGTGGTTAGCTGACCATTTTCTAAGATTGAACCCACCTCTTTTAAGCAGATCGATTAATTCCTCCTGAAGTTGCAGAGCTGATTCAATTGATTGGGCTCCACTAAGAACATCATCGACATAGAAATCATGTAACAACTTCTGACATGCACTTGGAAAATTCGATGATTCATCCACAGCAAGTTGCTTAAGTGTTCGAGTCGCCAAAAAGGGTGCGCTCCTTGTGCCATATGTTACAGTTTTGAGGTGATAAATCTTAATTGGCTCAGACGGATGTGATCTCCATAAGATTGATTGGAGGCAATGCTGAGAAGAATCAATTTGTATCTGACGATACATTTTTTCAATGTCGGCAGTGAAGACGTATTTATGCAACCTGAATCTAGAAATGATGGAAAATAATTTATCTTGAGTTCGTGGGCCATGCATAGAAATGTCATTTAGTGAAAAACCATTGGATGATTTAGCAGATGCGTCAAAAACTACGCGAAGTTTTGTTGTTGAAGATGATTCTTTGACTACTGCATGATGAGGAATGAAATATGATACTTGAGGATGTTGTGAAGTGATTTTTGAATCTAGTTCACCTACACATTCCATATGATTTAACCTTTCATATTCTAGCATGAATGATCTGTAATCATCGTACAATTTTGTGTTACGATTAAGCATGTTTTCTAGAGAAACAAATCTTTTAATGGCCATAGATTTGCTGTCTCCTAGAGCTGACACATCCTCCTTGAGAGGAATTTGAACGATATATCTCCCGTTTGAATCACGTTGTGTTGTGTTTTGGTAGTGCTGTTCGCACATTAAGTCCTCCCCAGTCAAAGCAGTTTGTGAATCGCAATTTTCTAATTCCCAGAAACGTTGGATGTTGTTGTCCAATGAATCAAGTGATGATACAAAGTAGGTGTTTGTTTTATCACATATGGACTTAGAAATTTCAACATTATCTGTGAATATCCAACCCAATTTAGTTTCTCTCAAGGTAGGGCGATTATTTGACAGTTTGACTGTTGCATTGCACAATACATTCCAGAAGAATTGCGCTCCAAGAATCATGTCTATTTTGGAAGGAATGTTGTAAGATGGATCTGCTAAGAAAACATTAGGAGGAAGTTGGTTGGAATAGTCAAACAACACATTACCGGTTAACTTTTCTGTGAGTTTAGGAAGAACTAAGAATTCCATGTGTGAACTGAATTCTGAAATCCTAGACTTGACTGTAGCATTAACAACATGGTTGACTGATGTTGATGAGCAATTGATACCTGTTATTGAAATAGATGACTGCTTTTTGTTGAGTTGCAGTCTTTTACACATGGATTCTGTAATGAAGTTTGATTGTGATCCACAATCGAGAAGTGCCTTACATGAAACAATTCTACCACTAGGGTTAATGACATCAACAATAGCGGTGGAAAGGATGGTTTGAGAAGTTGTTTTGTGGTTTGCGATTGATCCTATGGACAATACCTGTTTGTTGTTGTCAGGAGAATGATTGTTGCCTTGGCCACAGTCATCCTTAGAAACATTTGCTGATTTTAAGCATAAGAGTGTGTTGTGCTTGTTACCACAAGTATTACAAACATTCTTGCTTTGGCACTTAGAAATGTTGTGGTGTTTCAAACAATTAATACAAAGTTTTAGACTTCTTACCTTGGTAATTCTGCCCGATATTGGTAGTTTCAAAAAATCCTTACATTGAAACAAACGGTGTGATGATTGACAAAGTTCGCACTTTAGTCCATGAGTTATCAGACATGGCTGATTGACATGGCTGGACTTGCTAGGCAGAACATAATTTTTGTGTTTAATAACAGAATGATCCTTATGCCTAGGAAATGACATACTTGATGATTGCTTACTAGCTTGATGAATTGTATCAAGCATGTGAAACCTATGGTTCAAAAACTCATTTAGGTCTTCCATAGTTGGAAGCTGTGAAGTTTTAAGAGTGTCCTGCCACTCTCTGAATGTGGTTTGGTCAAACTTTGATGAGACCAAGTGAATGAGTAGAGTGTCCCATTTGTCGGTAGGCTCTCCAAGTGCATTCAAAGCCCGAATGTGCTTATTAGAACTATTGATCAGTTCCCTTAGAGCTTGGACGGACTCTTTTTCAATTTTAGTCAGGTTAAACAGAGAATGAACATGTTTTTGGATAATCAAAGTTTTATTGTTGTATCTATCTTGTAACAAGTTCCAGGCTACCTCATAGTTATTTGATGTCAATTCTAATGAAGAAATGACATCAAATGCCTCGTTTTTCAGGCATGATTTGAGGTACTGTAACTTTTGAATATCTGCAAGTTTTGAATTTTCGTGAATCATTACCTTAAACATGTCATGAAAAGAAAACCAATGATCAAATGAACCATCGAAGGATGGTAGATCAAGTTTTGGTAGATTGATCTTTGGTTGAGGATCAATATTTTGAACTTGGAATGGGATACTATCTGAAGTTAGTTGAAAAGGGTCCTGGCTTTTATGTAGAAATGATTTTGCCTTACCAATTGTCCTGTAGTAGGCCGCCTCAAAGTTCTCCCTCTCCAATACCTGAGCATCATCGTCATCGTCAGTCCTTAACTCTATTTCCTGTTGTATTTCATCAAATTTTTCAATTAGAAGTTCTGCTTTGGGGATTCTGACTGCTAGTTCCTCCAAGAAGGTGACTGAAGACAGTGAATTCTCAATGAAATGTTCAAACCTAGTTAATTGAGCCTTGATTGTGCTCCTCCTTTTGATTAGAGCATCCATTGATTGACTATTTGTCGTCATTTAATATTTAAATTGAAAATGTAAACAAAAAACACTGAACTGAATTAATTATTGATCTGTAAATAAATGCATGATTGATATCCGGCTTGCTTCTGGACCAATGTAAATGAATAAAATAAAAAGATAATAATTGAATAAGTGGACTGTATTTATTTCTTTTAATAAACAATAACCAAAAAACAAAATTATAAAAAACATATGGTTGAATTAAAATAAAGTAAAAACAGATGCTGTTTTCAGACAGTACTTAAACTTATTTTTACCTTTATTCTATCTTAATTTGTTTTGTGTGTTGTAAGATTGATCATAAGTTAAAAATATTCTTCGCTGAAATTTAATTTTGTCAGTTGATTGTTGCACTCCTAAAATACTTGTATTGTGGGAGATCTTTCAGTTGCTAATACTGCAAATAAGCCATGGGCCACAAGGACCTGGGCCCAGGATGGCAAATTTTCAGGGGTGGCAGATTTTAGGGACTAGTTTAAATTATGCTAAAATATGGCATATGAGTGGTCCAAGTAGACTATTTGGTATCACTCAGATTTATTATCATTACCATTACCAACCTCTTCCCCCCATTATCATCATTTGCCCCCTTGATAGCGTCAAGGATTCACTAACAAAAATAGACACATCAACAAACATATACTTATAGCTTAAAACTTCAATGGTGGTTTTAAACAATAGATAATTTTATACGAGATTCTGCATAGAGTTGGTGTAATTGGGGGGGGGGGGGGGGGGGCACCGACCCTAGAAGCAACTGAGGGTCCAAGACTCCATAGCTACTGGACATCTTGCCCCTTCAATATATCCACTCTAGACAGCATAAAAATCCCTGGGGTTGAACTGAATTAATCCTACTTATTGTATAAATATAATATTTTATCCTGCTTGTGATTTGAGATATTTTATATCTAAACCCCCCTCTCCAGCAATATCTGCTATTTTTCATTTTTGATTTTCCGACCCCACCTTAAAACAAAGAGCCTGTTATGTCATGACACCAAATGTTCTCTGTTGGGTTTGTAAATCGGTTTAAAAAACTAACAGAGCTTACTATAGTCCTGTTCAACAGCGGTGGCAGCTGAGGGATTAGGACGGCCGGGGAGTCCTCCCTTCTCCTCGCCAACCGGTCGGCCGCTCTGGGCCTGGGCCATGAGTCACCCACTGGGTAAGAGGTGCGATTAGTACAACTTTTGTTACTTCGCAATATATTGTCATCCAAATGCAATTTTTGAAACCTTTATAAAATTACAAGAAAATCAAGCCCAAGAATGATGTTGATACGATAACATTGAGTATTTCAGGTCCAAATTAAAATAAGAGTTAAAATAGGTACAACCGCGATCGATTAACATCGATCTTGGGCGTAATTTTCTTGTAATTGTATAAAGGTTTCAAAAATGGCATTTAGATGACAATATGTTGTGAAATAACGAAGCTTGCACTAATCGCACCTCTTGCCCTGTGGGTGACTCATGGCCCAGGCCCAGAGCGGCCGACCGAGGTTTGGCGAGGAGAAGGGAGGACTCCCCGGCCGTCCTAATCCCTCATCCGCCACCGCTGTTGAACCGGACTATAACTACGAAAATTGTGTTACAATTTTTCACTGACAAATAGGCAAACTGACATAGCCAGTTTCAACAATTAATGAAAGTGTTATTATAATATTTTATAACTCTCTCATTCTATGTTTGAAAAGTAAGAGATTTACAAGATCGTGATATTAAGTTCAAATGTATATAATGATTTATTCCTATTTCAAGCAGTGTGAATTCTCTTGTACTTCTTGGAATTTCGTAAAGAACCTATAATTCATAACGATTTATAACGATTCTGTTTTTTTCAGATCTACTTAGTGAAAGATTTTCTTATTTTATTATTATTGCTTTAGTAGATGATCACTTACCCAGTTCAAAATTACCCTACATCATTTATACTATCATATTTTAAATAAATTAATAATTACCATTTTTTTTGTAATTTTTAGTGAAAGTTTGTGTTTTTCAAGATTATTTTTTTAACCTCAAGAACTTTTACAAGCCCTGTATTAAAAAGTCAATTTTATACATACAGATTACACAAAATCTTAAACAAACTCTAATTCTATGAATACCCTGCCTAGCTGTTGTTGCCACTTTTAGAGTGCCTATAGATCAGTCCCCCCATCTTTTCTTACATTTTCTCACAAATTGCTGGTGACAGTATTTCTTCTACTTAGTGACTGAGTGGAACCCGCATTTCTCGGGTAATGATAATTGTCAATTTCAGAATTTGTCAATGCTAAGCTCCTTGTAACATTTGAATTCATTCTTGTGATTTCTCTGTCACACGCTTATATTTCAATAGCATGGAAATTTTTTTGAATAATTTACATTATCCTGGAACTACACTTAAAATATTTAAACACTTTGGTATTTAATAGACAATTGATTAACATAAACTCATAATTGCTAAATATAAAATTAGTTAAGCCTGAAAATTTTTTGTAAATAATATCACCTAACAGGTTCTTTGATTTAAAGCGAGGACCAATAATACAGTGATGGAAATATGTTTAACATTACACCTCTGTGCCGCATAAATTGAAGGAAATACAGTTTTACTAAAGTTAGGTGTTTATTATAATCTCTGAGTTGTGTGGGCCCCATTTGTGCTGCATTGGTAGCTGGGGGATTCAGTGTTGTACTAGGAATTATTTTTAAACTAAAGATAACAAGTGACTCTGTGAACCAGTGTTTTTTTTCAGATTTTGGTTTATTAACTGTTGCAGGACTGTATATATTTGAAACAATAATGTATGTATTACAACATTCACTAATGGAACAAAAGATTGAGCCGGAGGATATAGCTTCATAGACTGAAACTTTATGACAAGAAAACTCACTTCATGGGCAACAAATATTTATTATGTTTTTAACCCATTGGCTACCTTGTCATTAGACACCTGACAAGCCCCTTGATTTCCATAGAAATATGACAAAAATAAATACTTTTATTTAAACTATAACTGTAGCAACAATTGTTGTTCAATTTTCATGATTTTTTCACTGATTTTTGTAGAAATTATTAATCTTTAAGAAAATATTACTTTTGTCATAGTACATACATGGTAAGTACTTTATATATATTACTATGTACACATAGTTCTATATAAAAAAAAGATAATTTTTGAAAGCGTATTGCATGTAGAGAAAAAAAAAATATTTCAGCCCAAAAACGATTATATATTAGTTGGTTACTTATTTTTTTACGTGAAAATAAAAAAATATTCCAATATATGTACATTTGACTTGGATTTAATTTTTTTTCTAAAATCATCCTTTTTTGGCGTTTTACCTATATTTGTAGACGGAGCATTCCTAGCTAGAAAATTCCTCAAAATTACACAGTAAAACAATTATACCTCCAAATTAAATTCTTATTGGAATAAAAATATGTAAAGAATGTTTAATTGGTTCACTTAACAAGTTTCCATACAATGAAAAAGTGCAGCAAAGTAAAAGAAAACTCCCACTATATAATTCATAATTCGTCGTCGCAGTTTTCATTATCATCTAAATCACCCTCAGATTCACTTTCAAACAATAGTAGTGAGATAAGATCCTGAAAATTACTCATTTAGTCGAAATATCAACACACAAATACATCGATCACAAGTTATAGGTTACGGCAAAACACCGATGTAAACAACAACGTAATGGCGCGCTGTGTTAAACATCGCCAGCTGATCAGCTGATTTTATATGCAGTATTGTATTATGTCAACACGTAAATAAAAGATTAAAACTAGTTGATACACTATACATTATGTTAAATAAAGTGTATAAACACTTCTAGTCTTAACAAATCATGATAATAATGGAGCACCTATATTTTATTTACATCATTACGCAATCACGAGTATACTCGGGTTCGCACGTCCGGGCCACTCATGGCCGCCCCGAGTATACTCGGGCTTGTTAGCCAATGGGTTAAATTAGCTTTTGTTCCCAGTTCTTGGTTTTTTTTACTAAAACCTGGGTTTCAACTATACTACGTTATGGCCAATTAGTAGTACAAATTTTGTTTTTTTAGATTAAACTCTTTTTACCCACAATGGCTTCAGGACCTTTCAATAAACATAAATTTCCAAATAATGTGGTTTATTACTAGTTCTCCCAAATACAAGATCAATACATAGGTCTTCACCTATATTTATTACAAATATATAAATTGGTTTGATCTTACTTGATTAACGTAACTGTGTGACTTGACGCCTGAAGACTCTAACTCGAACACATGAACCGTCTGTGAAATAATAGTCATTCTTAATACAATACATAATTACAATTGAAAATCTATTAACAAAATAAAATTGAAAGTTTGCTTTGAAAAATGTGAAATGCATGTGGACAACTACAATCATGAAATCCTTTACGAAAAAATTACCATTATAAATTTAATACTCTCATTCATCTATGACAGTGAACAAATTAGTATTTACTGGATCACTTTAAAGGTTTGTATAAACAATTCTATAAATATTCATCGTTTGAATTACATTAAATTAGAAAATAAAATACTTACAATTACTACGGTAATGTTCATTCGGAGGCGTCACAGTCAGTTATCAAGTTGTGAGTTTAACTTACAGCTTAAATTCAGAGCAGTCTACCAACACAACAACTGAAAATTCTCTTAACATACGATCATAAAAAAAAACTTAATACTACATATAATTACAATAAAGATAAATATTTTAACAAAATCAGTATAAATTTCCCCCGCTAAATAAAATATTTATCTAACATAAATACTTAAATTGAATTTACAGTTTAACTTTTCTCGCAGAAATTGTAATTGACACATATTGGTTGTTTATTTTTTCTTTGAAACAAAATATATGAACAATATTGATTTTACGGCCCACAGTAGGCCGAGAAGAATTTTTCAAGAGGGACAGAGAGAGAAGGAGAGTGAGGTATACGCCCAGTTTATCTTATCTCGGGACAGGAAATTCCAATGGTTTTGTTCGCCCAAACGGGCTTTCCAAAAATATTCCAGTATTGTGCTCGGTGCTCGTATATTTTTCAATTCAATCCTCAGTCGAGTTCAAGACTAGTTGCAGTGCGTGTCGTGTGTCCGTGTGTCGTGTGTCCGTGTGTCCGTGTGTCGTGTGTCCGTGTGTCCGTGTGTCGTGTGTCAGTGTGTCGCGTGTCAGTTCAAGTGCAGTTTAGCTAAACAAGTGAAGTGAAGTGTCAAGTGCAGTGTGGATAAACGTATCCTTAAAACTATAGCATACAATCAACTTACATACTCATTCACGCCAACTTTCGCTTAACCCACATATTCACAGATTCATTCCCAGTCTCACACTTCATTCGCTAATATTTTTGGAAAATATCTTTTATATAAAATATCTAATACGGACCCTTTAAATATAAAAATTTTAAAATTCCGCCCATTTAAATTGATTTTTGTTCTCTTGAAAATTCTTCTCCAAATTAAAAATATTTTCTTCTAACAAATTAATAACTTAATTGAATGCCTACATAAATTCAAATAATAAAAAAATTAATTTTTCCTCTTTACAATAGTCAAGTTAAGCGTATATCTGACCATGGAATGCTAACTTGATTTAAATACACAAACTTTTATTAAACATTTCTAGGATTGGCTAGTTTTAAGTCCACAATGTGTACCTTTCTCACATCACTCAAGTCTGACACTCTTTGCGCTAAAATAGTAACGTCCGTAATAAAGTACAAAATCCGAAATGGGCCGTCATACTTGATTGCTAATTTCTTCGAAAAATTCTTGAATTTATTACTTAAAAAGTGTGTCTTGATGTACACTAGATCGTTGGTCTTGTAAGGTGGATTACTTCCATAGTTATTATATTTCTTGCGTTTCCTATTTTGCTGTATATTCTTCCTCGCATTGTTGATGGCATTTTTCAAGTTCGTTTTCTTATCTTCAGCATTTAGATTCTCACATACGAAGTCTTGAATGTTCCATAAGTTGCATAAAGCATTATTAGGAGAATGATTAAACATAAGTTTAAAAGCAGAACTTTTGGTACTTGAGTTCAAAGCAGTATTTAAACTTAGTTGGATTAAATTCAGATCCTCGTCCCAATCGGCCTGTTGATCATGATAAAAACAACGTAATAAAGTTGAAACGTCTCTCAAAAATCTCTCGGCTCTGTTTCCATTCGCACGATAAGCTGCAATACGTCTGTGTGATATATAGTTTTTGAACAAAAAACTTTTAAATACTTTCGAGGTGAAATAACTGGCGTTATCAGAGACTATTATGCGTGGAACGGAAAAATTTGCAAAAATGTTTTGTAGTTTGTCGATGACCAATTTTGAGTTGCAGTCTCGCAGTCCGTAGGTCCAAACAAATCTCGTGAATCCGTCAACAGCAATCAATAAAAATTTATTGCCACCTTTAGACCTTGGAAGTGGTCCTAGGATATCTATAAAGATAGTATGCATCGCCTGTTCAATTGGTATAGAAATTAATTTTCCCTCATATTTCAATTGAGAGGTTTTACTCATCGCACATATTTTGCATTCTTTGACTTTCCGTTTTACTTCTTGGTCTAAGCTAGGGTTGTAGAAATATTCGTTTATTCTACCCTGTGTTCTGTATATGCCAAAATGACCACCCAACATTGTATTGTGGAAAAAGGCAAACACCAGATTGAATAACTTCTTCGGTAAATAAATTCTAGTTTTTCCCCTTTGTCTCCGATACATTAAAACATTATTCTTCATGAAAAAGCATTCTTGATTTGTTTTCTTCGCAATGCTGTCAATTATTTCGACACATTCCTCGTCTTCCTGTTGATGACGTTGTAAATCAACAAAGGCTAACGGCAATTCTGATATCATGTTAGCTAATCTAAGGTTTTCCTTTTCATTTCTAGTATTATTTACAATATTTACAACTTCCTTATTTTGCATGTTACGCATGGAATTAATATTATCTTGCACGTCCTTCGAATTTTCTTTAACTTCAGAATCAGACTTCACATTTTCATTTTCTTCGTACATTCTTGATAGAGCGTCGGCTATGACATTTTCAGTACCAGGTTTATGTTCCACTATGTAGTCTAAATCCAAAAGTCGTTCAATCCATCTGGATAATCGTCCCAATTTCCGTTTTGAATTAAGGACAAAACTCAACGCCTGATTGTCAGTAACCAATTTAAATTGCCGAATTTCTAAGAACTCACGCCACTTTTCCATGCACAGTATCACGGCATACGCTTCTTTCTCATACGTGCTGAATTTAAGTTCAGAAGGAGTAAACTGTTTTGAATAATAAGCGATGGGTAATAAATGCCCTTCGTCATTTGATTGTAAAAGGACTCCTCCTGCCGAATTCTGGGAAGCATCTGTTTGAAGAGTAAATTGTTTGTCGAAGTCCGCAATTTGTAGAATAGGGGGGTTGGAAATTTTATCTTTTAAAGTTTCAAAAGCTTGTTTACATTCTGGGGTCCAATTAAATTTAACGAATTTCTTCTTCAGGGAATTTAGGGGGCGACATATTTCTGCATAATTAGGAATATACCTCAGCCAGTATGAGCACATGCCAGTGAACTGTTTTACTTGTTTCACAGTTTTAGGCGTCGGAAAATTTCTTATGCTAGCAGTTCGTTCAGGGTCGATTGTGATAGTATTGTTCTTAATTAGGTTACCTAAAAAACTTATTTCCTGGCAGAAAAATTTGGCTTTGTCTATATTTACCGTGAGTTTATGCATAGATAACCGACTGATTACTTCTTTCAAATGTTCAAGATGAGATTTTTTATCTGCACTATAAATCACTATGTCGTCACAAAAATTTATGACATACTTAAATTTAATGTCATTAAATACTTTATCCATGTAGCTTGAAAGAACTGAGCTTCCCACCTGTAAACCAAATGCTACCCTTTTCATCCTATATTTCCCAAAGATAGTGCTAAATGAAGTTAGGTCACGTGAATTTTCTGTTAATGGGCACTGAAGGAACGCCTTGTTGAGATCTATTACAGAAAAGTAGTTTCCACCCCTTAGGTGTTGATGAAGGTTTTGGAGGTCGCCAATTGGGTAATTCATTTTTACCAGTTTTTTATTAAGTTCTGTGTAATTAATTACAAGTCGGTCTTTGTTGGTTAAAAATGCGGGGCTACTATAGGCACTGGTTGAAACTTCTATGATATCTTCAGCAAGCCACTGATCGATAATCTTCTTCATTTTAACTACTGCCGGTGGACTTAAGAAATAAGGGCGAATACATACAGGTTTATCATCAGTTACTTTTAGTTCCACTTGAAGATCAAGTGCTTCACCAATCCGATCTGTGAAAACATTTGGGTGATTTTTAATCAACTGTTCGACTTCTTTTTTCATATCTGGACATCCAATGTGCATATTATTTAACGATGAATTCTCTTGAAGTTGAATTGGAATCTCAAAACTGGGTTGAAAATTGAAGAAACATATTTTCCTTTGCAGATTTATGTTCAGGCCTCTTCTGCGAATAAATGGGGTTCCTAGAATCATGCTGTAATGATCTTGTTTGATGACCAAAAATTTTTCACACCACGTGAATTTACCAATTTTGATTTTGAACTCACATTCAGTATTTATATCAATTTCACTATCGTTGGCAGCTAAAATCGTACCTGACCATGGGTTAGTTCCCTTTATCAATTTGAGGTTAGACAGCTTATCGAAAAGGTCCTGACTGATAAAATTTTTGCTTGCACCAGTATCCAGTAGGGAATTTATGGTTAACTTTTTGTCCAATATTACTTTTAAGCATGGTAGAGTTTCCCAGGTTTTCGCTCTTATTTTAGTATGGTTTGGCTTTTTAAATTTATTCCATTCTTTTATTATTTTCCTTAGTTCTCCTTTAAACTGTTTAGTGCATGCGTTTGGTAGTGATGTAGGCCTAATTTGTTGTTGAAGGTCGTGGTCAGCTTTATTGGGTTTAGTCATCTCGGGAGAATATGATTTAGTTAAAACCGTCATACCTCCCGAATTTACAAGTTTTTTGGTCTCCGGAAACAGTTTTTGGCAATATGTCCAGTCCTTTGACAATTATAGCAAGTCTTCTCTTGATGGTTGGATTTAGGCTGCTGTGCTAGGTTTGAGTACCTCCTTGGATCATAATTCCGACTATTGTACCCTGTCCTATCCCCAGTGGTTTCAGACCTATGCGGCATGTTTTCCCTAATGTAATCGTTATACTGAACATTATGGACTTCAATAGATAGCTGATGTAAATCTTTAAAGGATTGAGGGTTTTGTTGGAAAACTAGCTTACTTCGCACTGCTGGGTGGATTCCATTTTTAATGATTGAAACCAATTCCACTTCGGTTAAATTACTTCTAAGGACTTGATGAAATGTCTTGACCTCATTGATGTAGATTGATAGCGGTTCCATATGTCTTTGTGGTCGAAAAATCAAATCTTGCTTCAATCTTTCTCGAAGGCTGATTGGTATGAAAGTGTTTATAACATCTTGATGCAACGTTTCCAAGGACTGATTTGCTTGCCTATGCTCCAATATTTTAGTAACCAAGGGGGGAGTAGCATAACTAGGCAGTAACTGATAGATTTGACCTGAAGTTAGGCTAGTTTGGTTTTGGATTTCCACTAGATTTCTCAAGAATTGCAATAGCGGGTTAACCTCTAGACCATTACAAATGGGAAACTTCTTTAGATATGATTCAATAGGATTTGTTAACTTATTAAATACTATGGGAGCTTCTTCTTTACCAGTTGGCATATTTAAGGTTAGGCTAGGTTGGTTTAGTTCAGGGACATTCAATCTAGGCTCTATAGGTTGTTGCATGGTTAGGCCTACTTTTATTTCTTCCTTTAATTCCTCTTTTCTAGCAGGAGTAGATGTTTTGTTTGGTGTTTGTTGTGCATGCGACCCGATTATTAGATTTAGTTCCTCATCTTCGATTAAAGATTGATTTAATTTTTCTTCATAGGAGCTTAGTTCTGAATCACTGATCTTATCCTTCAAGTCTTGAAACTTAGTAGAGTGGGTTTCTAGTTCACTTGTTAATTTGGCTAGGATACCCTTATAAATTTCGTCCAGCTTACACTGACTAAGATGAGATAACCTTAAATTAACATGACTTATCTTAGCATTTAGTTTAGCTATTTGTGCTGTAGTAGCTTTTTCCTCTTCAGCTGCATTTTCTATCAAAAGTGAGATGTTTTCTATTTTGGTTTGTATTTTATCAAATTGGTCTTTTAGAGAATACTTGCCCTGGAGATGTGTTATATCAACACGGACATCGAGTTTAGCCCTAAGTAGTTTTCTTAACGAATCAACGTTTTCATCTGTTGTTTCATGACCTCTTATTAACAACTCATAAACAAGTTCTTCTTTAGTTAGGTAGTTTAAGTTGTAGTTAGGCATACTGGATAGGCTTTATGTAATAAAGGTCCTTAAATACTGAAATTTCTATTTTGTATTTTTTCCCCTTTAGTTCTATTTATCAGAACCTGCCATATTTATAGGGATAGAGTTTAAATAGCAGAGTCGCGCAAATATGTATACTACGTTATGGCCAATTAGTAGTACAAATTTTGTTTTTTTAGATTAAACTCTTTTTACCCACAATGGCTTCAGGACCTTTCAATAAACATAAATTTCCAAATAATGTGGTTTATTACTAGTTCTCCCAAATACAAGATCAATACATAGGTCTTCACCTATATTTATTACAAATATATAAATTGGTTTGATCTTACTTGATTAACGTAACTGTGTGACTTGACGCCTGAAGACTCTAACTCGAACACATGAACCGTCTGTGAAATAATAGTCATTCTTAATACAATACATAATTACAATTGAAAATCTATTAACAAAATAAAATTGAAAGTTTGCTTTGAAAAATGTGAAATGCATGTGGACAACTACAATCATGAAATCCTTTACGAAAAAATTACCATTATAAATTTAATACTCTCATTCATCTATGACAGTGAACAAATTAGTATTTACTGGATCACTTTAAAGGTTTGTATAAACAATTCTATAAATATTCATCGTTTGAATTACATTAAATTAGAAAATAAAATACTTACAATTACTACGGTAATGTTCATTCGGAGGCGTCACAGTCAGTTATCAAGTTGTGAGTTTAACTTACAGCTTAAATTCAGAGCAGTCTACCAACACAACAACTGAAAATTCTCTTAACATACGATCATAAAAAAAAACTTAATACTACATATAATTACAATAAAGATAAATATTTTAACAAAATCAGTATACAACACAGGCCATTCTTGAGTATATCGTCATTGGTTGAAAGGAGTCACATTTTCAGTCCAGAAGATGCGTCATTACATAGGTTAAGACATTAAAAGTTACATAAAACATGCACACAAACAATTTTTATGTAAACACAAACTAGCGAACTTTGTAGGCCTACACTTCCTATACTTATAAAGTACAGTAGTGGGGAAAACATGTCAGTCCAATTGTCAGTTAATGGTTTTTTTTTTCATAATGGATTGTCATGAAACTATGTTAGCTCATCAAAGTAGTTTTACTCTTTTTTTGTTGACAGGTATTTTTTGTAGTTTTCGTGTTCTTGATCAAACAAATGTGAATCAATCCATATTTTTATGTTTACATTTTCATCAATTTTTCATTAATTATTCCAATACCTGCTCCTTGTAGCCACTTTTGTGCCAAGCTGTACACTGATGAAAGTTACCAGGTTTTTTGCTCTCTCCCTTCTTTCAATCTAGAAGTTTGGTATAAAACTGTGGTTTAAAGTCACTTTAAAGGTGGAGAAGAAATCAACAATACCAAAACGCGGGTATTGTCAGCAATGTATTGGATCTTCTTTATGTATCTTTTATAATATTTCCTATAGTTAGAGGCTCTAAAAACTGTGAGTTTCAACTCCATCTATGCACAATTCCTGAATGAACGTTATTGTATATACTTCCTGTAATGATTTACTCTATTAGTAAGTGGATTTTAGCTAACAATATAAATGTATTTACTCAAGTTAACACAATAATAGCACATTGGTAACTTTTACATTGTTACTTGAAATATTTTTTCAAACCTTTTGCATGTGGCATGTTTTTAGACCTAAACCAAAGTCATGGCCCTGCTATAAGTGGAACTGCCTAAGTGCATGATTTGCATGTTTCCTCTTAGGTTACCTCCTTTGTTCGCTATTTTCTGTTTTTGGTGAGTCAATTTTTAGTTGATTTTCTACAGCCTATTTTATTATTTTGCTTTTTTAGTGAGCATATTATTTATTAATTGTGTTATTTTTGCAAAGATACAGGAGCAGTAGAACCTCTTATACCCGACCAAGATTTATATCCCTTTTATCAGGCCTAAAAGTCGGATATCCGGGGGAGCAATATGTAATGAGCAAAAACCCAAACAGTACTAATGTTAAAAACACAACATAACAGTCAGAGCACATTCTACATCAATTGACATGCCTAAACTAACAGTTTGTGGCACAAAACAAAGCTCAGTGTATATCAGACACTCTTTCAAGTCTGATCAGGCTCCCCTAAGGAGCCTTGGTATGTATAACGATGGTTAGACACTAGGTCGGTTATGGGAAGGTATATGGGGGTTCTACTGTACTATAAAATATCCTAAGGCCACTATGAAAAAATAAAATCAGCTTTATTTGATAAGCTAAAATTTTCATAACTATTGTCTGCATATAATATTAAAGATTATAAAAAAACAGGTTTTTCTTATTTTTGGACAAATAATAAGCTTATAGTATCTTGAGTTGCATATAAATTTGTACCATATCTCATCAACATAAAAAATTATAGACTACATACAACCTGCTCATTCAAGACATTCTACAATAGACGTTATAAGATCCAAGAGCTTCACAGAGCTCTAGAACTAAAATTATGTCAATTAAATGAATGAAAAATTTTCATGTAAACAATTAAACAGAAGGTTTTAATATCCATTAAAACTTTGAATTACCCTATAGAAATTTTGAATTATTCACGACTTTTACATTGTATAGAAAATTCTGGGTGCACCACAAAAAACTTACAATTTAACAGAAAATTTTTATTCAAGCCATTTGAATTATTCATGTTCCATTGTGCATTTTTCAGTCCAAATTCTAGAGTGATTAAAGTTATGTTTACATATCTTTCTTTTAATAAAGAAAATACTATTATAATCCCATGTGCAATGAAATTGTTTTCTCTACTTGACTATATAAATAACCCCATTGTCCGGAGGGGAAATATTTCTCATTTCATTTTTTCAAGTTATGTCTATTTCTATGTCATAACTGTTAGGTGTACATTGAGATAAATCTATATCTGGTTGAAAATTAATAATATTAGTAACCCTAGTTTGTTTTATGGAAAATAGGCCTTTTTAGTTAAATTTGGTGGTTAAATTGGTAGTTTTACAAAACGTTATGAATACTTTGATTAACTTTGCATTATATCTTAATAGTAATTATATTTTTTTATTTTGTAGTATTGCTACTTTCCTTAATTCGATAACAGCTTCATAGTTTATATATTGAAGTTTTCATGTAGTACACTATTTTATTCTATTTATAACTTTTTGATATTATCTATAATCCTCTCAATCAAACAACTTGATCTATTATTTAAAACCTGTTATATCCACCTAATTCTTCTGCAAAAGAGAAATGTACGGTAATGGCTCACTTATGAAGAACATGTTATAGAAACCGAAATTAACTTATAATCATACATGGCTGTATGCCATCTCAATAGATGGCATTACCCTACAAGAAGCTGTACATTAAACATAAACTCACTTGTAGTTTATGATTAATTTAAATAGAATATGTTTATATTTAGTGTTTATTTGTTTATTGAGTCTGTGTTTTGTCTGTGTAGTCCGAGAACGGGGCCTACCCGACCTTCCAAGGTGGTGGGATAGGAGCAGTCACGAGCCGCTACACCTCTAATTGTGATTCACGTTGACATCTTCAGTTAATACTCCTAATTTTTAATATCCTGTATAGGAAGACAGACTCAAGAAAGATTCAATCTATATTCTAATTGAAGTAGATTTTTAGAAATATGCATTTAATATAAAATTATTTTAGTATTTTAAAGATTAACCCGAGTAACAGTATTAATTTATATCATAGTCATTTTAATATTGTATATCAACGTTTGGATCATGTGAAGGAATACATCAGATCATTATTATTTTTTGTGTACGGGACCTTAAAAGTTTTCCGAAATATTTTTGTTACTTACGTGCGCTCGTCGGAAGACAGTACTATGTGGTTGTACATATCCCAGCTGTGCCGGTCTTTCTTGCTGTCATGTATTTTAATCTATCAGATCGATATAACTGAGATGTTTTATTTTTTATAATTATTATTGTAGGTATAGTGTAATAGAAGTAGATTAATAGTAAATTTTTAATGTCTATTTCTTTAGTTTTGTTACTGAATCATGCTTGAATCGTGGAAATCAAAAAATATATTTTTGTTATTTTTCCTACCTAAAATAAAATCAGTTTTATTTATTGTTATGTAATTTTTTAATTATATTCAGTAGACTCCCAATTGTTTGAGTTAATTGGGATCGGTATCACCTTATAAGTATAAAATGGACTAATACGAAGGTAAAAATATTGTGGTATATTCTGGTAAAACTGTGTGTGACAATATTGTGGTAAAAATGGAAAAAAAATAAATATTTGATAAAAAGTCTATTGTGTGAGTTTTAAAAACATCGTTAAATATATACTAGTAATTTGAAGTTTGAAACTATCTACTTAATTTTTTTTTTAGTTTAAGTCAAATTAAAATGTTGTTTTGGGTAACTAAACATTTTGTTAGTTTTAACAAATAGCTTTGAGGAGACATCTAATGAAGGTGTGACCTAGAAAAATTCTGGTACTAAACCTGGGGTCATAAATTTAAAAAACGGAAGAAATTCAATCATAAGGGCTATCTGAGATTTTTTTAATCTTCTTATGGAAGAGACTTTCAACCATTGCATGTAGTAGGCTTACGGAGGTTTCATTCTTGCCGTTCTCTGCAGGTAGATTTCAGTCATTGTCCAGAGTGAGGCAGTGAAGCAGTATGATTTTGAAATGTAACCCATAATTTAAAGAGAAAAAAGATAATTTCAAAAAAGGATGGTTGTTTTAACATTAACTTTAAGTACCGGTACATGAATGGATTATGTTTTTACCATGAAAACAATAATTTTTTTGAATATGGTGTCATGAAGGTAGCGTTTTTGTTTTTGATGTTTTACATTGCAGTAAACGGAGATGTTGATTCCCTGCCCGCTCACCAGATTTGACATCTCCTGTCTTCTTTCTTTTTTTTGGGGGGGGGGGGCTGTATCAAATGTAGTCTTAGAGGAAGATACACTAGGAACAAAAGATCTGAAAAACAAATTTCAGAAGATTCCAAAGAGCAAAGACCTAAAAGTGTCAGTATGGTAGGGTTGTGTTCTTGGTTTTGAACACATTTTGGGAGTCATGACTTTCAGTACCAATGAAATAATGTTTATTTCCAACCTAATTTGTTTCTTTAGATCTTTTGCTATGGGTCACAATTTCCTAGAAGACAGGCTTAGATTAGAAGTGAAGGCTGTCAAATTTAGTGCATTGGCTGCCTATGATACCCACATACTTAAATAATAATAATAATAAAACACTAAAAGCCCTAAAAACAAAAACTTTACTTTAATAAGACCACATTAAAAACATACACTTTTATTGCAAAATATTAATTTCTATTCATTTACTTAAGACTAATATCAAAACAACCATCCTTTTTTTGTAAATCCATTATTGGTAATTTTTCAAAATCATGTTGTTTCATCGCCTAACCCTGTAGTTTAATCCTCTAGGATTGCTAAAAACTGCCAAGCAGTATAAAAACATCCATGGTTCATACATCATCTTTTACTATGACCACACATTGCACATCAAATGAATAAATGTCGCTTGCTTTTCAGCATAGTTTTTCTCTTCTCCTAACATAACCTTTTATATTTTATTATTGATAGGCTTAGCCGACCCAGAGCTCAGACGATTGGGAGTCTACTAAAATATTTTTGTTAATTTTATTTTGTGTATTTGTTGAAATTTGCATGCCATTATTTTCTGTACCCTGTATGTTTTCTATGACAATTTTATTAGTTTTTATGGCCGATAGAAGTTTTAGAACAATATTTTTGTATTCTTTTAAAAGTGTTCAGTGTTCAACATCCTGTCCCTGTATCATTTGAAGATTGATAATCCTAAGCTCTATATCTTGAAATTCATGCATCAATTCTTCATAAAACAGATTGAAGGACATCGTGTATGGCAAAACTAAAGGAATCAATGACTTAAGTTAAACTTATTACTCACTAATAATTATAACTTACCTACCATTATTTTGTGTTGTATCATTGTGATACTATGGCCATTTTGTCAAATGAAACATGCTTTATTTAATTAAAAATTGTTACTTACGTAAGGAAAATTATGGATTAATTATGGTGTCAATTTGGGTGATTAAGGTTTTGACGTGCAATTAATAAATTTGAGACCAGCATAAAAACTTAGATAATCTGTTTATTTGTACAAACAAAGTCTGGTCTCAATCATTATAAAGCTGAAGTATGTGGAAGACTATCAATTATCCTAAAGTCAATTAATGTGTTTCAAACTCTTTCATGAATCAGCTTGCTAGGAGTTACCAGGGTGGTCCAAAATTAAAGTTCACAAGAACACTATTTGGGTGTCTTGCTAGCCTAACAGTTAACGTCTTGGACTTCAGTTCAGAAGGTTACGGGTTCGATCCCCGGGATGCCCACTGACTGAGGGGTTTGGATAGTTTTCCCTAAAAACGTTAAGTACTCTCCTACAAGTTGATACACCAAAAAAGTAACTTGCGTCTTGCCTTGCTAATAAATTGAGTGAAGTTACAACGCAATGTTGGTGTTTTTGCATCATGTCACTAAATACGCTTCCAGTAGTGGAAAAATAAAGTCATTGCTGCTTTTAATTAATGCAAAGAGAACGTTCACAATCTACACTGCAGTTTTAAACAATCTACACCCATCAGCTATAAAGTGTAAATCTAATTCATTGTCCTAAAATACTATCCCTTTTACATTTCTAACTGTGCAATCTTTATGTTAATGTTATGAGTATAATAGAAAAAATAGTAAATGGAGGACCGCTAAAAATTTTCCATTGCATTCATTAGACCAGCTTGGTGGCAAAGCACTCCCACTTATTGAATATTGGCGCTCGCACCATGAACAACACCACCAAATGGCGCAATCCTCGTAAATTGTTGCTACAAAGCCAATTCTTAGATTACTCCCCACAATTAATTGATTAACCCAATTATGTTATAAGGCTCATTACTGATAAATGTAAATTTGATCAATGTTTTTGTTTTTAAATGGCCTTGTATGTTTTCAATGCTTACTGCAAGCCATAAGGAGCATGAATTCCATGCTTCCACTACTAGGTGCGTTCAAGGTAACCTCATGCATAGACACCAACAATTTTGCAGCTGCTATTAAACTCTAAATGGACCTTTAAAAAACTACCTATTATGGAATTGGGAGTTCTGTATTTTTCACAGGAAATATGCAGTTCATGTTGCCCTGTATATATGATGATCTGCGATCATTCTTCCATTTCAATGTAAAAAAAAGAAGAGATAGGATTTATTTAGAATGAACCTGGTTGTTGCAAAATATTAACTACAGCACTCTTGTAAATAAAATTTGTACAAGTTGAATTTTATTGGTAAGTTTACTCTAGGTATTGAATCTGCATTTTTAACCAAGTAAATCATGTAAGTTAGTGTCTTATATTTACACTTATTAACTACTAAATTTCAGAATGTTGTTTAAGAGGTAATTGAGCAATATCACTTTCAAGTTAAAAAATCATACATCATTTTGGAAGAAATGAGCTGAGCTGTTTGGCAGTTCACCTCTTTCAGTTTTTGAATAAATACTCATAGTTGTAATTGTATTTTGATTGTTTATGTTGCATGTCCTTGATTTTACATTCATATGTTTTAGGTATGGTTTTATCTGAGTCCGCTTATTGTGTGGGTGTTATATTTTTTTTATGTTGTTAGCATTTATTCCACTTACCAGCATTTGAATCGATATGCGGAAACATTGTGCAACTTGTATTAGTGGTTCTGTTCAGTGAAATGGAAGCATTTAAATATGGTCAGTGCTTTTGGTGCTTAAAGTTTTCAATAACCGTAATTTTCCACTACCATACAGAGCTCTGCATGCTCTGGGTGTTCTAGATGCTCTGGATGGGTAGGGAAAACAAACTAAAATATGAAATAATTCTTATTCAAACAGCGTACATACAAGTTGATGTTATCTTCCTAGCATTTTGGTATGTATCATCCACTATTCACTATTATTCCAACTCTTGAGAAGTATGTAATATGGTACACTAGAATCCACTAACCCAAACCCTATCAATACGATTTTCCACACAATCCAAGCCACCAATCTAGTTGAGTTTGTTTGTCTGGTAAAAGTTAATGGAAAATATCGGAAATGAACAATACATGTTTCTGAATAGAAAACATGGCTTGCCAAAATTCTTAAATTACCAAGAATTATTTTTATTTCACTAAATAAATTTAAACTGTATTGAGTACTTCTGGCTCGGCTGTTTCATTAATGAGAAAAAAATGACAAAGGCAAAGTAAAATGAACAAGGATAGTCTATTGTTTGCTGTCTGGTAAAGGGTCATGATAATAAACTCCAGACGTAAGACGATTATAAAAACCGCATTGTGAACTGGTTTAATTTAAACAAATTGTCTTACAAAAACAAACTATAGCTCATTTTTGTTTAATTTTCTCAAATTAAATTAAACCCCAACCAAAGTGAGTGACATTCTACTCAAAAGATAGGATATAAAAATATTATTTTGCTACACTACTGTGAAATCACCTGTTTTTTATAATGTTTATCACCTGTGAAAATTCACCAGTACATTGTTTACTCCGTAATTAGAATGTTTACAACCAAAAATAATGTTTACTATCTTTTTTTTATTTTACCGATATAAACAAACAAACATACAAACCTTTGTTATTATTGGTTTTAAACTGAAATGGAAGTACAGTTTAAACCTAACCTAAAGAAATTTATTAGTTTTGAAATATTTTGTGTTTTGTTTGCTGTTTTTTAGTAATTAATTGTAATAAATAAATATTCCAATGTCTGTTTTTATTTTAAAAAAATAATTAGTCTTTGTAATGTAGCGAAAAGTACCGTTCAAAACACGAGCAAAAGTGGTTTTCATATTCTCTACCATACTTGAAGTGCTTGATAAATCTCACACTTCAAACATATGGTCTCGAACATGCAATGACCCACTTTCGACTCTGCTTATGAAATATACTATTAATATGTGCCGCATATAGCACAAGTTATTTTTTAAATGTTTTCATTCATTTATAAAAACATACATTAAACATTTTCTGATATGTTAAAAGGCCGAGAGACTTTTCATGGTGTACTTAGTAGTATTGTTCTATAAACATTTTATGTTATCAAAGTTTAATTTCCCTTTAGCAACAATTGTTCGGTTAATCCAAATATACGACAATCTGAACGAGGTCTGGTCCCATACAGTTCGGATTAGTGGGATTCTAGTGTACAAGGTAAATTTATAATACTGATAGTGACATGGATAGCAACAACTCCCTCTCCTTGCGCGCAAGACCTCCTCAATCGTGTGTACTCAGGCGATGGCAACGCACGAGCCCCGCTACTACAATAACTACAAAATATAGTTTTAATACATTATTTTGTTTGATACAGTAACCAATGGACATAATGTAACACTTTACCATCGCGTGTTAAAATCTCAGTGGCTTTCGATTTGTTGAAGACATTCAATTGCCAAAGAATCGAACGAATGCGTATTGTCCTAAAAAATATCAAATAATCATCACCAATGTGATATTAAAGGAGAGACACTTGAGTGAAACTTTTTAAAGTTAAAATTGTCATCATGTTTTTTTCTGTACTGAAGACTGTTTCATCAATATGGATCTTTTTTGTAAACTTCCCAAAATTTAATTTAACTTTTTCAATAGGCCCTTTAATTATTCAGTTTCTATAAAATTTGTCTATGGCATAGGAAATGAAGGGATTATTGTATTTATTAGTAACCTTGGTGAGGCTCACTACTTACTTTATTACTTCCTGTAGAACTACTTATTTAAATGGCAACCCAAATATTTTTTACAACTTTTTACATCTCAGTGACTCTTGCCTACAAAATTTTAAGCAACTGACTTTTCAAAATAATGTTTTCAATGCAAAAGTGTTGTAAACAACATCCTGAACTAGTGTAGTCAAACATTTATTAAATATGTATATTTTTACTTTTTAATGACTTTTACCAACAACATTGTAAGCAACTTATTTTTCTAAATTCAAATTCAAATTCAAATTCAAATTTCTTTATTTGGATGCTTTTAAACAGCAAAAAGCCAATTACATAAAAGCATCAGTACAAATACAGTAATTTACATGCATGAATAAGAGTTAAATAAATCAGTCCATTCAAGCAATGCAACAGTCACTATACCTAGATAACAATATAACAAAATATAAATAATAATTAAATGCACAAAGTTATACATTCAAAGAGGATAGTGAACATGCAAATAAATAGAATGAATAATATAAAATTAAATATAATAATAATGTAATGCAAATTTAGACCACATAAACAAACTAATGAATTAAGTTAATTCAATAACAGTAAACTAATGTTCAAGCTCATGCAATATTACGAGGACTTTATTTTTAAACATATTAAGCGTATCACAGAATAAATCTAAATCGGAGTTTGCAGCAAGACAGTTAAACAGTCTACACATATTGTTTATTGGAGAAAAATATCCCAGATTGGTTCTAGAAAATGTTGGAGAGAACAGGCAAGAGCTCCGCGAGCCAGGTCGAGGAACAGAAAAATTGAGCCGAGACAATAGACCTCCATCATCGACCACTCCCCCAACCAATTTATGTAAAAATAACATATTATTAAGCTTGCTTCTACTGGCCAGACTAGGGACTTCAAATATATTCAATAGTTCAGAATATGAAATTAAGTCGGTGTAAAAATTAAAAGTCTTAAAATAAAGAAATCTTAAGAACTTTTTTTGAATACTTTCAATCATATCTACTAGATAGTTTGCTTGAGGATACCAAATGATCGCCCCAAATTCTACTTTAGATCTTACAAAAGAGAAGAAAAGTAACTTGAGAGAATCAGGATTTTGCAAATAAATACTTGATCTTTTAATAAAGCCGACCATTGAAAAAGAAGATTTACAAACAGATAAAACATGATCATTAAATTTAAAATGAGAATCAAATACAATCCCAAGATCTTTTATGCTGGTCATTCTATTGAGAGTAACATTTTCCATGTTGTAATTAAAAATTATTTGAGATTGAGGTGTTTTTCTGGTGTATGAAACTACTGCACACTTACTTACATTGAACTTTAAATTATTTTTACTCCAGTTTATTAATGAATCTATGTCCTGTTGAAGTTCATAACAATCATTTATGTTGTCAACAACTTTAAAGAGTTTTAAATCATCAGCATATAGAAGCAAGTTAGAAAAAGTAACACAACTCTGAATATCATTAATAAAAATTATGAAGAGCAATGGGCCCAGATTTGACCCCTGTGGAACCCCAGAACCCACAGAGAATTCATTTGAGAAAAATCCTTCATATGACACGTACTGTTTCCTTTGATTTAAATATGAACAAAAGAACTTGATGAGTCCATCACTTATGCCTAAGATGTTTAAAAGATGCCTAAGATCTGCCTTCTAAAAGATGTTTACAATGTAATGTAACATATTAAACGTACTCTGAACGAGAGGACATTTTTACTCGATAAATATCTTATAAGCAGCACCAAAACTGGATGTCTTTATCCTATATCTTTTCTAACATTAAAAAACATAGTAAGCATCAAATATGAAAAAAATTAACTTATGAGATTTCTAATCTTTGATTTTATATATAAATGCGCTATTAATGGCAATTTATATATAAAACATACATGTACTTTTGCTTTTTCAACCAATAAATGTTGTTCCTGCAATATTTAGATTTTGTAGCTTACAATGTTTTTGGTGGGACACCTTCATTGATCACAAATAATTTGTAAATGTTTATTATAATTGCATCTGTACAAATTAGAGTATTATTAATATATTATATGTATTAAAACCATAGTTAATTTGAAAAATATTGTTTATTGACATTTGTTGATGTATATTTGTTGAGTTTTTATTATAGAGAATATTTTGGCCAATAATCATATAAACTTTGTAAAATATTATTTCATTATATTTCATCATTGAAATATAAATTGTATGTTTTTAACACAACACGTTCAACATGCTATAGGTATTTATCAATGTTGAAGCTTTGCTTTATTTACTTACCTTTTAATCTTGTGGCTTTTTGATGGAATAATACATTAATTGTGAATTAAACATTTTTAACGGTTGATTTATGAAATCTTTGTAATAATGATTGTCTTAATCATCATTTTATCTATATTTAGTTATTTGTATCCTCTGTAATTTCTTATCAGTCTTCACTTATTATTATACACTGTAACATTTTTTGTTAAATATAAAATGATTGCTACAAAAAGACGTGTTTTTTTTCAACACATTTTTTCATCTTTTAATGTGTTATTTATTTTTGGTCAACTTCCATTTCTTTATTCCAACTATTTCCCCTTTTTACATCATTATAATTAGACTATTTTATAATATTGCAATTATTTATAAAAAATATAAGTAGGTAACAGTCAAGTTTAAGGACAATAAATAGTGCCTGCCTGTATAACCTAATGAAGTATTTCAAAATTTTAACTAATCATGTAAACTAGAGAACAGAATATATGGACGGAAACAATTATAAAGATTATATAAACATTAACATTTGGTATGCTTTAACAAAGAAGAGAAACTTGTAAGCAGAGTAAACGATAGTAAAACAAAATACCCCCGTCGCAGCAGACCTGCGTACTCAGCGAATTTCCAATGGAATTTTGGTATATTTTCTATTACCACATAAAATCCATGGGGATGAGAGTATGTAGGTTTGCCGCCATATGGGTTTTGTTGGTATATATAAGTTAAACCCTACCTAGTGATTGTACATACCAAATTTTATAAGGCTATGGTGTTCTTTTTATTTTCCCCATAAACCCTATAGGGGTGAGTACGTAGGTTTGCCGCCAAATGGGTTTTCTAAGCAAATGTAAGTTAAACGCTTCCTAATGAATGTACATACCAAATTTTATCAAGATATGTCAATAAATAAGCAAGTTAGAAGGTTTTGTTGATTTCCCATAAGAATAACATGAAAAACATACTTTTTGGATTTTCTCCATAACCATTTAAGCTGGGTAAAAAATTCAAAATACTAGATTGTTTGTTTTTTTAAGCTCTTTTAAATGGTTTAAGTTAAAATTGTTGAATTTTCTAAATAAAAGTAAAAAAAGCCAAAAACCCATTTTTAACCCTTTTGAAACCCCATAAAACCCTGTTCCCATGGTCCGATCATTCTGGTTCGCGAACTCAACCTAGTAGACGCTGGCTTACATCCCTGTACCAAATTTCATCAAAATCGGAGGTTCCGTTCAAAAGTTATCGTGTTAACGGACACATAGATATATATATATAGATATATATCTATGGCCAACTTCCTAACGAGAACCCGATATTTGACATTATAAGAAAAGAATTTAATACAAGATATATAAAATGTCAAAAAGTATGAATATTCCCAAAGTACTGGTTCATGTTGACAAAATTTCAAGAAGATAAATTTAACATATGATTATTTTATTTGTTTATCTAAATTGTATTAAGTTAAGATTTATTTTATTTTTAGTTTTATTTTATTTTATTTTATTTTATTTGCTTGAAAATGGCCTTAGTGCCGAAACATGTCGCAATTAGATAAAAAATGTTTGACAAGGATACTCAGTTTACTTTATTAATATTTTTTAATATATAGATATATATATATATAGACATATATATCAATTTGAAAGAACTGTGTTTTTGGCTTCTAGGGACCTCAAAATGAAAAAGTATCATGGTCCTGGGCTTAGGTCTTACCGTGACTACTACCGTAATAGCGTATTCGATATAGGGAAATTCGCTAAAAGTAGCTGGACTGTTTCAACTAACCCAAATACTTGAAAAAAATCTTGTTGTTCACCAAACGTTATCAATATACGATTCAATACTTATTGTCTTTTCCCATTTCTAATGCACATTTTAAATGTACGAGTATAAAACAATCAAAACGTCTAAAGAATAACTTACTTTCAGTCTTGCTGTAAATTTTAGTTACTATCGAAACAAAATGGAAAGTATTTACCAGAATCAGCTTATGAAGTTTCTAAGCAATATCTAAGTTCATCAAATATGCAGGTTTTTATTTAAAACAAATTTAATAAAGGGAATAACAAAAATCTCTTTAATTAAGGGTGCCAGAAATTTACTAAAGATACCTTCAGACGTTTTATGTCGTATGTGTTGTTGTCTGTGATTAGTAAAATTGAGCAAAACGGCATTTGAATTCCGTAAATAGTTATTAAATGTTATATGGCAACTAATAAATCATATCATAGATATTTGTTATGTTTGTGATATCATATTTCGAATCGAGGGTTGCGTTTTAAAAGAAACGCCCTCTACCACTCTTTCACTAATTCAGACTTGCTAACGTTATACCTAAAAGTAGTTATATTTGTTGTATAGGCTTATCCCCTATTACTTAAATAACTTATAAATAAGCTAGATAATTAAGACACATGCGATTTGGTTTAACCAACTAACTTTTACCCAAATCACAATTTATGAACGATTTTTACTGTCAGATAAATATATACCTGTTACATTTTGAAATATCTTACATTGAGGGTGTAGGTCTATATCTCGGTCTGGAAATCTTCTTAAGACGACGATTTAAAAGTGTTTGGTTTATCATATAGGCCTACTCGAGGCCATTAAATAGGCCTAAAATAAATTATTTGACACAATTGATAATTGAATGTGACTTATGCTAAGAAGCAACGATTATATTCAACTAACTTAGTTTTAATGACGAAGTCCATTGTAATTACAGTGTAATTATTGAACGACTAATAAATATTGTCTATTGTCATCAGCAAGAACATTTGAAGATTTTACAAAACTATGACTTAAAAATCCTAACTGAAATGCAAATGGTGAATAATTACACAAAGATAAATAAATAAATAAACTGCACATAAAGAATTAATTTTTTTTTTCAAAAGTTATACTGTTTGTTTTAAAAGAACAGTTATAAACTGTTATACAGTATTTGAATAAGCTGTATAGCAAAAACAATTATTACTGTAAAATAAACACATTCAATTGAAGTTAACTGTCAATCGAATTTCAGCGGCCTGCTGACATTTAGTTCCCGTTAAAATCAAATATTTGGTACATCGAGTGTTTTGTTTATGTGTTTCTGCTTGAAACCTCAGTTTAGTTGCGGTGTCAGGTACCCTGACTCCTTTAAAACAGTAAACCAAATACAGTATCATCACATTTCATAAATAGGGAAATAAATGTCTATTCTCCTTAAGATAAATATAGGGAAAGAGTATGCAGGTATGCTGCCATGGGGAACACTAAAAGTAGGTTTTTAGCATAAAAAAATGTATTTCGACCATATGAAGTCATATACTAAGTTTCATCAATATCTGTCCATTGCTAAAGGAGTTTGCCTATTCTCCATATGATTAACATGGGAAAAGAGTATGCAGGTTTGCTGTCATCATAAGCACAAAAAAGAAGATTTTTAAAGATAAATGGATGAATCTCAACCAAATAAAGCTGAATACCAAGTTTTGTCCAAATATATTGGTTAATAAGTGAAATATTAACACATCCTTACATCCCTATTCTCCATAAGATTAAGTTAACATTGGAGCCTCAAAATACAATGTACTGTCTTTAGACTTTTTAATATCTCGGTAACCAATGGAGATAGAGCAAAGCTTCAAGATACTAAATTGTATGTTTTTTTTTAGCTAAATCCAATTATCCAAATTAAAATTTAAAATTTTTTAAAATTACATATGAAAAATGCAAAAAAAAACCTTTTTGGGGTACAAAACTCCACAAAATTATCATTACTGTATTTGTTTACATTTTCATTGGTGGAGTTAGATTCTGGATTGTCGTCTGCATTTAATTTCGTCGGTACTAAAGTTGGAAACAGGAATTTCAGAAATGGCAGAACATGACGTCAAATTCTTCCCCCTATTCCTCTCACGAACTCGACCCGTGGCGATTCCTCCATTGAGTAAATATGGCGTTATTAAGAAAACGTATAGAGTGGACAAGCAATGTTAAAATTTGGAAACGCTGAATGACAAGATCGTCCGCTAGGGGCTCTACTAACTGTCTACCGATGCGATATAATCGAAAGCCTTCAACAATTGATTCAATTCGAATTCTCCTTATGATTTCAATGATAATGATGACTATCGAGTTGATGCGATATGTAGTCGATTTAATATACCGAAAGAACAATCGATTGTTGCCTTGAGACAGGGACTGAATCCGAGTCCCCTGGCAAGCGTTCCTATCTTCCCTATAATAGACAATAGACTTTATTGGTCATCAGATATTGGTTAACAATACATTGACTTCGTCACAAGAAACAATAAAATGTAAAAGAGATACAATTAATAATTTATCACAGATTCAATGGCCATCCTTAGTTTAGTGTACACAACAAGACTATCAGCAATAAGAGTTATAGCTCATTGAAAAGAATTCATCGATCGAATATAAACATTCAGATATTAATACACTTTTTACACTTTTCTTAAATTTAACTGAGGACATTGACTTAAAATGTACAGGTACAAAACTATACAATTTAATTGACATATAAAACCAATTTTTTTTAGATTGACTATAGCTATATTGTTGAACTATTTTGAAAAATGCAAAAAAAAACCTTTTTGGGGTACAAAACTCCACAAAATTATCATTACTGTATTTGTTTACATTTTCATTGGTGGAGTTAGATTCTGGATTGTCGTCTGCATTTAATTTCGTCGGTACTAAAGTTGGAAACAGGAATTTCAGAAATGGCAGAACATGACGTCAAATTCTTCCCCCTATTCCTCTCACGAACTCGACCCGTGGCGATTCCTCCATTGAGTAAATATGGCGTTATTAACAAAACGTATAGAGTGGACAAGCAATGTTAAAATTTGGAAACGCTGAATGACAAGATCGTCCGCTAGGGGCTCTACTAACTGTCTACCGATGCGATATAATCGAAAGCCTTCAACAATTGATTCAATTCGAATTCTCCTTATGATTTCAATGATAATGATGACTATCGAGTTGATGCGATATGTAGTCGATTTAATATACCGAAAGAACAATCGATTGTTGCCTTGAGACAGGGACTGAATCCGAGTCCCCTGGCAAGCGTTCCTATCTTCCCTATAATAGACAATAGACTTTATTGGTCATCAGATATTGGTTAACAATACATTGACTTCGTCACAAGAAACAATAAAATGTAAAAGAGATACAATTAATAATTTATCACAGATTCAATGGCCATCCTTAGTTTAGTGTACACAACAAGACTATCAGCAATAAGAGTTATAGCTCATTGAAAAGAATTCATCGATCGAATATAAACATTCAGATATTAATACACTTTTTACACTTTTCTTAAATTTAACTGAGGACATTGACTTAAAATGTACAGGTACAAAACTATACAATTTAATTGACATATAAAACCAATTTTTTTTAGATTGACTATAGCTATATTGTTGAACTCTAAGATTATTTTTATTTCTTGTATCGTAATTGTGAAAATCTCTATTAGTTTTGAATTTATCTAGATTATTATGAACAAAAGACAGAGCAAATAATACATATAAAGAGGGCAAAGTCAAGACATCTAAGTTAAAAAAACAAAGGCTTGCAATGGCTTCGGAAAGGTGCTTTACAAATTATTCTTATGGCCTTCTTTCGTAAAATGAAAAGTCTGTGGGCATGGGAACTATGCATGGCCCCAAAGTAAAATACCATAAGATAACAGACTCTGGATTTGTGCAAAATAAACATTGAGTAGAATGAAAGTATCAACAGTACTACCAGGTGCTACCTTCTCAACCATGTACAGACCCTTAGATGGTTTACCTGAAATATAATCAATGTGGGCATACCAAGATAAGTTGGAATCCAAATACAGTCCCGAAAATTCGAGAGAATCTATTCCTATTTGTCTACTAAATGAAAAATTAATGTCAAAAAATTTTTCAGAGTTTTTATTGTCCACTCTATACGTTATGTCCACTCTAACGCCATATTTACTCAATGAGAGTGTTCTTGGCGCCTCACCAGGAGTTACCAAAACGGTAATTGTCGTCTGCTAACAATGCAAATAAATGCCTTGTTAGCAGACGACAATTAATTATCGTCTTGGTTAGTCACCGGTAACCCCTGGTGAGGCGCCCGGAACACTACCACTGATTCCTCTCCTCTCCTCTTGAATCATTCCGATCATTCGCGCCAAAAAAAAAACGTTCATTAAAGTCAAGTGGCAACACTGATTGAGAGTATTCCGGGCGCCTCGACAGGGTCACCAAAACGGTAACTTCGTCTGCTATGTCGTCTGCTAACAAGGCATTTGCATTGTTTAGCAGACGACAAATTAGTCACCGATAAACCCGGTGAGGCGCCCGGAGCACTACCAGTGTCTTGTCATATGTTTCTCTATTTCCCTGTTTTCCTGCTTCTGCTGCTGGCTGCTGCCCGCCAATATGTCGAATTCGCCATTTTAAACTGTGCGTCGTCGATCCTCATCGTAACATAGTCATTTGTTTATTGTTAGCAACGCAACTGAGACTGATGGAACGTTAATTGTGCAAATTTACTTATTGCTCTCTTAGAATTTTGAAACTCATTTTATGTGGTTTTGTTACCTTATTTTAATCATAAGTCATAACCTTATTAACCAAACTTTTTACTTTGTCAAATAGGGCTAGTGATCAAATGTTCTTTCAACAAAGATAGGCCTAGATCCTCTCTACTTCACTAAGATTTATGTGTCTTTCGCCCCAGGCCACCTACTTCCAGGAAGCGGTGTAAGTGAACAATTTTATTACCATATTAATTCTTCAACCATTGGATCTCATTATAGCCTAGGTTGTTTATATTTTATGAGTTTCAGTTTAACATTTTTTAAAAGGCTTGACACAAAGTGCTAAATCCATAGACCTAGGACAAGTTTTATTTTTTATTTTTATTTATTTAACTTATTTTATACTTGAACCTTAGCCTGAGAAGTTCGATCAATAAAATATATCCTGGAATTTCATGAAGAAAAAAAAATTTTAGTTACCGGTAACGGTTATGTGTAGGCCTAAAAGAGACTAGAGTTGATTTAGGCTAGGCCTATATGGAGGATTTTTTGTTGACCAGTTCCATACCATAGAAGATGTAGCCTATTATAATAGAACAATAGCCTTCAAATTCCTCAACACATAGAATAATATCCTAAGTTTGATACCGTAGCTCAAATTTAAGGATAACTTATTAGGCTAGGCTCTCTAACGAAAAAGGCTAGCGATTTTGATGAAATTTGATACAGAGAGGTGTAGGGCAGCCTAGGTCAGCATTCTTTAGGTTAAGTTTGAAAAACAGCACGATCGGACCATCATACTGCGGTCTTTTATGGGTCAAAAAGGGGTTTTGTCATTATATCTCTTAATTATTTATATGGACGGTTTGAACTGAAAAATATAATTACTTTAAAAATAAACAATTTAGTATTTTGAATAATTGACTTAGCTTAACTGCTTACAAGGAAAATTCATATTAAGTTTCCCATTAAAAGGAAAGGAGAGGTGTGTAACGAATATTTGTTTAAACCTCCCCACTGCAGCAAACCTACATACCAAATCCCATGGCATTCTAATGGAAAATAATTGTATAACGGAGCAGGATATCTACACTGAAGTCACCAAAAATCACTGAAAGTCACGGATTTTACATAGTGATCACGGAAGTCACAGAAAAGTCACTTATGTTTTCTTAATGCAAGAAAAGTCACTGATTTCTTTGTAGAAATTCAAATAATAACTTGATTTTGTGAGTAAAATTTTTGAGTTGTTTGTAATTTCCCCGTAACATTTTTTTTTAATATACCACACTAAATTCACTTATTTTAAACATTTGCACCCCAAAAGCTATGGAAAAGTAAAAAACTGTTATATCTAATAGGCAGTAGATACTGTGGAATCAGCTTATTAAATGTCTTGATGTTACTAAAACATTCATATTTATTTGTAATGTTTATATTTTGGGATTTGTAAATAGATCATACATGTTAGCTTAGCTTTGGCTATGATTTCATCTCACTCTTCCTTAAATCTAATTTATATAGCCTATACTATATTTAAATAAAAAAATAATATTGATACAAAACTATAATATTGGACAATGAAATTTGCCTATTTTATACTTTCTTTAGCGGATAATCTATGAGAATACATAACCATATCTCTTGTCAAAAGAAAGTAACTTAATCAGTTGATAATTTGCCGAGTAACAAGTCTGCTGTGACGGAGGTATTTTTTATTTCAGTTTGCACCCCTTGACTTGTCGTCTTTGTAGGCCTACTCCTTGACATTTACTCCTTAAATCTTTAGTAAAAGGGTTAAAAGATGTATGAAATGTTTACAGAAAATCCCAAGATGGATAACGAACTGGAAGAACTGTCTGCTCTTCTTTCGGACTGTGAAGAATCAGATAAAGCCACATCGTCCAAAATACCAGTTAAGCATGAAAAATGTGACGAAAAGAATAAATTAAAAAAATTACACGATTTTGACATATTTAATAGAGAACAGGACACACCACAATCTACAGAAAAAATACTGCCTTCTCTTAGTCAGTTGTTTGGAAAAAATAGTGCTATCCATGAAGGGGATACAGACTCCTCGGAAGATGAAGACAACCGAAATGCATCTGAACCAAAATATAATGACTCAGGTAGAGCGATTAAGCACTTGATTACAAAACAAGATGAACCGACAACAAGCCGTTCAAAAAGTTCGTCCTGGAAATCAAAAACAACGCTATTTGCACCCTCTGAAACACCAAAAACATCAGGAGCAAAGCCTCAAAAAGATATCTTCATGGATCCCTTTTTTGGTCTTCGAATAGTGTAAGTTTTTATTTAACATAGCCTAATAATTTCTTCTCAAAATTCTGTTTAAAATGTTATTGATAAATTTATTTTTGGATGTAAATCTGTTGAATTTTTATTTTATTTTTTTAGACACAAGAACAGGGGTGTTCTTAAATGTGATCGTATTTGTTCCTTAAAGATTTTCTTCACATAAGTTAGCCTATTTTGTTAATTTGAAGGCGTCAGTCGGTGGGAGAATTTATTCATTCCATATTCTCTTTTAACTGTTCAACTTCACTGAGCCAAATAACTAAAGCAAGAAAATTTTTGTATAGCCCTGAAAAAATAATTTGTTATGAATGAATGAAAGAGTGCTGTATTGAATAAAAATTGGAAATACAATGAGCAGGTTACTCGTATGGAACCTAAAAACTAAGTACACTACCAGCAGACCCTCAGAATAGCCGTCTACCGGGGTGGCATCCTCTTTCTGTAGCAGGACACAATACATTTTGTTTTAATAAATTCTTGTGTAACCAATCGGATTCCCTCTGCATATGCAGTACGGTAACTAACTGTTTGACATTAGCAGCTGCAGACAATCATGATAATAATAATAATACAGTAGAACCTCTCACATCCGACCTTCCCTCAACCGACTCCGACCATCCTACTGTCCGACCATCTATCAAGTATAATGTGTATGATTGATACACATTATACTTTGTTTTTGTGTCATAAACTAACACTCGAGTCATGTTTGTTGATATATTATTTGCTCTGGCCATGATATTGCATTGCTTGTGTTTTTTAAATGTCAATACTGTTTTGGTTTTTTTTTTCCAAATTTGACTCCTGACATTTGACATTTTGGCTGTTAAGACCATGGCCCAATCATGGTGAGAGGTTTACTGTTGTAGAAAAAACTCATCAGTGTTACATCCCCAAATTTTTTTACCCTTGGTTTTTAAAAACTGTTTATCACCTGCCAGCAGTGTGTAGAATCAGACACAACTTACTGTGTATATAAGCTCTGTAAGTTCTCTTTTCTTCTGATAGCAGACCTCTGTTCCTATTACCTCTGTTCCTTTATTATTTTTTATCTCTTATTAGTTCTTAGTTTTATTTCTCAATAAAATAAAAAGATAAATAACTAGCTCTCTAATTCTATGACACTCTAAATCAAACCAAGGGGCTTTTAATGTAATAAATTCTTAAAATTATTTACAAGGGTGATCCAGAATTGATAGGTCTGCTTATTGTACAGGGTGCGGTAATAAAACCGATCTATTTTCTTTCGGGCACCATTCAGCGACAGGACATCTAAGGATAATGGGGGTGGGCTTATTGGAACGCAAATTGCATGCCATTTCAGTAATCATGGATTACCAGTAATTTCAGTGGTCGCCTAATCTACATGTTTTTATTAGGCATTTTTATTAGTAACGCGCGTTCGTTACCAGGGCGTACTTCATGCGTCTCGTCAGTAAACATTATAATTTCTTTATCAGCATTTACACAATCATGTTTGTCAAATATTTGTCGCTTTGCATGGTCAGTGGGCTTTAATAACTAAACAATAGCCAATTAATTGGTATGGATGAAAATTAAGATCGAACAACAAAATTTGTCAAACCGAGGGGTCAGCCATGTTCAAGGCATCTCGCTAGCCTAGCGGTTAGCGTCGGACTCTGGTTCAAGAGGTCTCGGGTTCGATTGCCGGGGTGTCCACATCAATATGATGGGTTTGAAATACTCTCCTCTAAAAGCGTTTAGTGTACATGGTAAAATTTTCTAAAATAATGCCTCCGGCTTAGACAAAAGCAATGCAGTAGCTTGTTTTCTGGTAGGCCGACGAGAACTGTTTTCTACACAGCAGTACGGACTCTATCCATGTTCACTGGTGTCTGCGCTGACCTTGGATGGCTTGTTGGCTTCGTTTTTAACTCAAAACAAGTTTATCTAAAGTTAGTAATCCTCTCCATAATTGTGCTACGCGAAGGAACTTTTAAATTTTGACCTAATTGAAAGAATGCACAAAACTGCCGCTGAGTAGCAATGATTGAATCCCCACTATTGAAATACATCTTGATAACAAACGAGCGTTGTTCAAGCGACCACTACTCCATGACTACTAGAATGGCATAAAATTTGGTTTCCAACAAGCTTACCCCCACCTTTCTCAGACGTCCTGTCGCTGAGCGGTGTGCGAAAGAAAATAGATCGGTTTTTTTTTTGCCACACCCTGTATTTACGATAGCACATATATTTTTCTAATTATTTTCCTTAATAACTGTTTTTGAAACTGCTCGATTAACCTGGGCTCTGTAATTAATATTTTCTCTTTCATTCAAGTTAAACCTCGCAACAATTTGCCTGAAATCTTCGCGGTCTCCTCTCTGAATTGTTGGGAAATTTATTAAAATTTGCATATATAGTAATTTTTTATAACAATTTTTGTGAGAATATTACAACACTGGCCACTTGAATAACATTCTGCATTAATAGTTTGGCACAACCTCTCCTCACTTTCGACCATTATGGGCCATGGTTGGAATGGCCAAAAGATTAAATATCAGGAGGAGCATGCATAAACACATTTTCTTGGTAAAAGAACAGCTATAGTACTGCAATACAAATTAGAACAGTACCAGATTATTCTCATGGTACATTCCCTATAGTAAGCATGGCTGATCAGAAAGGGAAGCATAGTGAATTTGAGTTACTCAGTCATTCTGAACATGCTCGTCAACAAAGAATATGTGAATCACAGACGGGCACTAGATCGGGTATCGGGAGAAGTTGGTTGAGGGAAGGTCGGATATGTCTATTTTACAATAACTATTTTCAGGACACCATTGATTTCATCACAAATTTTGAAAGACAAAATGCAAGGAAGGACAGCCGTCAGATTCAACGGACTGCAAAATCACCTTACCAACTTAGATAAGTCCAAGGATTGGGTCTTAGGTGGTGTGATTACATCACGTTTCATGAAAACTTCCCAGAAGGTAAGTCTAACATCAACTTGCTTTGTCAGGTAAATCAAAATATTTATGATTCAAAACCAAACAGGTTTTTTTCAGCAATTGGACTATTTTCCTTTCTTGATTTTCTACACTCAGAAGAGAAAATTTTTTAACCATCATGTTTAAAAAATCAATAGCTTTTAACATGAAAAGGCGTTAATGTTAATCTATTACGGGACCTCAATAATATATCAATATGATTGCATACCATACATAAATTTTGTACTTTTTAACATTTCTTATAAAGAGTTTGATGAGTCCATTTATAGTCCATGTTTAATTCCAGCAACAATATTGATTGCACTGTGTCTGTTATCGGCTGAGCGGTAACTTGATGTAGAGCTAGATAGCGTCCGTTGTCTATTGGTGGTATCTCCAATTAGGCTCTTTGACTTCCTACTCTCACTCTAGTCGTTTTATTTGTTTATTGTGACACTGATAAACTTTCTAACCTCCAATATTTTTGTTTACATTTTCCATACATTGTCAATTAAATATTATTTCAATTTATTTCATTTATATCAAATAGGTTATGACATTTTTGTTTTATGCAGATTGTATTGTATTTACAAGTTTGTCAAATTTATAGTTTTTATAACACTAACTTGAGAGAGGCCTTCCTTTTAAATTCAACATTATTTTCACCCTTTTTCAGGGAACTCCATATGCCATTTGGATCCTAAGCGACCTAAGGGAAGATATGAAGACTGTGTCTGTTTTTTTATTTGGAAAAGCATACAAAAATCTGTGGAAAACCAACACACATATTGCTGTGGCAATACTCAACCCGACGCCACTTGAAAACCGGAAGTGAGTTTGAATAATTTACCCAAAGTTCTTATATTACTGTGATATAAAAGGCTGAAAAGTAATATGAGATGTAATATGGATGAAAAATTATCATCTACTTAGTATACTTTTACCAATGTATCAAGAGGTGGACGGAGTCAGTCCCGCTGGCTGTAATTTAACATGAGGTGAAACTACATAATTAGTATTTTCTGTTCTATGTGTTAAAACAAAAAATTCAAAGTAGTCAATTGTTTTTAATAGTTAAAAGGGTTAATATCATTTGGTTTATGAGCATTTTCTTTGTTATTTAATTTTTAAGTTCTATACAATAGTTTCCCCATTTCCCGTAAGGAATAGTCAATTTTCCCTGCAACATAACTGCAAAATTAATCACAAAATATGGTACGCAATGTTAAAACAAACCTTATCAGAAAATTCACACTTTGTTTTTACTATTTTATCTAACCCATCAAAGTGTTTGTATAGGAACTATTTTTTTAATGTTCATCTTTAAACATGTATTTTTACTAAATTATAGTTCCTGCCCTGATTCACTTAGTTCCCATGGATGGCAGCAACGTCGTTTAGTAGATCCCTGTTCCGTCAACTAGTCAAAGTGGTAGATTTAAACTCTTCTTTATATTGTTTAGTAGCGAACAAACATAAAATTTTTGTGTATATGTTTACAATTAATGTTTAAAATTATTAATTCTTTAAGATTATCATAGATATAAACAATATTTTGAACTAACTTACAAATAAATTGTACCCATGCTATTAAATACAAAATTAGCATGAATACTGGGTGTCTCACGTAAGTCGTTTGAAGTTGATTACAAAGCAACACAGCTGGTCCTACAAACTTGGAACAATATGCTTTCTCACTAAATTGTCTTCAAGAATTAATACCACGGAACACAGCCTAAAGGTCTGTAGAGGGTGATGCATATGGCTTTCCAGAGAAAGTGTACTTTTCCTGTTCAAACCTTGAATGTTTTGTTGAAAATGACTTGCTGCCATGGCAAAGGTTTGTTGCCATCCAGCTTTGAAACAATTTGCCTTTCTTTATTGGCCAAACTTCGTATGACCTTTTGTTAAGTACTCATCAGCACCATCAATACCTACTTAGAGTCCCGTTCGTACAGTGTATGCACTGTGGGTGTTCCAAAAAGGACTAAAAATACATTAAAATCACGATGGAAAACAAATTTAATATAATTTTATTAAACATTTCCAAAACTATTCACATTCATAAAACTTTTAAAACAAGACCATGTGCTTCCTAAAACTCAATCAAAACATAAACAAAACAATGTTTACAAAATTCAACAGTGTTATCCCATATGATTTATGTTAGAATTATTAAAATAATTCAGTGTTACCATATTGAAAGTTACATTTTCCAACATCCTCCCACCTAAGTTCTTCGAAGAGAAGAACTTACAAAACAAACTATTAAAATCTAGTTAAACACAAAATTTCTTTAAAAGGTTCACATCTTAGTCATAATTGAAAGTCGATGTTTACTAGGTTTTCAGCTCAAATTAAGTCTTTTCTGAATCTCCCACCATTTCGAGTCAAATACTCGACCAATACAGTTTCTGGATGGAAGATCAGCAAAATTCCTTGATCGCACCAACAAGGTTGTTGTCAACAAATTGCATGTAGCTTCACCGAAATCTGTTGGTAATTTCCCTAAAAATGTCCACCCAAACTTTGTTTCAAGTCCAGTGATGGAGCCGTCAGCGAACCTCTCAGTTCTTCCAGTTAAAAACTTTCCGGCATAATCTCCACCAATAAGTAAATCAACCGGGCCAGAGTCATCTAAAACATTGCTGACGTCAATGCCACAATCTTCCATCTCTTCAATCCATGGTCCTTCCGGAATTGTAGGAAGTGTTCCACATATAATATCAGTTCCTAGGACTTCTATGTTGTCAAGGAATGTTTCATTGCCATCTGTTAAATTTACTTCAAACTTGTTGTGAACACTTTTTCCCCTTCTCATGTCTTGAAAGAGAGAATGGAACAATGTTTCTTTCTTGATAAATTTACAGTTCAATGCATATGCAGTGGAATTAGTTATGTAGGAGCGCTGTGCACAATTGTCAATAGCCGCTCGCACGATTCGCTCTTCTCCATTGGGTCCTTTCAACTTCAATTTTGTGGTGCAAACTATAACACTTGGATCGCAGGAAGGAGGGTTAGCAATCACCTTCGTTTTTATAACGGCTGGTAACTTTTCATTCTTGTTTTCAATCTCTGTGTTTCTTTTCTTTGGAGATTTCTCTTGATTTTTCACTCATAGTACGGACATAGGCGTGCGCACGGGGGGTGCCAGGGGTGCCACGGCACCCCCATTAGGTCAAGACTCGGCTTTTTTTAGTAGGCTAATAACAAGATTATAATACAATCAGGTAAATTGTGTAATAGAATAATTTGTCAAATGGAAACGATTTAGTACATGATGGTTAATGGTTGTCTTTTTTAGCCATTTACTCAGTTTAGCAGCGTTTAACGTGAAGTTATTTGAGACGGAATCACCGCATCACCGCACGCTCACCGCGGGAAGGATTACTCCTTGGCGGCCGGTGGGTTGGCAACACTGTCTGTCAACCCGGCACTTGATAGCGACATTGCTGCGACAGCAGTAGCAGTGTTATGTTAAATTATGTTCGTTCTTATTAGTTATCGCACTTGTGTAAGTTTTTTTAACCGAAATAGGGATTAAATACTTTGTGTTTGTGATTGTGATATTAACTTAGTTCATAATGAGTAAACAAGTGCGTGGCGGGAGTGATAGTGGCCGTGACATAAGGCCGTAACAAATTTCAAAATTCGTGATTTTGGCTCTAAATCTTCAAAAAATTTCCGGGGAAGGACCCCTGGCCCCCTTTGGTTGGGGGGTATTCCATACCCCCCAAACCCCCCGGAGCATTGGCACCCCCAATTCCAAGACCCTGCGCACGCCTATGAGTACGGACACAGTAGAAGTGCATGCTTCTTGTCACAAATCATGCATGTCCTTTGTAGTTTACATCGCTTAGTAGAATGTTTCGGAAACAAACAAAGGTAGCAACATCGCTTATCCCGTACACATCGTACTTTATCTTCAAGAGACATTTCTCTTGCCTTGAAGCAATTAGTACTTCGATGCGGTCCTCGACAGAAGATACACTCTTTCCGGTGGTTTGCAATTAATAGTTCTGCTGCTGAAGGAACTAATGAGTTTGGTTTTGTTAAACCTTCAGTCTTACTTAAATCTTTATTTGTACTACTCGCATCGTCAGTTATACCGAATTTGCTTACAGCCAAAGCGATCCTCTGTTCACTTTGTACTTCTGATTTGATAAATGAACGAAAACGCGAGAGTCTTTGTTCTGCATCACCTGTGTCATCACACAAACTACTTCTTTGCCATGCACGTAGGAAATCCTCAGGCATACATGACTCTAACATGGGACAAATTATTGCCGCACATTTACCTGATGTTAGTCCTAATAGCTCTAAAAATCGCAGCTGACATTCAAGTTTATCATACACATCAAATAACTTAAAGTGAGGTGCCTTAGCATTTTTTATGATAGTCTGTAACAGGTCTCTGGTGTAGAAATCTATCAGTAAATGCTCCCTCCCAAACCTCTCTTTAAGGGTGTCGACTACAACATTGTAGTTATTGCAATCTTTAGTGATGGGGAAACTGTCGACCACCTGTTGTGCCCTCGAACCTGGTTTCATGGATTGCTTCAAGATTCTAAACTTGTGAAACGTAGCAATCGATTCATCAAGATGAATGGGCTCAAACTGTCCCCAAAACGGCAACCAGTTTTTCAGTTCCCAATAAAAAGGTTCAATTTTGATTGGAGGAAGTTTAAGGGAATGACCAACACAATTTAGCGATTCACTACATGATTCAGTATTTTTATTTGACTCGATATCTGCAAGTTTAATTCGTACTGACTCTACTTTCTTGCCATACTCTTCGGTTTGAAGCTTCTCTTCTTCATAAGTTTCATCAGTCAATTCCTCATCCAACATTAGTTCCAAAATTTTTGAATCTGCTTCTTGGAGCGCTTCCAAATCTCTTTCAATTACTGCAAAAGCAGATCGAGCGTCCACTAGCTGTTTTTCATTCAAGTGCTGTACAACTAGATTACAATTTCTTGTAATAGCACTTCTTAGGATTTTTCTTGCCTTTTTTGTTCTCTCCATCGTGACAGGCACTCACAACTGATAACTATGGTTGTTATTTCAACTATAATACCAATATTGTAAGTTTCTTGCCTCACGTTTAGGCGCCAGATGTTCCAAAAAGGACTAAAAATACATTAAAATCACGATGGAAAACAAATTTAATATAATTTTACTAAACATTTCCAAAACTATTCACATTCATAAAACTTTTAAAACAAGACCATGTGCTTCCTAAAACTCAATCAAAACATAAACAAAACAATGTTTACAAAATTCAACAGTGTTATCCCATATGATTTATGTTAGAATTATTAAAATAATTCAGTGTTGCCAACATGCATATTGAAAGTTACATTTTCCAACAGTGGGGTTTATTTAAACGAATTATGTAAATTAATTTTTGGCAGCTGAACTGTTACGCAAGTAATCTCTCAGCTATGCCAGCTGAAAGACCAAATCAAAACGGCCCTTTCCAGGGCCACTTTAGAAATATAGGCTCAGTTTAGTTTAATTTTAAATGTACTGACACAGGTGCTTTGCACAGCAGAACATATTATTTATTTCACTAGTTATTTATTTAACATCTTCATTTATTTTATTATTATTATTATTTTAAGTTGGTAGCCAGATATGATAGCCATACGATATATATATATATACAGGGTTAGGCAAAAGTCTGCACAACCTCAGTTAACTTTTTAACGCGTTGCAGTAGGAAAACCAAACTCGGCACATGTTGACAACATGAAAAACTGCACTTTTTTATCAACTACACAAATTTCTTTGCCCCTGCCCCCAAAATGGCATATTTTGGGGGCATCCCCAAATTTTCAAATGTAAACCCCTATTGAGTGACCCCCTCATTTTAAACGGTTTACCAAGAGAAATTAAATGGTGCAAACCGGAGGTCGATATCTCACCCCTAACCAAAATGGCAGCCATTTCAAAATTTGAGATGGGCAATCAAGTTTAAGTCTGGACACCCCCAATTAATTTTTTAACACGTTGCAGTAGGAAAACCAAACTTGGCATATGTTATCAACACAACAAATGCAATTTTTCATCAAAGACACAACTTTGCCCCGACCCCTAAAATGGGGTATTTTGGGGGCAGCCCCAAATCTTCAAATGTAAACCCCTTTTGAGTGACCCCTCATTTTAAACGGTTTATCAAGAGAAATTAAATGGCACAAACCGGATGTTGATATCTCATCTCTTACCAAAATGGCAGCCATTTTAAAATTCGAGAAGGGTTAATTGACATTTGTTAAAATTAAATCGGAAAATATCTTTTTAAAATCGATAATTTCTGGAATTATTTTAGAATTGAACCTAGTAGCAGAAATGAACTAGTAGGTTCAATACTAAAATACTTCCAGATATTCTCGATTCTAAAAAAAGCTATTTTCCGATTTAATTTTAAATTCAATAGTCAATTTAACCTTCACGAATTTTAATATGGCTGCCATTTTGGTTAGAGATGAGATATCGACCTCCGGTTTGTGCCATTTAATTTCTCTTGATAAACCGTTTAAAATGAGGGGTCACTCAATAGGTTTACATTTGAAAATTTGGGGCTGTCCCCAAAATACCCTATTTTGGGGGTCGGGGCAAAGTTGTGTCTTTGATGTAAAATTGCATTTGTTATGTTGATAACATATGACGAGTTTGGTTTTCCTACTGCAACGTGTTAAAAAATTAATTGGGGGTGTCCAGACTTATACTTGCTTGCCCATCTCAAATTTTGAAATGGCTGCCATTTTTTGTTAGGGGTGAGATATCGACCTCCGGTTTGTGCCATTTAATTTCTCTTGATAAACCGTTTAAAATGAGGGGTCACTCAATAGGTTTACATTTGAAAATTTGGGGCTGTCCCCAAAATACCCTATTTTGGGGGTCGGGGCAAAGTTGTGTCTTTGATGAAAAATTGCATTTGTTATGTTGATAACATATGACGAGTTTGGTTTTCCTACTGCAACGCGTTTAAAAGTTAACTGGGGGTGTCCAGACTTTTGCCTAACCCTGTATAAATTAATTAATGGATTTAATATATCTTCAATTGTTTTTGTCCCAGTACATCTAGATACTGTAGTTTTATGCTTAATGGATGGCAAGTGCATTTATCAAAAAATGCTTGTTATAGGTTTATATATTCATTTTCCTTTTTGGCTGGTATATAGTTGTTTCTATTGTCTTTTTTTTTTGTATTTTGGTGAATTACTTAAAATTCATTATGATTACATTTTTAGTTTTGTAAAGATGAAATTACTCATAGAACGTCAAAGAACTGGCTGGGTAGCTGAGTGGTTATAGTGCTCGTCTAAGAATCCAAAGGTTACCGGTTCACTCCTGAGAAAAATTAATAGCTTTTTAAAGGTTTTGATTCCAGACCCAGATGCAGTTTGTCATTGGGCTATTAATTAATGATGCTTTCTAACAACTGGGCACGGTGAAATCGGATGAATGTATAAGAGAAATATCAGAAGGCCAAAGTATTATTAAGAACAGTTTAGATATAGCAAACAAATTGAATACGCACTTTAACTCAGTTGCTGATAAACTAGCCAATACTGTCTCCCATGATGAGGCAGCCAGCTTGGTGGACTTTGACGGTGACGAGCCATTTACACTAAACATAGTTACTGAAAAAGAATTGTATGAGATAATCCAGAGTCTAAAGAATACAAATGCAACAGGTTGGGATGATATACCCACATCCATAATAAAGTATTCTAGCAAACTTATAATAAAACAGCTGTCTTATTTAATTAATTTATCTCTTCAAACAGGAATATTTCCAGAGAAGCTAAAATACTCTGATATCATACCTGTGCAAAAAAGCAAAGATAGTAGTGATATCAATAATTTTAGGCCGATTGTTAATCTATCAGTGTTTTCAAAAATTTATGAGAAGTGTTTCTTAAACCAGCTATGTAGATATTTGGAAGAAAATAGAATACTTAAAGCTAATCAGCACGGATACAGGAAAGGAAAATCTACATCGACAGCAGTGTACGACACCATTGATACGGTATTGCGGGCTTTGGATGGGTCGAGGGACTGTGCTGCACTGTTCTGCGACCTATCCAAGGCCTTCGACTGTGTCAATCACAAATTATTGGCCAGTAAATTGGAAAGATATGGAATTGAGGGAACAGAGTTAGCCTGGGTTGTTTCTTATCTTCAAAATAGGCAGCAGAGAGTGATCATAAAAAATAATCAAGGTTTCAACTCTTTTTGGTTAGCTATGAGAAATGGAGTCCCCCAAGGCTCATCACTGGGTCCCATACCGTACTATTCGTCCTCTATATTAACGACATAAAAATTAATGTTTTAGATTCTAAAATTACTCTCTTTGCAGATGATACCAGTGTTGTAGTACAAGCATCTGGAGAACAACAATTAGAACATAGACTGATAAATAGCTTAGAACAGCTATCACACTGGTACTCATTAAATGGCCTCCAGTTCAATGCTGCTAAATCCAAACTTACTGTCTTTAAAACCAGGCAAGAGGGACAAATACTCCAGCAAATTAATTAAGTCAAAAGCGTAAATGACACAAAATTTCTGGGCCTAAATCTAGATAAAGACATCAAATGGAAGGAGCACATATCATGTCTGTGTAAAAAGCTTGGAACAGCTTGCTTTGCTATTAGAGTTATGCTCCCAGTTGTTGATAAGGCCACCATTAAATCTATATATTATTCAAACTTTTACAGCCACTTGAAATATGGTGTTATGTTCTGGGGTGCCTCTTCAACAGTTGACAGGGTTTTCAAAATGCAATAAGGTTAATTGCAGGACTAAGAAGAAGAGATTCTTGCAGGCCCTGGTTTGAACAGCTCGAGATCTTAACACTCCCCTCTTTGTATGTTTATGAGCTAGCGCTGTTTTTCAGGTCTAATCAACATCTTATGTTGGAAAATCAGCATGCACATGAGCATAATACGAGGAACCGGGGACTTCTCCAATACCCAATTCACAGACTGTCACTCTTGGAAGGTGGTCCTTATTATATGGGTCTGAAGGTGTACAATAAGTTACCTGAAGCCATAAAAATGATTGGTCCTGTAAATAAATTTAAGTGTAAATTAAAATCAATCCTTGTAAGCAAAGTTTATTATAAGTTAGATGAGTTTTTTAATGATGACAACTTTATGTAAATATGTACAGTACTAATTTTAATGAAACCTGTGTGACCTGTAGTGTAGCAATAATTAGTTTAAGGCTTGAACTGACATGTCATGTATTTACTATGTAAATTGTTTATGACGAAAAATAAATGAAAACTGGTCGATGTTAGATAGTAAAAAGACTGGGGTTTGGACCGTTCCCTGTCAAAACGTTAAAAGATGCCACTGGCGTAAATATTCCCCCCCCCCTCCCCCAAAAAGCAGACTTTGGCAAGAAGATAACAGTTTTTAATGAAATATAATACTTTAACCGTGAATGGAGGTGACAGTAGCTTAAGTAAATTCCTTGAGCTTTATTGCTGCATTCCTCGTTCTTTGTAAAATCACTTCTCTAGCCAACTAAATAAAAATATATGTACAACATCAATCAATTGAAAGATATTTAGTTAAATATACCAAAACACAACCCAAATATAACAACGCAACATGTGTCTGTATAGTCACAACACCAGTTTGGTATTTGTATATTTTTATAAATGATAAAGATTAGGACATACATAAATTGTCTTTTTATATACTTTCATTCTTAGATAAAAATTTATTTAGTATATAAATTTAGATACAAATAATAAAATTACAAATAGTTATATACAAATTTATTAAATTTATTTCTTGGATACTGTATTCTTAGATGCATCTCAATAACACCGATGAATACAGAGTATACCCAGACTGATTGAAAAGAAAGGTTTGACTAGATGTGAACTGTATTATGAAATGTGTTATGAAACACAGCACTGCTTTCAAATTTTCATAAAAGTAGATAACGATTTTAGCACTGGTTGGCTGTTATAAATCATGAGGGATATCGATCCACTCTATCGAGCGCCAAGGCACGTCTGGCAAGCCGGGTATTAAGTATGTTTTGGAAACTACTAGTGAGCACTCTAATAAACACAGTCTGAACCAAAAGGTGAATTTTTATCTGACACTGACCGCCTCTTAACCCGGGAGAACTGACATACCAGTCGAAAGGACCGGGTTGGATATTTTTTTGATCAAAACAATATTTCCCGGTTGTCGGCAGTCTTCGCCGGCATTGTACCTCATGTGCCACTTTCCAGGAACAGAATGACGCATTTCCCGTCATTTTCCAACTTGTACAGCCAGTGCAGTGAACGATTCCGTAGAAGACTGGTGCATTCGACCGTGAGTCAGCTCTGGCGTTACGGGATAAACGGTGCATTTGACTGTGTGTCAGTTCTCGTGTAACAGTTTTAACGGATGACGTGTTGGAATTAAATCATTTTTCCTGTTTAAATATTTTTATTCTTGAAATCATGGACTCAGAGGAACGTAATCGGATTGATAGACCTCTTTCCTTACAATTCGATAAAATAAAATTGTGTACCTAGTTCATTGACTAGCTAAAAATTGTATTATTTTTTAAAACAATAAATACATAAATTAAAACTTTTAAATTGAAATTAATTTAATTTTGAGTGACAAATAGATTGTTAATAAATGTTTAAAGTTCAATCAGTTTTTTTTTCTCTCTTCCACTAAGTAGGCCAAACTAAAATCGTTGATAAAAGTAAATAACCATGTCTTTTTTTAACATAGGTACATTACATAAATTATGTAAACACTTGTTTACAGTGTAAAATGTTAAAACAACTAATAAGAAAGACATGTGAATGGGTTTTGAAAAATAAAATACCGATTTATTCAATATATGTGGTATATTAAAAAAACTTGGTTTAAAAGACCGTGAGTCAGTTCTCACGTTTCCAAATCAATGTCAGTTCTGCCGGGTTAAACTTTGACTATTGTAGGCCTAATATGTTTTGATTTATTGAATTACATGAATTTGGTTTTATCGTGAAAAAACCTAGCAACTTTTCTATTTAATTTTTATCGTGAATAATATTTTGTAATTGTGGTTAGTTATATTTTGTAGTTTATGCTATTTCTATGTCTGAGTCTGAATGTGTGAATTAGACACATGAAACTAATATCTACCATCTGTTTTGTAGATCAGAGAAAAAGTTCTCTTCCCAACAGTGTAAGAAACTCCCATTTTATATGTGAAGTAACACAAGATAACTGTCATTCTTGATAGGCATTAATTCAATAATTTATTATTATTAACTAAGTTCAAAATAGCAAGAATTTTGTCTTTGTTTTTATGACTCAATATTCTTCTTTGTTATTTGAATTTCTCTTGTAACTGTCAAGATTCCTTTGTTCAAACTCATTAATGATTCCAGAACATCAAATGATATTGCGGCGTTATCTGTGAATGATGCTGATCAAGTTATGATCTTGGGCCAATCCAAAGATCTTGGAACTTGTAAAGCCAAGTGAGTATCGAGTGATTAATTCTTGCTCTTATGTAATGTTTCTTTAAAGATGTACTTAGGGTTAAACCTCTAATTTTAACCTCAATAATTATAAAACCTTTATTGTAACTTTTGTTTTTCCCTTCAGTTCAAAAGTCAACCTTTAGACTCAGTTCTAGTTCTATACGTTCTATGTACAGAGTGCCTAGTGTCTGCTGACTTTGAAATCCTGGAAAACCAGGAAATGTTTTTAAATTTCTCGTTGCTATGAAATGTTTGGGAAAAATCTTTAAATTTTTTGGGAAATTGGCAACTGTCTTTACATTTTTTGCTCAATTGTAAGCAGTGTTGGGGAAGCTTTTTTAAAATTAGCAAGCTACAGCTACAAGTAAAAAATAGCTAGCTACAATTTTAGCTACTTTTGCAAAGTGGTCCTGGTTTTCTCTTATGATGTATAATCACCCTTTTCGCCCACTTCCAAGTACAATTAATTAAGTTTTTTTATAGGTACCTTATTTTGCTGTTGTATTTAGACTTAATCTCATTTTAACATAATTATCTTTAACTGGAGCCTAGATATGTAAATAGAATAGCAGTATGAAAGTATGTTGCATGAAGCGATTTACATCAAAGAAGTAAGTAACAATATTTAATAAGTTAACTTATCTTCACAAAATTATAACATTTTTGTAGGCTGGCCATGGTAGGGTTAATTCTGGTGTATACACTCAGAATAAGAAGAACCAGCCTCTTTAGTTTTGTTTTATTTTTGTCTCTCGTTTGTTGGGTGTAATACTAAGGAAATAGAACACAATTATGAAGCCCTCTGTAAAGTATTAAGTACGAATTAACCTAGTTTGGGACGTAAACGTTGAAAATAATCCTTGATTCCAACGAGCAAAAACATAACAGCTGACTAACTATATAAAGGTTTCACACGTGTGTTCATTTGGAAGCCATGAATGATGTAATGTGAACACAATAATTATATCCTATCGTAATTAAAGTAGCGAGAAAAGTAGCTAAATAATCCGCTACAACAATCTAAAAATGTAGCTCGCTACAGCTACAAGCTACTTATTTTCTAAAGTAGCGGAGCTATACTGACGCTACTTTAAAAGTAGCGGAGCTATACTGACGCTACTTTAAAAGTAGCGGCGCTACTCCCCAACACTAATTGTAAGCTATTTTATTTATTGTGTTTTTCGTTCAACTCAGTTTTATCTTAACCCTTGGCCTCTATAGGATGTTATGCGGAGTCCTTCAGTTCAATTGTTTTTTGTACACTACGCTACTATCATGTTGAGCTTGGCAGCTCTAACCATCCCATTTTAAAGAAATTAGTCTAATACCTTCAACATTCTGGTCCAAGGTCGAAGATCACATTGACCAAGTCCAATGATATTTAGATGTTCTTCAGTGGCCCATGGCGAGTCATCATCTCTGTCAATGTGATAATGTCTCTGTTATTTAGGCCTAGTATCCCCTTCCACAACTTCCTAAGGGATCAATCATTTTTGTATTGTCCTTTATCTAGAAGGTTGTTCCAGGCTTCTAATTTTTGTCCTTTCTCCCAGGTTAGGACTTAGGTTTATCCCATACACAACGGGACACCGGGGTGAACAGGGTTAAAAAGATAATGATATATTTATATCCATGTTCCGTAATTTATAATTAAGTAGGTAAAAATTAATTTAAATTTGGTATAATTATTTTGTTTCTAAGGTGAAACCTCCGCTCTTTTAAAAATGGTGGGATAAAAACATCTTGGAGGAACCAATTTAAGTGTTCTATGTATGGTTAATATAGATGTACTTTTAATATTTTCTGCAATTCTGTGCCAATCGCACCCCTCAGAAACAATTACAGTTTGTTTTGGAAGCCTTCAAAGGAAAAGGCTCTTGATAACCGAAAACTTGTGTACTTTCTTCTAATTTGTTGACAATTTTAGAAAGAAGAATGGGGAACCCTGCACTGCAATGGTCAATGTGACAGAGTGTGACTACTGTATATATCATGTGAAGGAGGCGTACAGGAAATTCAATGCACGGTCAGAACTTCAAGCCCCCTCGGGAGGAAGCCTCACAAACCTCAAAAACAAAGTCCTCGGTAGAAACGAGGTGAGTCATTAAATAGTATCAAGCAAACTATTTACATTAAAATCAGGGATGAATGAGATTGGATTTTCAGTTCGAGACGAGACAAGATGGGATTTTTTCATTCTCATAAAATTAATTAAGATGTGATCGAGAAGGTATTCCCTTCTCGTACATAACGGCAAATGTGTGTTCGGAATTTTAATTCGATTTTGTAACATTCTTAAATTCTGATTTATGACAAATAATTTATTGACAATGAAAATTATAACAGGCAAGACTGTTAAACAAGTTTTATTTAGAAACGTCTTTAAAATACATCAGTAATAAAACAAATATTAATTACCTTATTACAAATAATTCTTAACATAGGCTAAGATATGGTGATATAAGTTAAGATAAAACATTGTCATTGCAAAATTTACCAGACTTAAACACCAGTATTATTAGTAAAGAATTAAATTTCAATTTCAGTCTAGTCTTTTTTTTATGCCAGTGGCATTTTGTTAAGAGATTGTACAAGGTACATTAAACGATTTCAAGGGAAAGCGGTCCAAACCCATCAAAGTCTGTGGACACCCCGGGAATCGAACCCGTGACCTCTTGAACCGAAGTCCAAGACGCTAACCGTTAGGCTAGCAAGATGCCTATTCTTTTTTGCGATATTGAATAAAATGTCTCACACTAGTCGCGCAATAGTTAACAATACTTCTGAAAAATACGATGACAAGCAAAAATTATAGTAAATGAAGGTCAAAATTGGGGCAAGCCATTTGGCCGAAAAGGCGCATGGTACCCAGTAGCCTCGAGCACACGCCCAACCAATCAGAGGCGAGTAGCAATCGACCCCCCAGTTGAGACTACAGCCCGTATCTTTCCTGGCTAGGTGTGCCAACATTGAACACTAGTGACAAAAACACGAAATAACTCAATGCAATATTTATCTTATCTATTGATGTTTTACTCTTAGTTCTTTATCTGTTAGTAATATTTACCTAGACACCAGTAGTAGGCCTATTATAATTTCATCCTCTAAGCTAATTATTGTGTGCTCCTTGTGAATAGAAAACGATGAAAGGTCTTGATCATACAACTAAAAATATTCCTATAGCTGCGTTTACACTTCAGTTACAAACATTTAGTCTGCAGTTTTTTTTTTCGTCTGCAACATTTTGAAAACCAAAATTTAGTTACATACACCCCAAATCTGTCTGCAACTTGTAATTTTGCAGACAAAATTAGAGATGTTTTCATCTACGCAACAAAAATCGGCAGTAAGTATTTTGCTGTCAATAGAAAGTTACATCAATCTTAAAATACGTTTGACATAGTCTATTATGGTATTAAATAAGCTTAATATTGTAGACCTACTTTTATTCAATACTTACGTATTGATGTGACTTTTATTTAAGAAAATATCCTTCCAATAATACAGTTGGTGAAAAGAAATCAATTTACAGCTATGACTGTCTAGCGTTTAAACTATGAAAATAATATGCAAATAGTTTTTATGAATCAAAAGCCAAGGGGTTGAGTTAATGACGTCTTAACGAACATATAACATAGGCCTAAGTTACTCATTACTTTTGTTAATTTGCATTTAGTATGTCTCTTCCTCTTCACAAGATAACACTTCATGAATATTTGAATATACAACTATCATAGTTCAGGAAATTTGCTATAGGGCCTAGCGTTGTTAACAGCTCACCTGATGTGTTTTAACTTGTAGTGTGTAGTTAAGTTTATAAGTTGTCAATTAATGACAATTATTACATGTTAATTACTTTTCATATCAAACTGTAACAATTTCTTTATAATGTTCTTCATAACTTAACACTTTGAACCCTGGGCGCTGATTTGCCGTTTTAAGTGCGTTACTGGCCAATTTTGGGGTTAAAATTAAAATTCGTAGCTTGCTATACATATTTTTTACCCATATAAATTATATATCAAAATAAAGAGAAAAATATAACCTTTCTAATGATATAACTTTTAATAAAATTCAAAAATTTTTTTTTAGGATTCCACATAAAATTTACCAGAAAAATTGAAGAAAATAAAAATTGCGACGGTGCGTACACTTATTTTTAGAACATAGTTTAATATTTACTGTGAATCTAAAAGCTAATTCACAGTCTAAACACTTATAATAACAGTAAAACTACACTTTATTTGTCACAAAAATGAACGTAAACAAAGTCAGCCATTACTGCAGACAACAACACTGCGTCGTCAGCCGGCGACGCAAAACATCGGCTGCAGGCATTTGGATTTATTTTTCTGCTACAAAACAGGTGGCTTTTTGTGAGACTTGAGGATACTATAATCAATGCCTGATGATCAAGGAAGCGTTCCGTAGCAACGAATAGCGCATATAAGCCGAATACAGGTTGCTATGGAATTTTATTTCGAGGCCCGACCTATACTCGGGCTTCGTTCGCGGTGACGTACGCTATGCCCCGAGCTATACTCGGGCTCAGGGTTCAAAGTGTTAATATTAAATGTAGGCCTACATCAACGTTAAAAATAATTAATTCATTTAGGGCCTAATTCGGGTAAGTAATTAACTTATAGAATGCTTTAAAAAGTAGGTTCAAAAATACACATAACTTAGTCATCAATAAATAAATATAAAAAAACATTGTTCAACATTTTTCCGACTGCTATCGTCTTTAATTTTCACCTCACATAAGTACAACATCCGAAGATGTTATATTCAGTCAATGGATTAAACTCTTAATGTGTTAAGACAAATCTTAGTAGGCCTAATTTTTCAAGACACTTTTATCTCAAGTTAATTTATTAGCCTACGATTGTTAATTTATTCCGAAAACTTTTCAAATCATCTATAACTTATTTTAAACATCAATAAGAAATTGAAGAAATAATACAGCCTATATTGGAATAAATAGGTTTGTTTTGAGACCTAGCCTAAATATAAGTTACGATTTATATTGAAATATTGATTCATTATTAGGAGCTTTAATCAATTTTTGTTCTTTTGTAGACACATACTTAAAACTTGTAATAATGATCAATATTTAAATTGATGGTACAGAAAAAATCTTCAATGACTTCTTTGAACTTGTTTAATGGCCTTAAAAATAAATAAATAAATAAATAAATGAACGCATGACTTTATCTGCCTTTGTTTCCAAATGTGTCTAAATCTAAAATAAGGGTTACAAACAACTCAGGAGATTCTACTGAAAAATGATCTTTTACATTAGTGTGTGAATAGTGTAGTAAAATTAGTCAGGAAAAATGAAATAATTTTTGGAAAGCCAATTTCTTTTGAAATGTGTTCTATGGCGTCCCCTGACCTTCCTCCGAAAAGTCCCCAAAAATCCCATATGGGGATCACGCTTAAAAATGAGGGGTTGGCCCATAAGGAGTTACATTAAAATTTGATATTAAGCGTAGTAAATTTAAATACATTCCAGAAGGTTTATATATATATCAAATTAAAGGTCTTCAAATGTAGAATACAATGCCGTAAACCCGACCTCAATATAACTGTCAGGAGTGAAATGGCAGGCGTTCAAAGTTTAGAATAAAATAATACTATCAAAACTTTGAAATACAATAACTTCCGACATATTTGACCGCTTGAGGTCTGGTTTTCGGCTATGTACTCTCCTTACTAAGACCTTTAAAATATGTATAGGATGGCTATGGTCTAAGAAATTTTTTTTAAGACTTCCTCTTTGGGACGTCCATGTGGAGGGTGGTTCAAGGGTAGGATGATAAGCATATGACTAGCTATCCGCATTTTCAAAGGTAATTGTTAAAGCAAACGTTTGCCCCAAACCGCACCTCAAAAGGTCAAGTATTTCAAAAATTATTACATTTTTAAGCGTTTAAGTTAAAATTTTATTTTTATTCAAAGTTTGACAGGCTGCCGTTTTTGACTCAGGCAACCTTTTGAGATAGGGTTAGCAGCATTAAATTCTACTACTTAAGAGCTTTAATTTGATGTACATAAACCCATTGGTCGAAGAAAGATTTATTTCTGACTCCACGTGAACCATCCCATCATTTTTAGGCATGTTGCCCACTGGGTATTTCAGGGGACTTTTCTGAGGGAGGTCAGGGGATGGCATAGAACTCATTTCAGCAAAAATTCGCTGTCCAAAAATTATTTCATTTTCCAGCCATATTTTGCCTTAATTTTACTACACTATTAGTGTCCTATGTTATGTTACGTTAAAACTCTTCTCATATTTAATATAAATTCCGATTGTTTTAATTTAGTTAAAAACAAATTTGTGGTGTTCCCTGATCTTTGTTGATAATGTTAAATTAACAGAGGTGCTTGGTTTCTATGTTAAAAATCCCTAAGTTGTAGACAGTGAGTTTATGCTATTCAAAGATTTTTGTTTATTTGATGACAGTATTTTGGAATTTTAAGTGTGATTCCTATGAGACCAAGAACATAGCAAAGTAAAGTTAGTGGCTAAGAAACATTTTTGTAACAGGTAAAATAATTTTTGAAGTTGTGACGTAGTTTTAAATTACCTTTTTCCATCTCCAGTCCAATGTAGTTGTATGGCTACAATGCGGGTTTCGACGCTCGTTGCGCCATTATCAAGTAGGTCGTCGAAGAAAATGCAGTCACATGCAGTAGCCATATAACTTACCTTGAACTGGAGGCAGTAAAAAGTAATTTCAAACCATATTATAGCTCCACCAGTTCAGGGGCAATCACCATGAGTAAATGAAGTTGTGATGTGAATTTAATAAAAGTCTGTGGTGGAATTTTCAATTTTCAAATCTTGAGTTTCAATTCTGTTCTCAACTCAATCATGAGTTTTTGAGAACACACATATCCCCACATTTTTTGGTTGAATGTGCTAGATTTTGTGTGTCTTTAAATTGTGCTTTCATGATTGTGGTTATCCTTGACTATTTAATTTGTCATTGGGTTTGAAATGTAACTGACTGTGTAGTACAATTTTTCATCAATTACTTATAATAAACAGGACAAGCAGGCTCGCCTTAAACAGTGAAGGCATCCCTCTGCCTTATAAAATATATAGTAGAAGCCCTCAAATCCGTCCACGTCGGGACCGGACCAAAGGCGGTTTATTATATGGGTTAAACAGAAACCTGTATTATGTGTGTTCTAACAATGAACTATTAGGATGTATTTAACAATGAAGGGCATCATACTTGTCCAATAAATGCTTTATATTAACTTTGTAACCATCCTAATTTGCTCCCTCCCAGACGTAGCGCTATAATGACGATCGAAAACGGACAAGCGGTTGCTAGCGATGAACCTGCGTTTAACAGACAATTATACTGGTCTGCTGTCAACGAAGGCCTTAACGTATATATGGGACCTTAAAAGCGACAGAACTTCTTTAGTGACCTAACTTCCTTGTTACATCGACGATCGGGCCGCAAACCACTTAACAAGAAGATAACGATAAAAAATAGAACACTTACACAAAGTTTTAGAAGACGTCCAAAACCGAATAGTCCTGAAATCGTCAATTAAATTGAAATATTTCAGTGATATAACATGGGACAGGTTGACTCTTGTCTATTTCTTTACGCCTGGGGCTGAACATTTAATTTCCGGAATACCGCGGCTGGACTAGAGGGCTTGTCCTGCATTTATAATGGTCTGAGGATTTATTCTTTGAATATGAAAAGCCACACAACAATAAAATTTTACTTATTGGTAATATGAAAAATTATTTTAAAATTGTTTTTTAAATAAGATAAATGGATGAATAATTAAAAAAAAACATTTTCAGGTGTTCTATGCAGGCAAGATTTTCACAGGTAGAGTGGCTAAGCCAACCAGGAAGCAAGTCGTAAAGGATAAAAAAAGACTGAGTCAGCTGTTCAACCAGTGTGAAAGTCGTCTGGGTCCGCAGACACAAGCTACCCAGGAGGTCAAGTCCGCTCAGTCTGCGCGAGTAATGCTCATGAAGGATGCGGCAAGGCTACAGAAACTTACTGGATCACCAGCAACTTTAAACGCTCTAGCCCTTGGGTAAGTTAGAAAGTATGAATTTGAACTCCAAATGTACTTTGAAGAGGTTTTTAAAGAAATAAAATTTTGTGAAAATTATAAAATGTATTGAGTACTGAGAAAACTATAAACGTGTACCTTTTTCCAAAACTGTTTTATAAGTTAATTACTTACTAACCATGTTAGCCAATTAACATAAATAAAATAGGACTACACTGCTAAATAGCTATGCAAAATAAAACAAATAACTGCTTCACTTTATAGGAAAAAATAACTCTTTAAACAAATTTTTACCAACATATTTTAAAACAAATAATTGATTTCAGTGAATATCACATATCAAATATAACCTAAAACTTAGAAAATATCACATATCGAATGTGAGGTCTTTGGCATTAAGGCACCTCTGGTAATGAAAACCTCAGATAGGCCTAATCCAATGGTTACTTTTATTTTGTGGTTGGGTTGGTAAGAGACATAAACCTCACACAAAATGGTATTAAATTTTACATCAATATATTTACGATTTAGGACATTTAAAATAATTTATAGTCACAAAAAAGTGAAACAGTGTACTAATAATGAAACTAACAACCAAGATACACTTACACCTTTAATCAGACTGACAGATTGCAGACTGCATGTTAGAGATCTACAGACTAATAAGGTGATTGGGAGACAGTCATGAGACTCAGTCACTTATGGTGGCGTTTGTTGGCCTTTGTTACGATCTGGTACTCCAGTAGCTAGGAGCACTAGGAAGAAATAACTTTCACGCTCTGCGATTGGCATCCAACTACCACAGATAAATTTACCATCATTATTGAATTTTAATATAGATATGTTGGTTTGATTTTGTTTATAGAGACAAGTGTAGCAGTAAAAAAATATCTACTGATGGTAAAAATCCCAGACAAATTTTGCCTAAAAAAATGGAATCTGGAGACAAGTTGAAGCCATTAAGATTGCCTATGAAGATGGAGGAACTAAAGTGTAATGAAAAACAAACACATGATAAGTCACCATCAAGTGGTATACAATCTTGTATCGAAACACCAAGCATTAAGAGTTTAACAATGAATGAAATTTGTGAGCAATACGGAATGGAAACAGAATTCCAACCAAAATGCAAAGAAAACAAAAGTAATGAAAAGTCATTGAAAGTGGAACTGACATGTAATAAAAAACAAACAAATGAGATGACACCATCAAGCGGTATACAATCTTGTATCAAAACACAAAGTGGTAACAGTTTAACGACGAATGAAATTTTAGAGCTATATGGAATAGACACCAAAATCCAACCAAAACGCAAAGAAAACAAAATTAATGAAAAGTCATTGAAAAAGGAACTGACATGTAATAAAAAACAAACAAATAAGAAGTCACCATCAAGCGGTATACAATCTTGTATCAAAACACAAAGTGGTAACAGTTTAACGACGAATGAAATTTTAGAGCTATATGGAATAGACACCGAAATCCAACCAAAACGCAAAGAAAACAAAAGTAATGAAAAGTCATTGAAAGTGGAACAGACATGTAATAAAAAACAAACAAATAAAAAGTCACCATCAAGCCGTATACAATCTTGTATCGAAACACAAAGTGGTAACAGTTTAACAATGAATGAAATTTTGGAGCTATATGGAATAGACACTGAGATCCAACGAAAACGCAAAGTTGAAAATCCACTAGATGGCTTAGAACTGGAAATATATAATACTGATAAATCAACAGAAACTGGCTGTAGAAAACGTGTTCATCATGATAGCAGAAAACTTAATCCTGATAGGTCCCTTATAAAAAATAAAAACTCAAATCAACAGACACTTGATGTACCACAAGACAAACTAAAAAGTGGAACAGTTAGCAAACCAACAAAAGATAGGTTTGATAACTTGATAAGACTTCAGAGTGTTAGCTCCAAAAGGAACAAATCTGCTGCAGCTTGTGAGAATTTTCTCGTTGAAAGCTCGAAAGATTTGGTTCAAAACATTTGCTTGAGACCTAATGTAACAATAACTAATGTGTCTCAATCAGTTAGTGAGGGTTTGCCAGATAAAAGACTTATGAAGGATGCAGCTAGGCCACAGAAACTCACTGGATCACCAGCAACTTTAACTGCTCTAGCCCTTGGGTAAGTTAGAAATTATAAATTTGAACTCTGGATGTACTTTGAAGAAGTTTTGATAGAAATAAAATTTTATGAAAATTTGAAAAAGTATTTAATACTGATGAAACTATGAACGTGTAACTTTTTTTCAAAACTGATTTATGAGTTACTTACTAGTGATGGTAAAAACTAGGAAATTTGAAACTCAAAACTAAAACTTAAAAAATCGAATTTCGAAACACAATTTGTGAAACTATTAAAAAATTTACCAATATTAGTTCGATAGTAATTCTGGAGGCTATAACATTGTTAAAGCCTACTTACTTACCTGGTGAGGGTTTTGATTAAAACCAGTAACTCCAAATACATCATTTCACGTACGATATCACTTTCCAAGTAGCTTGAAATAAAAAGATAGGTTTCAGAACTATCAAAGTGAATCAATTATTGGTAGTAGCCTAATAATTTTTATTGAGAGTTCTTCCAGAAGTAAAAAATTCTAAAATCCAAAACATTTTTTTTTTATTTTCGTACAAAAACAGGGTGTCTACTGATACTGGAAATACTTGAAATACTGGAATTATACTGGAATTTTATTTCCATACTGAAAATACTGGAATTTCAAAATAGATACTGGAATTTTTTAATTTTATTAAAATGCGTACTTTTTTTAATGTATAATATATCGAGTTTGTCATTTTTGCTGTTTGAGTATGTTTGCAAACCAAAATCAGAATACTTGTAGTTCTCTTCAAATAGTTAATCCAGAAATGTAAACGTTTGTGTAAAGATGGAGCCTAGAAAATGTTTGACTTTATACTCAAGACTTACTTTTCTTTCTTAATTGTAATTATATTCTTTTTTTTACTTAGTATCGACTTATTTCATTTTTTTCTTTGTAGTTAAATGTTCTTTATGAGAAATAGATTAGAAAATAGATTAGGCTATTTTTCATATTAAATAAACACATAATTAAGTGGGAGGAACCGAGGGCTATAAAGTGAGTTAAGGGCCTTCAAAAAAAAAAAAAAAAAAAATCAAAAAATATAAAACAAATAATGTTATTGTTGGAATGTACTTATTAATCATAATCATAAGTGTTTTATCTTTATACAAAAATCTATTGAAATATTGATTATATGAATAAATTGTCATTATTGTTACTCCATAATTGAATTAATAGTTTGCGAGTGATACTGAAATTTTTGAAAAAAATATATATTCTGGAAATATACTAGAATTCTAAAATCAGATTTCAGTAGACACCCTGAAAAAATGCAAAAAAAAATCTAAATAAACCAAAAATCAAAATACATTTGTCAAGAAAATCAGACATAAACATATAATACCCCCGTCGCAGCAGACCTGCGTACTCAGCGAATTTCCAATGGAATTTCAGGTTATTTACTTTCCCCATAAAAACACCATAGGATCGAGTATGTAGGTTTTCTGCCATTGGGTGTTGTTAGAAAATCTAAGTTAATCAATAATTGGTGAATGTAAACACAAAATTGTATCAAACTCTGACAATTTTTTATTTTACCCATAAACCCCATGGGGGTGAGTATGTAGGTTTGCCGCCCATATGGGTTTTGTAAGCAAGTATAAGTTAAACCTTATATAGATAATGTACATACCAAATTTGATTAAGTTATGTCAATAAATAAGCAAGATATAGGGTTTTCTTGATTTCCCATAAGAATAACATTGAAAACACATTTTTGGATTTGCCCCGTAACCAGTTATGCTATGATAAATATTCAAAATACCAAATTGTTTGTTTTTTTAAGCTCTTTTAAATGGTTTCAGTTAAAATTGATGAATTTTTAAAATTAAGATCCAAAAATGCCAAAAACCCATTTTTGACCCCTTTGAAACCCCATAAAACCCCGTTCCCATAACCCGACAATGCTGGTTCGCGTACTCATGAAAATAGACCTAGTCTTACACCTCCATACCAAATTTCATCAAAATCGGAGGTCCCCTTCAAAAGTTATCAGTACCACGGACACATAGATATATAGATAGATATATAGATATATATATACATATATATGAAAATGAACGAATGGTGTTTTTGGCTTTTGGGGACCTCAAAATGAAAAAGTAAAGTGGTCCCGGGCTTAGGTCTTACCATGGCTACTACCGTAATAGCGTATTCCCTATAGGGAAATTCGCTAAAATTAGGAAATTCACAGTTAAGCCTACTCAATCAGTCATTTCACAACAACTGCATCAGTAGGCCTAAGTTAATCAATCAGTAATAGGCCACATATAAAAACTCTTCATAACTGTGTCTTTGCTGTCTACCCAGACACTCAAAAATAATTTGACCCAAAAATAACAATGTCCATCCACTATGTCCGGCACTTTAACAGAGGAATGCTAATCAAAAACTACTAACGACTAACTACGCGGCGACTAGGCCTAACAATTAACTTATACGATGAGACGCCCTGCCAACCGTTTCAATTTTTTAGTACTCGCCCCACACTGTCAGATTGGTTCGAATAGCCGTTTCGTAGGCTAGCAAAATGAGGAAACGAAATAAAACATCACATCGATCACTTCAACATCTACTAAACATCACTATAAGTCAATTTAAGGGAATTATAGACAACAAAAATGGCAGACGACACCGGCAGTTTCTCTTTGTCAACAGTTGGTTAGCAGTGTTGCCCTTGCCTCATAGTCCCATCTCTGTGTTACCAGATTATCGCACCGTTACCATTGTTACGTACCATTACACCATTGTTACGCACCATTGTTACGTATTGTAGCGTACGTATCAGACCGATCCTAATTTTACCGTGATAATGACTCGTGTTCAGGATGTCATATTGTTCTAGAGTTATAAACATATATAATCAATATTTTAATCTTTCTTAAAAGAGAAAAATATATTTCATAACTTTAAACATTAGAATCAAGTGATCAAGTTAGCTAGCGGACGATAATTAATTGGTTGGGTTGGTAAGAAATGTAAACCTCACACAAAATGGTATTAAATTTTGTAACAAGAGTTTAGATTTAGGACATTTAAAATAATTTTTAGTCTCAAAAAAGTAAAACAGAGTACTCATAACAAAACTGATGTCCAAAATACACTTCAACCTTTAATCATACTAACAGGTTGCAGATTGCATGTTTAGAGATCTGCAGAATAATAAGGTTATTGGGAGACAGTCATGAGACTCAGTCACTTAAGGTGGCGTTTGTTACAACCTTGGAGCACTTGGGAGAATTCACTTGCACACTCTGCGATTGGCTTCCAACTTCAACTGATAATAACAATACCTTTAGAATTCATTTGTTTCTATTCTTTTCGCTTGAGTCGCTGACGTATCACATTTGTTTGGAAAACCACTTACTTTAGAGTGCTAATAACTTCAAAGACACTCGAATACATTTACAGTTGACTCGCAGTAATCCGATAGTTACGGGATTGAAAGGGTGTACCATTTCCAAAATATTGGATTGCCAAAGGTTAGATTTATTCTACTGAATTGGAATTCATAAAACTTAGGAAAATGAATTGTTGTTGCATTATTATGAATACTCTTCGATATTAAGGGAGTAAAATAATATATTTATGCATTATTTCTTACAAACCCCAGATTTGTTACATCTAAAATTGAAAAACAACTGGTACTGTATAATCAAGTGTTATAAAAATAATGATCAAAAGTGCAAATTCAAATGGATTGTGATTTGGCAAGGCTCTTTCTTTATGTATTTCAGCAATTAAAAAGTTGTTAAAGTCAGGTTCACGCTCCTCGCACCAGTGCAGGGTATCTAGGTGTTTGCAGCCGACTATAGTAATTTATACAGTCACGACAATTCAATCGTATTCAATTCAATCGCTACATGGTATTCATATTCATAAATCTTTATTCACAAATTGTACATGGTACAAGAATAGTGTCAAGTGTTTAACAAAATAAAACAAATCAGAAATTATAAAAAACCATTCCCTAAGTAATAACTCTTAATCAAAATGAATTCTTTTTTATTTCTTATAATATTTCCTCATAGAGCTGGTGGATCAGTTGAGCCTCATATCAAAAAACTCTTGAAAAGAGTAAAGAGGAACAATCAAATATACAATTAACGATCTTACTGGTGGCTTATAGTGCTACTGATAGCCCCCCTAGCCACCGGTATGCTTGTCACTGATGTGTCTGGTGATTTCGTTGGACACCTGAAATGACCGAGTGTCGTGACTGTCTTCCAGTTATTAATTAGACTGTGAGCCATCATAATTTTGTCATAGCTATTTTAGCTCCAAGGTCTCCTCATTGTGTCGCCTTGTACAGTAGATGTGACTTCCAGTTCTTACTCACTATCTATATGGTCAGCAATTAGGTTGTCGTCTAAAATCCATCTTCTTAAGTTTTCCGAAGATTCGTGTGGGAAGTTGATATTATTACAAAGTGTAATTTCGTCATTCACAACTTTGTTGTTATCCAGTGATTTTTCTTTACCGCTGTCTTTCTCTTTGAGGATTAGATTTTCTGGCAAAATATGTTTCATAGATTTTATTAGAGTTAGAAATTTGTCCTGAGATGCCGTGTTGGACTACCGAGCGTGTGGCACCATAAAGAGTCGGACTATTGTGAGTCAACTTTAGTTTCAATACAAGTGTCAAGACTATATATATTGGACTGTGGCAGCACAGAAAGGCCCCAGGCACGTAGGAAGTCCTGAACTGAGACAAAAATATGAATTTTAACTTGACAGTTTTTTTATGTTCAGTTTGTCAACCCAAAGTTTTGTTATGAAACAGGATGTCCAGACAACAGGAATCCCAGGAAAAGCGGAAATCATAGGTGATTTTTTACTGGCATTAAAAATAAGAGAATTATGGGTAAATTTCCAAGAAAATGTGTGATTATGCGTAATAACTGAAATTAATGTAGGGCGCTAACGCCCGCCAAAAGAAATATCCGTGTCCACCAAAGGGAGATGACTGTGTCCGCCATTCAGAGATACTCACATAATCTGCCGATTTGGGACGTCCGAGTTCACTGAACGGAGATGACCTTGTCCACCGATCAAAGGTACTCTTGTAATCTGCCGGACAGAGACACTCGTGTCCGCTGATTGGAGATGCCCGAGTCTTTCAAAAGAAGATGCTCAATTCCACTGCACGGAGCCACCCGAGTCCGCCGACGGAAGAGTGTGCTTCTGTGTCGATTGTATCGTCCGCCAGTCTTTGCTAATCGTGTCTGGCAGTCCTCGGCATTCATGTCAACCGACCAGGATGGTTGTGTTGGCCTGACTTTGGCAGTCATGTTTGCCGACCAAGGCAATCGTGTCTGTCGGACTTGGGTAAACATTTCTCCCGACTGGGATGATTGTGTCTGCCGGTCATATGCATCATTGGCAGCGGCTGTAGCTCAGTGTTAGAGCTTTGGGTTATTATCCAGCAATCCCGGATTGAAATCCCAGCTCAAGTATAAAAAGATCGTTCAGCAGCTCCCGTGGTTTGGAAATCATGTTAAGCCGTTGGTCATTCTGCATAGAAAACAAATAAGTGCAGGCCTTTCAGGTGAAGAGAACTTTCAGTTACTTGCTGACTTCCCTCCACTAAAAGCCATACGGTTATTATTATTTATTATATGCAATCATGTCCTTCAACCATGTTAATTATGTCCACCAATCTGAGGCAATCATGTCCACCAAACTAGAGTGATTGTGTCCACTGTTCTTACGGGATTACGTCCACCGATCGTAGACACTTGTGTCTGCTGATAGGAAACATTCATTTTCACAAATTGGTGGCACTCATGGGCGCTCTTCGCCGCTAATTGACAGTGCTCGTGTCGACCGATCGGAGGTCCTTGCCCCATCCTAAGGTGACGTCCCTTGGACCTCAATTATTGAATAGTAATTAGTAATAACTATTTTTATGAATTTATATTAACTTTTTAGAAATATGTTTGACAAAATGGTCGTATAACTGGATAGAAAAACATGAATTTTAGGTGGGGAATATTTTGTGGGCACCCTGTGAAAGGTTATTATGTATTTCTGTCTTTGTATATTGAAAATAATACATTTAATGTTTATTTCAAGGAGCTATAAAACTAAACCTATAAGTAACCAATACTTTTACTTTAAATCACAACAGAAGTTAAGCACGTTAATATCATACTGGCGAACAAAAAATATTCAGCTTAGATTGACTTCTGATAACCTGAAGTCTTTGATGACCGGGGCTCGGATAAGCAGGAGTGTCCTGTAACGATCAGATCTCATAAAACTCAACTGATTAGGTTTGTCCTTAAATAATAGAATGTTTGCTCATCACACACAATGCCGATTCTTTAGAACAGCAATTTTGTGTGCGAAAGTTTGCTCCATCTGTTGTCAGTCTATGAAGAGTTTCATTGCTGTGTGTTCTTGTTTCCTCAATCATCTTTTCATCTTGCCAGATTTGAAGTGCTTTGTGCCACCTGTTTTGGGTTATCCAAATAAAGTTTTTGCTAAGTGAAGAAACGATAAATTTAGAAGACTACTAATAACTCTTGAAGAAAAGGCTTGTCAGCAAAGAGTTTCTGACAATGCTCAGTCCCATGAGATGCATCACCATGAACTCAGTAAAAACTCAATACAACTAGTTAACATGACATGTCTTTTATTATGAATTGCAGGTTTTAGGTTTTATCAATAAGAATTTGAATTTATGATTTCGTACCTTACTAAAAACTCAACTTTGATTTAACTCTTAACAGTCCCGAAAACATGTACCAATTAGCACCTCACATTTGTCAAGAGTTTTAATGGGCAATGCCATTTTTAAATTTTACAGAGCAAATAGGAACACACGGTAATGAAAATCGGCACAGACTGATGTAATACATGGAGCTAACTTTTACTTAGGTTGTCTCGGTGGTAAGGATTCTTTACTTTACGGATGACCCATGTACACCTCACAATACCTATGGTGGGATAAGTTTTTGAATTTTGCGCAGAAGAAGGTTGTGATAAATCTTGAACAATAAATTTACCATTATTATTGAATTTTAATATAGTTATGTTTTTTTTTTGCTTTTTATAGAGACAAGAGTGGCAGTAAAAAAGATTCTACTGATGGTAAAAATTCCAGACAAATTTTGCCTGAGAAAATGGAATCTGGGGACAATTTGAAGCCATTGAGATTACCTATGAAAATGGAGGAATTGAAATGTAATGAAAAACAAACTGGAAATACAAACCAAGACAAAAATTGTGGGATAGCACCCCAAGGAAATCCAAAACCTCCAGGAAAACCAATTAAAAATACATCAGATGGCTTAGAACTGGAAATATGTGGCACTGATAAATCAGCAGAAACTGGCTGTAGAAAAAGTGCTCATCATGGTAGCAGGAAACTTAATCCTGATAGATCACTTATAAAAAACAAAAAATCAAATCAACAGACACTTGATATACATGACAAACTAAAAAGTGGAATCGTCAGCAAACCAACAAAAGATAGGTTTGATAACTTGATAAAACTTCAGAGTGTTAGCTCCAAAAGGAACAAATCTGACGCAGCTTGTGAGAATTTTCCTGTTGAATGCTCGAAAGATTCCGTTCAAAACATTTGTTTAAGACCTAATTCAACTATAACTAATGTGTCTCACTCAGTTAGTGAGAATTTGCCAGTTAAAAGAACGAAAGATTCGATTAACATCAATTCTCCTAAACCCAAAAATGATGTAAATAACCCTGATCGTGAGAATTTTCCTGTCAAAAGACTTAGAGATTTGGTCCACACCGATTCACCGAGGTTAAGTAACTTCGGAGCTTTTAACTTCAGTGTGCCCTCCCAACACAGCGCAGCAAAAGTAAGTGCAATTTTTTATTTATTGTACAGTATTTGTATACGGTTAAAAATTAACATCAGTTTAATTGTGATAAAATAATCATTTCATCATCATAAATAGTTGTCTATTTGAATAAGGATTTGCCATATTTAACTGAGTTTTTATTAAAAGTTTCAGTTTCGTCATGTAGATTTTCTTTGTTTTTATAATATAAATTCCTTTTTTATTAGGTTTTATATTGAATAGAATGTTTTATGGATAAAATACTTTCTACCTGTTTTTCAACATAGTGAAAAGCCAATTTTTAGATTAAATTTTGTATGAAATAGAGTATCTTATAAGGTACAGTAGAGTTTCGTAAATTAGGTCTTCGATAACTTGGAGTTCTGTATAACTTGGAAAGCCTGCCAAAACAGTAAAATGAAATGTATTTCAAGGAGCCTGATTTGGGGTTTTTGTTTTCCTTTAACCCTCCAACTGGCAAGGATACTATAATAGTTATGTAGATGGTACCTGTAGTGGCAGAGATTATAATAGTTGTGTTTTGTAAGGTTTTCTCAAATTCAAAATAAATAATAAAATATGTGTAAAAAATTGAATAGTGTATTTACAAATAGAAAGATAAGATTCCAAACTTTCGTTTGATTACATAATTGGACTTTATAGTACTAACGGATCGATAAAGTATAGAAAAGTTAAGCACCTTTATATTTATTTAAAATATAGAAGGTGGTAGTTTTTGCCGCTTATTGTTTTTTTTTTTTTTTTTTTTTTTTTTTTTTTTTTTTTTTTTATGTCAATAAGGATGACGTAGGTACTTTGAAGGACTGTAGGACGGAAACTGAATTTTTCCTGTTGTGGATGTAGCTCCCACATTGATTCCTCATAGCCAAAATTTCCTTATAAAAAAAATCCCAGGACATAATAAATATTTTGCCTGTACAAATAGTGCTTCTTTAGAGTAGGCCTATGATTTAGCTCTTATAATTTTAGCTCTTACATTTAAATTACCTATCTTCTTGAGCTTGGAGCCATTTTATGAATTACTACTTTACCTTACTTTAATTTCTGACTTTTCTCTTGAAAATCGTGACTTTATTTTAGATGAAAGCTCTCAAATATGTTGAAAAGAAAGGACCAATTTGTAAAGAAAATGAGAAAAAGAGTAAATCAAACAAACGTAAGAGAGCCGATGAAGCGGAAGAAGAATCTGCAAGTGAGTAAAATTATTTTTGTTTATAAATTGACTAATATTTTTGTATACTTAGCTATTCACTTTCACTGCAGTAGATATATTTGAACATGAACATTTGTCTTTAAGGATTAGTTTCTGATTCATTAGCATAGGAGATGTTTCATGTTATAGAATAAAATGAGTTTATTTAAAACAATGATTATATATGGAGTGTGACAAAATACCTGAACCACTTTGAAGAATAATATAATTCACACTTATTTGCTGATATGGATGGTAAGAAGCTGTCTTCGGGATTTAAACTATTCAAAAAACAATTAAAAGATACAGTGTTTACCTAAATGGATGGTGCACTTTTGAGTGCCAATAAAACATTTACTATGCTAGGTAGCAAAATGTGGGTGGCACATCTGAATTTGTCGGCTCAGTTAGTTTTATTACGCTGTCTAAAAAACAGTGTTTTATTGTTGTATGTTACAATGTGCAATAACTTCAAATTTCTTATTGTGATCTAAAAAAGATCGAACAAAACCGGATAGGTTGAGGTGGCCCAATAGCAGGGCCTCCTAAATGTCCGGAATGACTCCAGGCGATTTTTCCCTGTGGGGATATGTGAAAAACTTTGTATACTATCTGATGATCCATGATTTGCTCATTTAAAAGAAAGCATTTATGAGACAGCATAATTAATTGATTATAAGAGACATGGTGCTCAGCGCATGCACCGGAGTTGACCATAAATTAGATGTCAGTGGATATAGCCAGGGCTGCCGAGAAGGTGGTGGGGGGAGGGGGGGGCAGAGGGTTCAGAAAATAAGGATTCTCAGACCCAGCCAAAGTGCAGGTTTGATCAAATATTTCATATACATATCTGTACAATAATACTAATAAAGTATTTATGAATCACTAAAGAGAAGAAAGCAGATTGTTTGCATTATTACAAAATAAATATCCAAAGATATTAAAATAGAAATGTGAATATTGTATCTGGATTGGCCGAGCGGGGGAACTCTGCTCCGGGCTACAAAAATTCCCTCGGCGGCCCTGGATATACTGGTGATAGACATGACATTGAAGTGCACTAAATTTATCACTATGAAACTGTAATAAGGATTCTAATTAAGTAAAAATCTTTAATGTACTTTATACGTTACGTGTCTTTTGATCTAAGTTAAAATTGCACCATTCATTTAGGAGAACCCTGTATAATCTGTTATGTTCATAAGGAGCATTTTCAAGATGATTATAATACATTAAACTGCATTGAAATTGAAAATGTAAAACACATTAAATATATAGAGCTTATAATCGATTCTAATCTTTCCTGGAAATCCCACGTTAGAAAACTAAAAGGGGATATGTATAATATGATACACAAATTTTACTTTTTGAGAGAATTATGTCGTAGAAAACTTTTGGTTAGTATATATATCATGCTCTGGTAGGATCTAGGTTGAGTTACGCAGTCACTTGTTGGGGTGGAACATACCTCTCTACAGTTAAGCCAATAATCATATCACAAAAGTGTATAATAAGTGTAATAATTAAATAATTGAGGTTTGAACACTCATTGTATCTTTTTAAACATTTGAATATTCTTCAGTTTAGAAATTTGTACATTTATAAAGTATTAAAACTTTTTTACTAGAAGTGTTGCGAACCGCTTAAATCCTGTTAAACCTTACCAGTTTGATCACACTATTCCTCTTCCAAAGCCAAACTTAACACACTATCAACATTTTTACACATTTAGTGCTCCAAGATTATATAACATAACTTTTGAATCTATTGCACAAATAAATGAAAGCAGTAAGAGTTATTTAAATAACCTTAGAGTTAGAAGGTGGGTAATTAGTGTTGAAGATATCGAGGAGTTATTAAAATTTCAAATTTAGAATAATATATGGTTTAAAGGTATTTCCTTCTTGGTATGTGCCACTTATTTCATTTTTGCTGTTCGGACTTTTTTTACTGGATTGCATCTTAAAAGTCATGTTAGTGTAATGTGACATGCATTTGCAGCTCTCATTTTAAATCACTGCAGCATTTTAAAAATATTTGTAAGCTTTGTTTATGAATTTGTTAGCAACTTGGCACACCCTTTCTTTTCTGAAAAAAATAAATAAAATGAGGGGACCTCGTGTCGGGCTTTTGCCTTGGGGCAACCCACTTATTCATCAATGTTAAATGTTTTTATTATTTGTTGTAAAACTAAATGTGTTAACTACAAAAAATGTAAACTATTGTAAGTTGTATATGTACTTGGTAAACAATATATTTTATTATTTTGTAAACTCTTAGTGTTTTCGCCAATCTTGTTTGTGTTAAATTGTACTGTATCTCATGTATCTTTGATGAATAAAGAATTATTATTATTATTATTATTAAACTTGAACAGTTTGAACTAACGCACAGTCAAGAATGTGGTGAGTGACAAATGAGGATACATTGGTAGTGGTTTTTGAGGTTGAGTCTAGAAGAGTTTTTTTTTTTTTTTTCAAATACCAATTTGACACAAAAATAACGTATCCATTAGCATTAGGCTAATTAAATTCAAAATATTGTTGAAGCTCTCTTAACCGACCCATACGGGACCGTACTGTGATCGGATAGCGAAAAAGGTCTGTTTAACCGAATAATATTCAAGTATTGGATGCATATGTTTTAGTGTTTTTAATGTTTAAAATTTTCAGGTCCCAAATCGACCCTATCAGCACGCTTCTTAGAACTAATGAACGCGACATCAAAACACACTGATTTAATTACTGTTGCCGAAGATAATGAAATGGAAGCCTACTATGACAAAATGGAGAAAAAGGAGAAGATGGAGGAGAAGATGTTAAATACATACAAAGTTGACTGCAAGGCAGTGCGTTGCCTTAAGGTTAGAGTGATGTTTTGTTCTTTATGTACTTGTATTTAATGTGTGTCCGTAGTTGATAGAGACATTTTATCCTGCTAGGGATTACTTTATGTTAGATCTCTGAAATCTAGTTTTGTTTAGTCTCTTTACATTGAAGCTTCAGCTTGTATTTACCCCTTTAAGATAAATAGATTAGCACTGCAATTAAATGCTGATGAAAGTCACACATGTCAAACTATCCTGTTTCAATATTAAATACTTTATCAAATCATTTACTCTAAAAGCTTGGAAGGAAGTCAAAGATTTACTTTTAAGGTACTGCAAAGAGTCTAAGCCACACAGTTATATGAGTTATAATTTTGTCATTTATAATAATACAAGCCTCCCTTGATTGTTCCAGTATAAATGCTTAGTAGGCCTACTTATATATCTATAATTATAAATGAAAGACTGTGGTTTATATGTTCCTTGCCGATTGCAGTTATGGCTTTCTTGAATTCTTTTTAATGTGTAAATGATAAATTTTTATTTTCAGTAGTGAAGCTAAAAAGATGAAATTATAAATTGTAGATTTTTACTATTTGCGGTTTAAAATCCCCACCGTCTGCTATATTATTTTTGTTTATCGTCAGAAAGCATTTTTTGTTATTTTTGTTTATGCTCACAAAGTAGTATTATAAATCTCACTGCTAACTTTTATTTGAGAATCCAAAAATTTTGACATTTTATTTTAACTTTAATATATTTATAAAGGATTTGTATATATTGTGGTTCGATATATCAAGGTTCCACTGTCCATTGTCACTCGAACAAATGTTTCGGTCCTGCAGTCGGCTAGTTCAGTTTGTCAAACCATGATTTTGTTTTTAAGGTTATTGTGTATTATTCTTACATTGAAAACAATACTTTTATTGTGTATTCAAAGTAATTATTTAACAAAAAACCTAAGAATTTTCAATATTTTTTAATTTATTGAAATAAAAACATAAGTTAAGCACTTGATTATTCTGTTCCAACTGAAAGTAAAAATTATAATTCAGCTTACAGCGACCTCGGATAACCCGGAGTCTAGTTAACCAGTGCTCGGTTAATCAGGAATAGGAAACCCTACACTACCGAAAAATTCCACTTTGAAATGCAACAAATATGTGAACCCGCATTGATATACATTGATAGATGAATGTTTTTTTAATTATTTCTTCATACAAAGTGATGATTCACTGTCAATTGCGTTTGTTACAGTGTAACTACAAGTGGTTTTCAGCATCTGAGAAATGCAAGACTGAAAAACACCCCATCAAGGTGATCAGCGCCGTCAAGAGATTCTTCAAGTGCTCCAACTGTAGCAATCGCACCTGCACTCTTGAGCTGATTCCGCTTCATAACTGCAAAAATTGTCAAAATGGCCACTGGGTTAGAACTTCGATGATGAAGGTAACTCCTAAAGCATACCGGACATATCCTTCCTCACTGTTAAAAAATCAATCAATTTTTTTTAACATGATTTCATGCAATTTATTCACTGCATCATAGCAATGCAGGAGTTTTTCTACCTTTTGTGGCCAAACCTGAAATTAGACTCCTTCAAGTCTGGCCAGCTCGGGACTGGACTCACAGTTGGAATAGAAAATGGCCAGATTAGCCCGCAGTGTATTAAAAAGAGAAAATAATAAACTTTATTACAGTGAAACCCCATAAACTTGACTCCCGGTAACTTGACATCCCAGATAACCCCTCCATATGCTAGTCTCCGTAAGTGCCTACATGACTCGTTAAAAACGAAGTGATTATTGCCTGATAAGGAATTGTCAGTTCACCTGTCCGTTTAGCTTTCATCCCTTACTTTTTTTTCTTTCTTTTTACTGTACCATGCTAGTCTTGTTGCACTGTAAATAATCTACGCATCACTATTGACTAATATTTTTTTTTATTTTTATAATTTTTTATTTATTTTTTGTTAATAAATTTGTACCAAGTCACAATTGTAATATTTTAGTTTAAATTGTCAAAATTGTTGTATAGATTCTTTTTAGTTATTTTTTTAAGGCTAACATCTCCCTACTATGTAGTAATGTAAAATAATTATAAGGACTCTATCTCACGCACAAGTGTCAACTTATGTGAGATAATATTTCCTACTTATCTGGTTATGTATTACTTATGTATCTGTTCGAAATAAAGATGTTTTGATTTGATTTGATTTGACTTGCTGATCGCTATTAGCAGAGTTAGCAGAGGTTTTTCACAGCCTGATCGCCAATATTACATGAAACTTATGCCGCTTTTCTGCGTTATGAGTGTTGTTAACAGAAAATACATTTCATTGGTTAATCATTATTTAGACCAATTAACCATTAGTTCCATCGCTAGGGACCGGTTTATCATATTTTTGAATGACACCTAATATATTTGTTTAGGAATCTTCTGATAAAGCCATTTGTTTCACCAGGGTTGATACCCACTAACTTGAATACTTGATGTCTTCATCTGTGACCAACTTGTGTTGGATTGATTGGGTCATTAGATTTACCGGTACATAAAATTACACTAATAGAAAAACGTACATTTACATAAATTTGGCATTTGGCGGACCAACAAACAATTGGTCTATGTATATAATAACTGAAAATTTTGTACAACGTACATAATAATTTTCTTTTACTTCTGTGGACGATACCCAATGTGGATTAACTACTTAACTTATCATTTAGGCCTAACCAATTTTTTTATAAAATGATTGTTTGTATGGAACAATGTTAATTTTATGTTTTTATTTATTTTAGGAACGGAAGTCAGCCACTGTACCTCTGTCCATTCGAGGAGGAGAGCAGAAATTTACAAATTCAGTGGTGACAGACACCAATCTTGATCTTCTTGTTCCGGACGAGTGAAAGTTCCTATCGGAAAGTTTCGGAAGTTTCTGGAATGTTTGAAAGAGTTTTCTCTGTTTCTCAACAGTTGAGAATTGTTATTAATACCGGTTGAATATGTTGTAATATATGTTTGTAGTAGTGATGGGTCGGTTGCAAAATTTATCGGTTCGGTTTCGGTTCGGTTTTTTACTTGCACCGGTTGTCGGTTGTCGGTTTTTCGGTTTTTTTTAGATGTAATCAGGTAAGCACTCAAGGTTACCATCTAAAATCAGGCCGATGCCTATTATCTGACTTTTACACATTTATGCTATTTAAATAAGACCAGTTACTTAATACAAGAAAATATATAAAATATTAAATGTCTATCCTACTTTAAACTGGCCTTATATTTTATCTGAAAGTAGTAAAAAAAGGAATACAACCATTTTAATGGGCAAATTTGCAATATTAATAAAAAACTAAAACTGAAATATAACATTTTTTACTATTGTACTTTTGTAGGAATTGAGAATATGTTGGGAGTATAGAATAAAATCCAACAATTAAAAAAAGTTTAGAAACACCTTCAATTAAATTATGGCTTAAGAAATGTTTTATCATTTCATGTCTAATTTTTTAAGAATTACTAGCTATCATGTGTTACATAAATGCATTCGGTTAAGATAATTAATTTTATCTTCAATTCAGGAAAATAATAATTTTATATATTTATAAAAAAAGTACTGTTGTTATATTTTTGAGTTCATTATTGAAAACAACATAATAATAACATTAACTCCCCTATATAGGTTGAACTATAGGTCGTACAACTTTGACTAAAGTTTCATTCAATTTGTAAAAATCAGACGAAAAAAAATGAGATATAATTTGTTTCTGTACGACAATTAGATCAAAAACTGAATATATTGTACTAGGGAACTGATAAGGTCGTAAATCAGATAAGCGATCGCAGGCCGGCTGGATGTCAAAACAATAGAGCGCTTATCGGCAGATGTTCCGCATTCCATCTATCGTCTCATATTACAATTGTATTGTTATCTTCCTAGAACCGGACGTAATTTCCTTTGTGATTGATTTCTGTTCTTTTTATCTTCAGTTAGTAAAAAAAAAACGATAAACCGAAAACCGACATGTGTTATCAATTCTCGGTTATCGGTTTTTTCGTCAAAAACCGGTAAAACCGACAACCGACATTAACAACCGACCCATCCCTAGTTTGTAGTATGGTTACCATACAGTATTTAGGTCAAATTTGTTATTGACAATGCCATGTTAAGTGTCCTCATGTTATGTGGTAGTTTATTAATTAATTGACAATACCTAAAGTCAAGGTCAATGTGGTTTTTGTGGAAAATCGCAGTACATTCTGTAGCTAGACTATAAAACTTATCTGCTGCAATTATTTTTATCTCTTCTGTTTTATCTCTTGTTATATGAACTTGTTGTAACTTATTTTCAGAAGATCTGCTGTATTAACTCATCGATAATAGAGCAAATAGGAACAATTGGTCAACCACAAAGATGGTTCACCACATTAGTCGGGATGAACTAGAATGTAGTTTATTTCAGATGGACTCCAACTGTTTAGAATCAAATATTAACACGTGATATTTGTGTATTTTTTACATTTACTCACTTCAATGGCACACTTTTACTATTTCACTAGTGTGCCACCTTGCTAAGACTGATTTTATCGTTTAAGGATCTTGTGTGACGCCATCTCAACCTCAGAACAAGATATTGACTTTTTCATTCAGTGTGAGGCTTCTTGATACTGTGATATGATTTTAGAATATTTATTGTAAAAGCCTTGCCCTAGACAATTCAGAGGGGGGAAACATAGCAAACAACTAACTCACCTTTAAATAAAATTACTATACTTACACAGAAACATTAAATACAATGACATTTTGTTGATAACATTGTTGTTTGGACTATCTGTGTGGAAATATCCACAGATAGTGTCATATTTTCCTCCTCTGTTTTAAGCTCTGCCTGATTCTTTCTTGGAATTTTATATATTTTTATAATCTGAAATAAATTTTTATATTTTGTTATGTAGTTTTTTTTGTTTCACCCTTAGTTCGGGATTTTTCAATCGTTACTCTTCGATTGAGACAAGACCAACCTATCAATCAACAAAGAACATTAAATCAATAAAAAACCCAGCTTTAGTTTTGTAACTTTAAATTCTGTGTTTAGACTCTTTTTCAATTTTTGTCCTACAGGTGGTACCAAGCCAAACTGATAAAAACCTTACAAGGGTTAGTAAGTTTCCACCTGAACCTTGCCTGGTATATTTGTGTTGCAAGACTAAAACAATATACACTAAATAATGGTAGTTAACTAAATACATGGAAAGTATTACAAGATTTACTGTTTAATTTGTGGGCCGTCTCCCCTATTTATTCCGTTTGAAGAGGGAAACTCGATACGATATTCCCTTTCCCCAAACGTTTTAATTTAATCCCCGTGGATCTTATCCTTCACCCGCCATTTATCTAAAAAGGAAGCCAGCTTTGATGATTAATAATTACAATTGAATAATGAATTTTACAAATAATATTGTTGCCCCAATTAATTAATACTAACTGTATATCGGACTTGACCTTAGCTTACTAATGTCTGAACATGCAGGCTTCCTTCCCTAAACCTAATTTAATTGTCCCCAAATAATTACATGATTCTAATTTTGATTTTTATAATTACTAAATTGGATCAATATTTAACTTAGGTTCCCCATACCCGGTTTCTCCCCTCAAATTCCTACCCTACCACATGGCGTTGTTACCTGATACCCCGCGAAGATGTGCGTGGCTCGCCGTCCTCCAGTCAAGTCACTGGCCCGATGGTTCCAGGGACCGGCTGGCCTTCCGCGCATGCGCAGATCGCACTGTCTTTGTCTATTGTTACCTGACCAGCTGTTTGAGGTTTGGGGAGAGACGCCACGAATTAAGAATTTTTTCCTCTGTCTGTCCGAGAAAGCAGTTGTATTTGCACTTGATACACGTCACAAAAGGGGTGATTGCCATGTCCATTTTACTTTATGCACTCCAGTGTTTAAACATCAGAACACAAAACAGAATGCATTAGCCAGTAAGATAAAGTGGTTTAAGCAAGAATTAAGTTGGCAACACTGGATATAAACATCTGACCTATTATCCTTGTTGTCGTTTCCGATGGAATCTAAATAAACATAAGGTGATACAGGGTGTCTACTGGTCACCGAAGTCACCAAAAGTCACTGATTTTAGGTAATGGTCACCGAAGTCACCAAAAAGTCACTGATTTTTCTTTAAAATGGAAGAAAAGTCACACATTTTTAGTATAAATTGCAAAAATAATGTGATTGCGAGCAAAAGTTTTGCGACTTTAACAATTTTCCCCCAACATTTTCTATCTTAGAGACGGAAAAGCCACTGATTTTTAACAATTTTCACCCCCAAAAGTCACCAAAAAGTCACTGATTTTTATATCTCTTTGGCAGTAGACACCCTGTGATACGGTGTGTAAGTGCACAAAATGAACAATTAAAACAGTGGATTTAGCAATTTAAGTGACTTATTCACCCTGACTAGCTTGCAAAGACTGTTTGTTGGACACTAGTCCAAAGTAAAATGCGTGAAAAATATAAAATTATAGTTAATGATTGTTAAAAAATGAAAACTCATGGTGGTTGTATTGAAGCCAAAAATTGGAAGTGTTTTATTTTACAAAAACAATTAATAAAAACATATGTTTACAAATTTGCATTAATATAATTTAATATCATGTGGTTGAGTTGGATAAGTTAATTCAGTATTGACCATACCGGCCGCCTTGAAAGTCCCTTGGACTTCAACTTGATCTTGAGGTTTTAGTCAATGGGAAGGCGGAAGATTTTCGTCACTGGTCTAACATATTCTCCGTCTTGTGTCTTGATTTTGACCACTCTTACTGTTCCGTCTGATCCAGGGAAAATGTCTAAGATCCGAGCTAATGGCCAGTGTTGAGGAGTAGTATTTGCATGGACAAGAACTAAGTCTCCAATTTTCAAATTTGGGGTTGCGACGTTCCATTTAGTTCGTTGTTGGAGTGTGTTCAAATATTCGAGACTCCAGCGTTTCCAGATTCGTTGGTAAAGCTGTTGTACTAATTGCCAATGCTTCAATCGGTTTGTAGGTATTTCTGTAAGGTCTTGTTCAGGAAGTGATATGAGAGCGTCACCAGTAAGAAAGTGTCCTGGAGTCAGTGCCTTGAGGTCTGTCGGATCACTGGAGAGTGGAGTTAGTGGTCTGGAGTTTAGCATGGCTTCGATGCGAACAGTAAGCGTCATAAATTCTGGTAATGTCAGTACAGTATGTCCCATTACTCGATGAAGGTGATGTTTTACGCTTTTTATCGCGCTCTCCCAGAGTCCTCCATGGTGCGGCGATGCGGGAGGGTTGAAATGAAAATGGATTGACAGATTGGATGAAAATTGTTGAATGCGTCGCTTGGAATCAGCACATCGTATTGTGGATTGGATGATTCTGCGAAGAGCTGCATTAGGACCAATGAAGTTGGTTCCACAATCGGAGTAGATGTCTGTACATATCCCACGACGAGATGTAAACCTGGTAAGTGCAGCGATGAAAGCTTCAGTTGTTAAGTCTGTCACAGTTTCTAAATGAACCGCTTTCGTTACCATACATATGAAGACGCAAATGTAGACTTTAATGTGCTTGGTAAATCGTAGGTTTGTTACTTTGACAGTATATGGTCCACAATAGTCTATGCCGGTACATTTGAAAGGTTTAGATGGAGTAACTCGAACGGTTGGTAGATCTGCCATGAGTGGGTTTGTATTGGTTGGGCGATGTTTGAAACACGTAACACATTTATGAATACGCAAGCGAATAGTGTTCCGTGCATTCACTATCCACACTTGTTGAGACAATAAAGAATGCACAAGTTGTGGTCCAGCATGTAAATGATGAATATGGTAGTGATCAATCAACATATCAACGATGTGATGTCGTTTTGGAAGCAAGATGGGATGTTTTGCTTCATTTGGAAGTAATGTCTTGCTAAGTCGTCCACCAACACGAATAAGACTATCATTATCAATGAATGGATGGAGCTGACGTAAGTGCTTAGGACAGTTGTTCTTTTGTAGAGAAATGCATTCTTTGCTTAGGGTTGACTGTTGAATAGCAAAAAATATCTTGAGCCGTGCGTTATGAAGTTCTTCAGGCTTTAGATTGCAGTGGTGAGATGATTTATTCTGGCAGTTGTGAATGAATCTTAGAACATACGCCATTACTCGTTGAAGCATAATCCACGATGAAAATCTAGTTAGAATTGACCATTCTTCAGGTTGGCTAGTAAGTAAAACCGGTAATGGATTTGGTTTGATTTCATGGGAGTTGTTAAGTGGAATAGGAGTGAATTTAGTGATAGGCCATGCTTGCGAAGGTAATGCAAGCCATGATGGACCATTCCACCAGAGATTATGATTTGTCAAATGTGATAATAGCAAGCCTCGTGATGCGCAATCAGCTGGGTTTTCCTCGGATAAAATGTGATTCCATGCTTCAGTTGGAATAAGCTCCTGTGTTTGAGAGACTCTATTTGCCACATAGGTTTTTAAACGATATGGTGGAGTACGTAGCCATGTCAATGTGATTGTAGAATCGCTCCACAGATGAATGTTGTTAGATGACAGATGAGTTGGAAATAATGAAATGCAATGAGCTGCTAGTTGTGCAAGTAAGTGGGCAGCGCATAGTTCCAACTGTGGTATGGTTACACGTTTTAAAGGTGCAACTCTGCTCTTTGCTAACACAAGTTTGACATCTGTTGTACCATCAGATAGTTCACATCTGAAGTAAATAACTGCTGCGTAACCACTTTCGGACGCATCACAAAAACCGTGTAATTCTACCTTAGATGTTGCGCTGAGATCGAGTGAGCGAGGTATGGAAATTTTTGATAGACATTTGGTATCCATTAATAGCTTGGTCCACTGAGATTGTATGTCCGCAGGCAATGGTGCATCCCAAGCTAACCCCCTTGTCCATATCAGTTGCATGAGACACTTGGTGAGCATGACAAAAGGTGTAAGAAAACCGCATGGGTCATAAATTTTTGCAATCGTGCTCAGGATAGTTCTCTTAATGTGATTATTATTGGTTTGGGAAAGGTTGAATGAATATGAAAATGCGTCTGTAGTTGGCGACCATTTTAGTCCAAGGACTGTGAAATGAGAGTCTGAAGAGTTTGGTAAAAATGTAGGAGATTCGAGATGGTGTCGCGGTATGTTGCACAATAGCTGAGGTGAGTTTGATACCCATTTGCGTAACTCAAAACAACCACGTTTTAACAACAAAGTGAGTTGATTTTGCAGATCAATGGCTTCTTCTATTGTGTCTGCCCCCGTGACAATGTCGTCCACATATGTCCACATATGCTGATGATCTACAGATTTACGCTCACTTTAAAATTAGCATGTTGAATGAAACTGTTACTCAAATAAACGAAGACATTGACAGAATTGTTCTGTGGGCGGCAAAGAACGGACTCAGACTAAATCCTGACAAGACTAAACCAATGATATTGGGACACTCACGACTGCTCAGCAGAGTGAACTTGAATAATGCACCAAACATTGTGGTGAATGGAACTCTTTTGCAGTACAACAACAAAGTGAAAAGTCTTGGCTTGACTATCAACAACACACTTGACTGGACTGATGCTGTGGTAAACATCTGTAAAAAAGTGTTTGCCGCAGTTCATACTCTAAAAAAGATGCAACGACTTTTACCTTTCCACATAAAACTGCTTTTGATTAAATCACTTGTTTTCCCACACTTCAATTACTGTAACACCGTAATTAATGATATGACTGTGGCTCTGGCTACGAAATTACAAAGAACTCAAAATTATTGCATTCGTTTTTTATACAATCTCCGAATTGATGACCACGTCACTCCTTTTTACATTCAATCATCTCTTCTAAAGTTATCAGACATCAGACAGCTGAGAATTATCACTATCACTCATTCTGCAATCAAGCTTGGGATTCCAAATTATCTTGCGACCAATTTTGAATTTTTGGATGAAAGAGGTGCAAGAAACACTCGCTCTGGCTCATCAACACTACGCATTCCTCACCACAAAACGACAGTTTTCAATCAATCTTTTGTAGTTACAGCTTGCCGTCTCTGGAACTCCTTGCCTTATTCAATTAAGTCCATAGAATCCCGTCCCCGGCTGACGGCGGCGCTGAAAGAATACTATCACAACCGGATGGCCGTGGTGTGGCGGGATGGCGTGCTCTAGGCTTAGGTGTAGCAGTGTGTGAATGCGTGTGTGGATGTAAGTAATGAAAAGTATTGTGAAATAATGTTTAAGAATATGAATTATTTAGTTGTATTTTATTTTTATTTGTAATCTTAATGTAAGTAGCAGCCATTTTGTTGGAGGTTAACTGTAAGAAAGGACCATGAGGTCCTAATGTTCGCCTCAATAAAGAAGTATTTTCATTTCATTTCATTTCATTTTCATTTCATATGTGTGATTGCGGATAACATTAGCAGCCTTAGGAAAATCATGACCTTCGTCATTGGCTAATTGGTTAAGCGTTCGGATGGCAAGAAAAGGGGAGCTGTTAACACCATATGTTACTGTGTTAAGACGATAAATGCTGATTGGTTGGTCAGTGCTTTGTCTCCATAAAATCAGCTGAAAGTTTTGATCGTCGGGATGAATGTTAATTTGCCGATACATTTGTCGTATGTCACAACAAAATACCACCTTGTGGTGACGGAAATGCAAAAGTATATCCGCAATGTTAGTCTGTAATTTTTGACCGGTTAGGAGCAGGTCATTTAGCGAAAAACCAGAACTTGTTTTGCAACTAGCATCGAAAACTGTGCGTAACTTTGTTGTTGAGCTGGATTCTTTCAAAACACCGTGATGTGGTAGAAAATAATGTGCGTCTGGTAAGGGATTACTGCATTTGGTCATATGCCCGAGGGATTCGTACTCATCCATAAATTCATGATAGAGCATGGAAAATCGCTCATTACTGGAAAACTTTCTTTCCATAGCTCGTAATCGTAATTCTGCAGCATTACGAGATGTCCCTAACGTGTTCCTCACAAGAATTGGTGAGGATGCAATTCATGAGGATGGTTAGGATGCACAAGAATTCCTCAAATCAATGTAAAGCTGCGTGGAATCTAATAAAAGCTGAGTCAAATTGTAAAGTAAGCAAGGCTAGTCAAGAGATAGTTATTGACTCTGACACGTTCAATAATTATTTTATTAACGTTGTGAATAATTTGAATTCATCTAATGTCAGTAAAGTATCCAAAGACCAGGCTTTAGCATTAGGTAATAATTTTTTGTCACAGTGTAATATAGATGGTAATAAATTCTCATGGCAACCAATTGCAACTATAGATATAATTAAATGTATAAATAGCTTAAGTAACTCATGTAGTGAGGACTATTATGGATTGTCGAATAAGGTCATAAAGCAAATTGTTCAAGAGATAGCTCATCCATTGACTTTTCTATTTAATAAAATGTTGGAAGAGGGAACATATCCTCAGGTACTTAAGTTAAGTAGAGTAATACCTGTATACAAAAAAGGGGACAAATTGAATCCATCTAGTTATCGACCCATTTCTTTGGTACCTATAGTTAGTAAAGTATTCGAATTGTGTGTAAAGGGGCAAATAAATACTTATTTTATTGATAATAATTTGTTCTGTGAGGAACAGTTTGGTTTTGTGCCTGGTAAAAACACAATTAAAGCAGTAGAAAATTTGATTAATAGAGTTCTTATGAATTTTGAAAATAAAATGTTATCATCTGCATTACTAATTGATCTAACAAAAGCTTTTGACTGTATTAATCACAAGGTACTAAAACAAAAGTTAAAATGTTATGGTATTGTAGGTAAGGAACTGAAGTTATTGTCATCATATCTGAGTAATAGAGAGCAAATGGTTGTTCAAGGAGAGGATAAATCTCTCTTTAAAACAATTGAAACTGGAGTCCCCCAAGGCTCAGTGCTTGGACCTTTATTATTCATCATTGCAATGAATGATTTTGCTATTAACGTACCTTGTCCCTCTGTATTATATGCAGACGATACTACGCTTTTTAATTGTGATAAAAACTTAGATAATTTAATAGAGAAGGAAAATAATGCATTGGTTGTAGCTTTAAATTGGTTTGAACTTAATTCTCTGATTGTAAATAACCAAAAGACTGAGAGTATTATATTTTCTTTAGATTATACTATTTATAAGGATGTTAAACCTGTTAAGCTGTTTTAGGCATACATATGGATAGTAGGTTAAGCTGGAACTGCCACTGTGAAAACTTGTGTAAAAAATTATCTAGAGTAATATTTCTACTCAGGAAATTAAGATCATGTGTAACTTCTAACATGATGATCACAGCATATTATGCTTTTTTCCACTCGCACATTAGATATGGTATAACCTTGTGGGGGAATTCTTGTGGAGCACAAACTGTTTTTAAATGGCAAAAAAAAGCTTTGAGAACAATAAAAAATGCTTCAAATAGGGATTCTTGTGTGCCAATCTTTATGGAATATAAAATAATGTCCCTCCCTAATCTTTATATTTATTGCTGCCTAATGGAGGTTAAAAAATCTTTGTACAATTTTTCAATTAGAAAAGATATTCACAGTTACCCTACTAGGAATAATTATAAACTTGAAGCCATTCCAAATAGACTTGAGAAAACCAGAGGAAGCCATGTGACAATGAAGATCAAACTTTTTAATAAATTGCCGAGAGCTGCTTGGTATGTGCCCTTGAAACGATTTGAAAAAGTAATTTCTAAATGGCTAAGAGAAACTGTTTTTTACTCCATAGATGAATACTTTAACTGTGATATTAGTGTTTTAAGTACTTACTTTGAATGTTATTAACTAATTTAAATTATTTTACTCTGTTAAAGCCTTTATTGTTAATGTTATTGTTAGTTTTTACCCACTTAACTGTTATGTTTTTCTGTTTTATATTATCTATTTATTAATTTATTTATTGTTATACTCTTGATATAAATGGATCTGTATTGAAATGTCTATTTACAATTAAGGCTCATGACTTTGTCAATTACACACGTTGTGTTCAAAGACAATAAAATATTCTTGATTCTTGATTCGTGTGATCAGATTGTTTGAAAGGCAACCTTACAGTATAACGTCCGGTTTCATCACGGGTATGAGTCTGGGAAAAATGTTGTTCGCAAAGAATCTCTTCTTGGGATTGAATGGGGCGTTTAGGAATTTCTTCCTGAATCCAGAAACGTTGAATGGCGTTATGGATGTCATTGTCATTAGATGAGTGTAGACAAACGTTAAATGAACTGTTTTCTGAAGGATTGGTTGATGATGTTGGAATGCATGGTGTATTGCCCATGATGACACATCCAAAAGGAGTATTAATGACATGAGGCATATTGGGACCAAGGGAAGTTTGAATCCCAGTAAAAATGTATGGGAACAATGACGCTCCTAAAATGACATCAATGCGACTTGGTTGGTGGTAGTTGGGGTCTGCGAGATTGAACTGTTGCGTTAGTTTGACAATATCTGGTGATACTGGTATGCGGGGAAGGTCAATAGTGAGCTTATCTAAAATAATCATTGGGTGATCTGCGATGATTTGGTTACCCTTTAAAGTTTCCAATGTGGCGATTATCTGTCCCTTGTTTCGAGCTGTTTGCTGAGTTATGCCCGATATTTGAACATCACAATGATGACGAGGCGCATTTAGTACACTGACAGCGTGTTCCGAGATCAATGTGCACATGCTTCCAGAGTCTATCAATGCTCGGAATGTTTGAGTTTCACCATTAGATGATAACCTAACTTTTAGCAAAACGGTACCCAGTAAAACCGTGTAGGTTTTGTTTTGTTTTTTAAAGTCATTTTGGGAACTTAATGTAACAGAATTATCCGCAGGTTTTTGCTCACTAGCCTCGGAATCAGTGGGACTGCTCTGAAAGGTGTGTACACTGGAAGTCGATTTTTGAGGAGAATTGACTGATTGATTGGAATTAAAATGCAACAAAGTATTATGCCGTTTGTTACATATTTTGCAGAGTGATTGACTTTTACATTCTTTAATATCATGCATCCCAAGGCAAGAAATGCAATGATGATTAGCTTTTACCATTTTATAGCGGTCTTGGGGACTTTTTGCAAGAAACAAAGGACATGTGAATGTTTTATATGACTATTTTGGTGACATGCAACACATGAATTCAACGCTTTGTTAAATGTCATTGTAGGTTTGGATACAGACTTATTTGTGGACTTATTGGAAATAGGTTTAGAGCTTTGAGGAGCTGTAAAGGGTGTGGTACTGAACTGCATGTCAGTTGTGCTACCTGATGAATTAGGTGAAAATACTGCATCCTCGTGTTGATTACATTCCTGGGTTAAAAAGTCCAAAATGTCCTTAACTGTAGGTAACGAATGATTATTACCTGTGACAGAGCTTCGAGACGATTCTAGTCGTTTGCGCAACTTCACGTCCATTTTCCGCAGCAAGACTGCCACGAGAACTGGATTATACTCCGGCATGTCAGTTTTGATGGCCTGTAATGCTTGAGTATTTTCGTTATATGTGTTAAGAAAGTGGCGAATTCCTGGTACATTAAAAAGTGAAATCTCTGGAAGATCCAAAATTTGATTTAAATGCAGAAGTTGTAGTCTACGATCATTTTGATACCTGTCTCTGAGCAAACCGTAAGCTATTGAATAATTCTCATTTGAGATGCTTAGGTTGCGAATTAAGCTTAAAGGTTCGTCAGACAGAACACTTAACAAGTATTGGAACTTGCTGACATTAGATAATGAATTGTTATTGTGAATTGAAGCATCAAATAGGTTAATAAAGTTTGTCCATGTTTTTAAGTCGCCATTGAATTTACTTAGCTCAAATTTTGGCAAACGTACTCTTGTGGACGTACCTGTGGTGCTTTGGTTTGTACCTGGCATTGCGTCATGGCTCGTGAGTGTTGCTGGCTCCTCCCTAGGCTGAAGTAGCTCGATCGCGGATGAAATGTCGATATACAGTTCCTCGACTTCATTTTGGTCGGCCTCTAGGATGTCATCAGTCAAGGTTTCGTCTTCTCCATGCGATAGAGCGCGTTGAAGCATCTGCTTGAATTCCGTCCTCTTCTCCTCAATTTCCGCTGCATAGGTCGTCAATGTCTTCGTCTGCCTCGGAGTGATGGCTTCTGCCTGCTGTTCGATACCCTCAATTGTAGTTTTTATAAACTTGAGTCTTGTTTTTAAGAGCCGAGTAGATTTCAAGTATGCTTCTGGTTTGAATTCCGTTGATCTTGGAGGTGCCATTGCTAATTGATGTAAAATGAACGTAAACCAATGCTGATGATGCGATTATGGATGACTTGATGCGTTAGGATGATTGAAATGTGTCTTGAAATGCGTTTGATATATGAGTTAAAAGGTTGATCTGAAATGGATGTAAATTCCACTGCTTAGTTCAAAATCATCCTGCTCGTGAAGGACCAATTAATGTTGGACACTAGTCCAAAGTAAAATGCGTGAAAAATATAAAATTATAGTTAATGATTGTTAAAAAATGAAAACTCATGGTGGTTGTATTGAAGCCAAAAATTGGAAGTGTTTTATTTTACAAAAACAATTAATAAAAACATATGTTTACAAATTTGCATTAATATAATTTAATATCATGTGGTTGAGTTGGATAAGTTAATTCAGTATTGACCAACTGTTAAAGTGCTAAAACAGTGTCGTTAAATCTTCTACCTGAAAAATCAATTAAATTTTAACTACCTGTAGGAAATGCATCACATATTCTTTTATAAATATGAAATATTTATACTTATATAGTAAATATTTTACAGTCTTAGGAAAAATTTAATATGCGATTCGTGCGCCAAGTGACTTCACTGCACTGCGGCTCATGCGTAAACATTTCTCTCGAGTGCAGCAAAGTGGTACTTTGCATACATGTTGCACAAATAAAGATTATTTACCAAGTGGGGAACATTGAAATGATTTATGACAAGTGTACATAATGGTTACAAACCAATGTACATGATCTCATCAACTGGTCAGGTGGGGGTAACAGTGGCTACCTCTCTTCCGACGCAGCCACAAGCTGATGTTTCCAGTATTATTCAACAGCATTCTTGTTACCGTACTTCCAAAGCATTTAAAATATTATGTTACATAATCAAGAACAAGCTCTCAATGTTTTTCTTACCAATTTTTGCGTCGAATTAAATTAATAGAGGTAAAGGCTTTATTTTTATTTATTTATGTGGTGCCATCACAAGAAACACTATACACATAAACTTCTGTCAACTTATCAAATTCAACAACAAAAATAGTTGACAACTGTTATAGCATGCAAGTGAATTAAAGTGTATCACAGTCAAATTGTGTCTAATTTTTTACATAATTTTTTTTTTAATTATTGAATAATTTTTTTGAAATAAGTTATTTAAACACCCGAAAATAGTCAATTTGTTTAAAGTCACTTTGATTTAGAGTCTACTTTTGACATTCAGAGGCGGATTTAGAAATTTGCCGCCTCTGGGTTATTCAAAAAGTGCCGCCCCTCCTCCCTTCAATTTATTTCCACAATTATTGTCCCAATTCCCATGCTACTTTGAAGAGTGGGGACACAAAAAGCCAAAAATAGTGATTATAAGGAACTTATAATTTAAAAACTAGAATTCAAAGCTTTTGCGTTGGCGATGTAAGAACTACCAAAAACGTGACTCAAAGCTGTGCGATTAGAGTGTTTTACTGGTTCTTTGACCAATCTGCGACACAATAACAAGTGCCGTTGCGACCAGTCAGCCTTTAGGCGTAGCCCACGGCCGGTGGAATAGGGCGGAATACTGTGACTTTGTTCCCAGTAAATTTTTTTAGGTTGGTTAGGTCTTAGTGTAGAACGAAACTAGAGATCGCCTCCTGATCGAAATTCGATCAAAATTTCTGTTGATCTGGACCCAAGAAGTTAAAAACATTTTATAACTCAAACATCTGTTCTTCCTAATTTTCTAGCAGTTGTTTTTACAACAGCTGTCTAATAATTCATATTCTCCTTTCACCATAAGATTAACATTGGAACTTTGAATGCCTGTGGGGCGTAGCCCTAGAGTCCGATGTGAATTAAAATGTTATTCTGCTCATCTACAGGACTATACCTTTCTAACGGTATGCACTTATTTCTCCTACGATTCACATTAGCTGAGAAAAAAGGAGGAAATGAAACATGCTTGCGTATTAATATATAGATAGATTGGCATAGTCATTTAAATTTTATTCTAGATACAAAACACTATAGGCCTAGTACAGTATTGAAAATGAAGTATTAGATAAACTGCAATATTATATTACACATTAAATTATGGCTTTTTATGTTTTTTTCCCGTTAAAGTTCGAAGTGTCAATATTTCGGACACGGGCCGAATTTGACCCATTTTTTTCAAACTATGGGGACTTCACTTAATATGAAATAAAAGTTAAATTTAACAAAAAATCTAAATAAAAAATATATTTTTGTGTGTATTTTTTATCATATTAGTATATTTAACATCAAAGAATCTGTTTGATAGTATGAATCATCTTTAAAACCAATTAACTTTTTTGGTACTCAATGCCAATTTACCTAATGATTTGTTAAGGTTCCAATTTAATTTTAAAATGTCTTACGATTTTTAATGACACATTTTTATAGTGTGAAGCCTTTGGTTTTCAAGGAAAATATTATCAGACCACAACTAATACAATGTACTGACAAGGTATAATATCAGTTGTGGTCTGATGTATTTTTTCTAATAAGAAGAGCTTTTGCAGAATGATAGTTACTCATATATTTTTCCCACTTTTCCTGTTAAAATGTGAATGCTTAAGAGTTTTTTTACAAATTCAAACTGGTGATGTTTTTGTATCTTATTTTTTAGAACAAAGTCATAGTTCTTAGGCTATACAGTTTTAACAACTTAGGGACTGTTTTGAATTTTTAATTAAAATTAGTAATATGCTTATCGGTACCAAAAGTGTTTAATAGTTTACTTCATTTTAGTAATTTTTGGTAAAAAATAAACTTGAATCAATATTATATTATTAATATTATGAAAGGTAAATTTAATCCATAGTAATTAATTGGGAAATTCACTTAGAATTTTAGAGCGAAATAACACTTAAAAAATGTGTGATGAATAAGTGCCTAAGTAAGCAGACTATGCTTGAGAACAGAATCAAAAAATCTTGTGGTTAAATAAAATTTAATTGCCTAAAAATTCAATTTAAGTAAGCGTGAGTTAAAAAGTATATTTACTAGATTATTTAATAGATTACTGGGATTACCCTAGGCTAGCCTGTGTTAGCTATAGTTATTTAATAAAGCAGGTAGCAACGTAAAAACAAGGAATTTGTTCTAAAAACTCACTTTTTGCAAGAAAGAAAACATAGGTAAAATGTAGATTGAAAAGTAAATTGGGGGGGGGGGGGGGGGGTAGCTAAGAAATATTGATACAACATAAATAAGAAAACATGGGTCGTTTAAATTAAACAGGACGTACAAATGAAACACTTTATTTCTGTGTAAGTGACATAAATCAATTCCAAATCTAACAAAACTGAATATCAATACCATAGACAAAAGGCTCATCTTAAGTGACTAGGTAAACACCCAACTTAGTTTATATCATAAACAACAATAAAATGTCATGAAGTGTGTTGAAGAACAATGAAATGTCTATAATGTGAATTCTACATGCAATGAGAAAAGCGAGGCACTGACAACTCAAGAACAAGATTTAACTATTTATTTTCAAGGTCCACATAAAAACTAGTATAAATACGATATTCTAAATAGTTTTATTGTAAACACATCAGAAATATAAAAACTAATTTGTTTCTTTGAGAGAGGCTTTTTTTGTCTAATTTGTTGTCTTAAAACTCATCTTGCGTGTAAATGTTTTATAAAACAATGTTTTAAGCAATAAAAAGTTCAAGCTTGTCTCTCGAATTAGTCATTACTCACATTATTCATACCCACTTAATTAATATATTGATCTTAATTAATATATAACACAGTTGAGTAATTGGAATTTTTAAAGTTTATTACATCATCATAACAAGTAATTCAGTCGTTAAATGCAAATACGAATCAAGTTTTAGTTTTGGCTTGAATTTGATCCAATAGGCCTATGATGGGCATGACATCTGAATAAAATTTTTTATACCTTACTATAAAATTGCAAAGTTTATGTAATTAAAAGCTAAAAATCATCAAATAGAAAGAAACATAAATAATATATTTTAATTTAAAAAGTCAAAAGCTAATTTGAGAAGTTCTAAATTTAGAAATTGTTGAGATTTGAGGTCTGACAACCGTATTCTAATTGATAGTTTCAGTCTTTGCTTTTTAAACATATATTTTGGTCTTCTACCACCTTAATACATAAATTAAAGTTCAATACTCCTAATAGTAACCATAGTAAATACATAAAGCCAACTGAAAGAGGTTACAGTGCAAAATTTGTTACAAAATGCTGCTTTTACCATACTTGCCTATACATTAAAACTAAATTAATTCCGAATTTGGAACTAATTTTTATGCAATAGAAACTTAAGACATTTTAATTTGTAACCAATTCTAATATCTTTAAAATAAATCCAAAGCATTTTCGACTGTTATCACACTTTGTCTATGTACAAAATAATAAAAAATAATTGTGTATTTTAGCTATTACAAAATCAGAATCAACATACATCTCTGATATCAAGTGATCATAGTTTTTAGTGGTATATAATCAGCCGCCCACAGTTTACTAGGTACATTGAAAATTAAAACTAAAGCAAGTGCTCACATGAGTGCAATATTATCTACATGAAATTTTACCTCCACATTTTGCATTCGAAGTAAGGCATTACTTAATTTAACATATGTCAAGGTGTTTGTAAAGTATAACTGAGGATGAGAAAAACACTAAGACAATTTAATTACATAGAAATTAATAAATATAGTATTTGTAATGTATTATGTACGACAGTCACATTCAAATGTAAAGTCCCCATTTGATCAACACTTTTACCCACACAACCGTACTACTCAGAGCTCTATACAAAAGTGTTCATTTCAAAAGTTTCCCCACAATCGATTTGAGGGATTGAATTTAGTGCAAAGTTTTTAATATTTGACAAATCTTATCAAAACATTCCTCTTTTTTCTTGTTGATTACACTTTCTGCTTCTGTAAACTGGTTTCTTCCGATTTTTCCTGGAATCACTTTCTCCATATAAAACGTCTGCTGTTGGGTGTAATACTCCTTCAATTGTCTGCAAAAAAAAATTGTAGCTCAAAATCTGTTTTCAGGTGTATAAATGTGATAATTTTGCTTACATATGGAATACTAGACTCCAATTCCGACTCCGACTTGGACGGAGTTTAGTGCCGGCCGGCCAAACAATTCATGTCTAAATGTACTGTGTGTGTCTTAATGATAAATTATTTATTTGTTTTTAAAACTTTGACAACATCAGAAGACTTAATGAATGACACTTTTATATTGTCAATCCTGATGATGGAACCCTGTGTTCCGAAACATATATAGGATTTCTACTGGTTTGAACTGTTGACTGAAGGTATATACACCTATATTTAACTAGTCAATTAAACAGTTCTGGAAGCATCAAACAATGAATAAGAAATACTTGGTTTGTAGCATTAATCATTAACAAAGATTGCGGACTTTTTGACCTCAAAGGAGTTTTCAACTCCCTACCAGAGTGGGGGTTAGGGGTAACTTATTTTTTTCATATAGCAACCCCTATCGAGTGCACCCTCATTTTAACGAGTTTGTCAAAAGAAATACAATGCCTGCAAAAACGACCTTAAAAGAAAGACCGAGACAAAAATGGCAGGCAATAAAACTTAGCATTAAAATCATATTGTTGAAAACAAAAAGTGCAATAACTCCCGATACACTTGATCTTTTGAGGTCGGGTTTGTGGTAAATTGCTTAGAATGCAAAACCCTTTAAGATGATGTGTCATATGACGTAGGCCAATGAAGGATTCCCATGACTTCCTTTAGGGGACGTCCCTAGTGGAAGCCGTCAAGAAAACTGCATTGGCCTATGTCATATGATACATCATTTAAATATTTAAATGGCTTTGAATTCTGAGCTATTTGTCACAAACTTGAACTCAAAAGGTTGAGTGCATTGCAGTTTTTATTTTCGGCAATAGGATTTTAATATTAAGTTTGATCACCTGCCATTTTTAACTCGGTCGTCCTTTTTAGGTTGTGTTTGGGGCATTATATTTCTTTTGACTAACTCTTCAAAATGAGGGGCAATGTATACGGAACCGAATAAGTAGGGACATCCTTATGGGGAAGTGAGAACGCCGCCCCTGAAACACAGATAGCACCACCAAGATGTTAAGGATTATGCTGATTGGTTGAATGGAAACAGATGACTAGAATAATTTTACACAAGTTTGTTATTGTTTTGATTTTTTTGTAAACAAATATGCTCATTTTGACATTTGAGAGGTAGAAAGAGCGCTTCTTGTGGCAGTAAGGAGAAGTAATCCTAGCATCAGCGCTTTATTTTCCTCTGGTTTTCGGGGGCAAAACTAAAATTTTTTAACATGGGATGTCCCTACTTATTGGGTTCTGTATACATTGTGAGGGGTCACTTGATAAGGGTTTGTAAAAAAGTCACCCCTAACCAGCAACTCCAGTAGGGGGTTGAAATTTTTTTTTCAATGTAATAAAGTCCGCAATATTTGTTAATGATTAATGCCACAAACCAAATATTTATTTTGGTTTTTACAGATGTATTTCCATACTTAAATTACACACTGTAACACTAACGAGTATATAAGTAAAATCTAAAAGCTTAAAACTTAAAATAACAATCCTACTTTCTTTATAGTTGCTTTCTTTTCTCGCCTAGATAATTTATATAATTGTTTATATTTGCAATTATTTACAATAAATAAAATATATTTAAGTCATTAGAAGGAAAAAATTACGCAAGTAATGATTTGCAATATGTGTGGTTTTAAACCTTTTGTAGGGTTAAAATTTGCTGTTAAGAGTTGCTAAACTTTAAAGCAGTTTTTCTCAAAACGACCTTTTAGAAAATTGTAATTTAAAATGCATGTAACTCAGTCAGTTTTAGCAATAACTTAGCGAATTTGTAACAACTTTCTCAGAAGAAAATCTAGTTTCCTAGGATACCAATAACTAGAGGTGTGCGGATAGTGAAATTTTTTTTCGGATCGGATTCGGTTCGGATAGTTAAGATTCGGATCGGTTCGGATCGGATAGTAACAGGATCGGATCGGATAGTTTTCGGATTCGGATTTTTGCGCAGTAAACTGAAAGACAAACAGTTAACCGATTTGAAGCCACAATTTTTAGGTTAGATCTAGGCCTTGATTATAAAAACTGTTTAGGAATATCAAAATCAATTAATTTAATAAAAATTCAAAAGCTTTAAAACAAAGTCAATTTATAATTTGTCATGATCACTGTAAACATTAATTGGCCCTAGGCCTAAATGAACATGTCAACATTATTTTGAACTAGCCCTAACCTAAGCTCTAATTAGAGTTGCTATAGGCCTAGGCCAAAACTACTCACCAGGCAAACATCCCAGTGTACAATATGACAAAGTAGGACTTTTAGCAAAATATAATTTTATTTGAAACCAAAATGATGGTAGGAAAACATAACCTAGCTTCATCTTGCATACAGAGCATTCTGTCAAACAGTCAATGTCAGTTATGGCAAAAGACTTCCACACGACACTCATTTTCTATTCTTTTTCCTTTCCAGGTAGACATCAATAATTAAGAGACAATAAAAATGTTTAAATCAGTTTAAAACACGATCAGAGGTATAAAGACATAACCTTTCAACATCAAAGAGCAAACAATTACAGACGACAACAGACCGTACGGTTGAATCGCGATCCGATCCAATGCCTTCACAAGTTCATAGTCAAACGCGATCGTAATCTTCATTAGATTAAATCTTATATTGAGTCACGAAACTACGAATGATGAATTGTCCCCCGACAACTAGCGCTCAAAACACCACGACACTAGCGATTCAGGCGGGTGGAATAAAAACTAGAGCTTTTCGTGTTGCCGTGATTGGCCGAGACTTGAATCTTTACTGCTAGCGCTCCAAGCGAGAGGGTTCAGAATTGACACTTTGTCAATTGTACCGTTGAATGTTAAACACTTAACCTTGGTCGCTTGGTGTCTTGATTATTTCCCGTTATTCTATTATCGACTTCTGACTTATTGGTCTGCTTCAGTACTTTGGACGTCATTTTAGACGTTCCGTCGCATAGTCACCATTTTATGCAGAATGGCCATCGCCCAAAACAATATTTGTGCATTGATCTTGTGTTTAACACCAGATATACAGTCTATCCGTAAAATTCGGATATCCGACCCGAATATACGGATATCAATAAAATCTTCGGATCGGATTCGGATATCCGATCCGATCCGAAACCGAACCGAATTTTCGGATATCCGCACACCTCTACCAATAACTCAATTTCTCATTTTTTGAAGATAAGGTCCCTTTCCATGTGACAGGTCATAAAAATTAGAATGCCTGATTAGTGACAGAGCAAGGACAATCAACAATCAAACAAGAAAACCCAAAGTACAACAAGAAAGTAAATGCCACAGATTATATTTATACAACATCTAAACCTTTGGAAGAAATAAATATAACCATCTAAAATATAGTTCTTTTAAAAACATTGCCCATATTTTAAAAGCCAATCTGGTGTTGTGCTGTGAACAAATAGAACATTTTAGAATGTTTCTCTGATCAATATAATTCATATGAACTATATTGATCAAAACTATAAATCACACAAGCTTTTTGATGGTTTTACTCTTTACGCAAAGCAATTGTTCATCATTTGCCGAATGCATTCGTTAACCCAAGTCAGTTTAGGTTAGTCTATATTTTTTTAATCGGCAGTCGATATTTTAAACAATCACTTCATATTATATTGTTACAAACTGCTGCTTAACTTTGAAACCCATTATTCTCGTTTTTGATGTGAAAAACAATTTATTTGTCAAATGAGTTTGGTTGTAGTTGTTAATTTTTCAATTATGTGAACTGTTAGGTAATATTGACAAACTGCAGTTATATCCATTAATTTGTCCAGTTCTCATCACTTCTAGTCTAACAACTGTCCTTACTGTCGCTTTCCAACGAGAACGTGATTGTATAAATCGTGTTGGACTGCGAATTGTAATACAGTATACCTATTCATGGACTCGGCGAACTCTATTATCATTAGCTTACTTGTAATCTTGTTGCTGAGCGATGAGGAAAATCCATTCTTTTTATGCATTAAGCCATAACATTAGAAGATAACAACAAAATATTGATTTTTTTACAAAGTCAAATTTAAATAGTAGATACCTTAATATTTTTGACATTATTGTAATCTCAAACCCAACGGGATTCGTACCGGTGTCTTTAACCGTACTGTGATTGATGACAGTAATTCCTCTTGTACCTTACCGGTACCGTATTCTCGGCGCACTGCAGACCCCTAGTTAAAAGTAAACTAAAGGAACGAAACTAACTTGTCAAGTTTCTGGAGCTCAGAAACTCTTTCAGCGAGTTCAGGAGCATCTGCCTTCAACTTCACAAGGAGTTCTGCCATCTGAGTCGTCTCTGTTTTGTGTTCTAGGTTCAGGCTTTTCACTGCACTCTGTAAGACAAAGAAATATAAATTTTTGTGGGTAGTGAATGTTTACAATTTAAAATTACATAACACTATGGTCACTTTGATTAGCCAGTGTAGGTTTTTCTTTAGCCTAAAAAGTATCTTGGACTTATTTGAGAAGGCTATTTTGAGTGATTTTTGATTTCTGGTTCATACATACCAAGGAGGTTTGTGCACCACTATTCCATAGCAAAAAAGAAACAGGAAATTTGCTAAGGTAGGCCTAAAGTTTCTGTTAAAAATTAAATGTTGAATGAATTACCACATTATTATAATTATTATAGACATTTGCCAAAACAATTTAGTAACAGTAAGTAAACTCCTAATTTTAATAATAATAACTATATAGCTTTTAGTGGAGGAAGATCAGCAATTGACTGACAGTTCTCCTTGCCTGAGAGGCATGTACTTTTATGTTTTATATGCTGGTGAACCAACCATGTAGTAAACTCCTTAACTGAATAATCCCTAGCTGAATAAACCATCAAACATTGTCAAACAATAGGACCTTCCTAGGGTCTAAATGTGATACTTAGTTAAGTTGCAACTGGTGTCTAAAGTATCTTGAGATGAATAGTTGAATTAGTCTGTTTCATAACACAAAAAACATGGGAGGTTAAAAGAAGTATAATTTTCCTGGCTGGTAGGCCAGTTAGGAGGGACACAACTGTACATGGTGACACATGAGAGATGGACGGTTTGAGTCTCTTTCCAACACCTCATTAACATAGACTAACATCTCCTGCAGGATTTTTTTTATAATTGCATTATTAATATGAAAGATAATTTCATTTTACAAAATTAAAGCTCATTGTTTGTTTTAGTTCACAAAGTTTACTACCTGTCATTTTAGTTATTTATGAAAAATAATACCGTCAAGGTGATGGTCATAGTTTAGAATTAAAGGGTCAAGTCTTCTCTTAAAACCTCCATCCCAAGGATTAGCATCTCTGAAGGGGTGATATTATGAATGATTATATTCTTCAACCCGTCCAAATTTCGCCGTTTATGATTATAGACACAGCTCTCAAGGTACGTCCACAGAAAAAAGTCACACACTGATAAGTCAGAAGACCTGGGAGGCTACGGAACATTGCCAAAACGCGAGATAATTTGCATAGGAAACATGAAACTTTTTCTGTGATCAAAAGCTAAATTAAGGGGAAGTTAAAGCTAATGTTTAGAGCTTCCAAACCAAAAGATTTGGACGAGATGAAGAATGCAATCTTTCAAGAAACTGATGTCTTCCCTGCAGAGATGTTAAACCATGTTAAATGAGGTGTTGGGAAAAAACTCGAGTCAAGCATTTGAAATGATGAATTACCTTCACCTTCACAAAATTATTTTTAAAATAACTGATATAGCAGGTAATGAGATTTTTTTAACCAAGTGACAAATAATGAGCTCCTGCATTAATTTTTAAATCGGCTGAGTATTGTTTAATTGCAAACCAACCATCTCCCGTGTGTCACCCTGTATAAGATTTAAAACAGATTAGAGTTCTCATAATGTTAAAACATCTCATATATACATATATACATCTCTTCACTGACTCAATATTTCTTTTACCCTTCAAGTTAAAATATCTGCCTAACATTTACAATAACTTACTAAAATAAAGTGACAGATTCTGTTTCAAATAACAAAACAGGCCACCAACTTAGCAATTATAACAACAATAAAAAATGCTGAGAATAAATTAATTGTAGAAGAAAAACTATCATACTTTACAAAAATTGAAATGCCAAAATTAAATTTAAGGTTATTACCAAGAACGATGGTACATCTTTATTGGTCTTCAGTTTCTGCAAAAGGTCACTGAAGGAATTGTAGATTGCTGTCCGCTTCTCTTGTAGAACAATGATTTTGTCACACAATCCCGATACTCTCATTCTATTTTCACTTGTTTCATCCTAAACAAAAATAATAACTAAAAATATAATAAACAACTTTAAAAAAGTTCTCGAAGAACATAACCACAGTGATCCAGATATTGATACCATACTATTTGTTATTTTTCCATATATATACAACAAAGGAAAAAGCTAGATACATGTTTTTAATACAATAGGTCTACCACTTTAAATTAAGAATGTATTTTTTAAGACTATCAGGAACTAACAATTGTTTTTCTACTACCAATGAATGTGTCAGTTTTCACTTTTGAAAATTGATTCCTTGATATCTTAAATACAGGTGGTATCAAGAAATCAACAAACTATAGTTGTTTAGTAATTTTAAATTAAAAACTCCAAAAAACCAATAAATTTGTTTAATTTTAGGGTAGGCCTTTTGTTATCAAAGATAACATCTTCAGACCTATATTAGATAGGTCTTCTTTTATATTCAATTAAACTATAGTTGTTTAAACTATGAGTAAGCAAAATATGAAAGTTAGGCTTAAAACTAAAATTAATCTCATCAAAAGAATCATTCTAACATTATTAAACTTCTACCAGTATACAGTAGACCTTCTCTTAACCGGCCCTGGATCAACCGGCGCCCATATAAAACATTCATATTTAGGACCAAAGAATTATAGTACTACTCACTCTCGTTTATATATACCAGAAAGTTTGAGGGCTAGGAATAAATGAGTCTTTATTTATAAATTTTTATAAAAAAATGAGTGCTGCAATCTGTCGTGAACATGACAAACTGTCTAATCCATCAAGCCCATAAAAAGCATGTATTACAAGATGGAAGAACTTTTTCCCAACAGACTAATAACATTAGAGCTGTCTTGAACTCTTAATCAGAAATCAGAAATCAGAAACTCTTTATTACAATTTCATAGAGAAATGTACAGTGTCAATAATGTTACAACAAATTTTTATGTCAGTCATGTAGTCTTCCACTTTTGAATTCTTCCATGGTGTAGAAGGGTCTTGTTGTCAGCCAGTCATCCAGTGCTGTTTTCAACTGCTTTCCCGAGAGATTCCTTATTTCTGCAGGTAAGAGGTTGAAAAGTTTTCTGCCAGCATATGACGGTTTTCTCTCGAACCGGCCAAGGTGGTGAACAGGAAGTGCGTAGTCTGTAGCATGACGGGTGGGGTAGTTGTGGTGGTCAGAAATTCGTGGTAAATTCAGCCTATCAACATACAGTATTGTGTCCCGAATATATAGGGAAACTGCAGTCATTATCTGTAGTCGTGTGAAAGCCTCTCTGCAAGAGTCAATAGGTCCAAGACTATCAATCACTCTTATGGCTTTCTTTTGAAGGAGCATTATTCGATTTAGATTATCTTGAGTTGTTCCTCCCCAGACAACTATTCCATATCGGATGTGCGATTCAAAAAGTGTAAAGTAGGTCGTTTTTACTGTCTTTGAGTCAGCAATAGCTTTGATTTGTTTTAAAATGTACAGGCTTGTGTTCAATTTTTTGCAAAGGGTATCAACATGCTGTGTCCATGACATATTTTCATCTATAGTGACTCCGAGGAACTTGGCCTCAGACTTCATGTCAACATCTGGCAAAGCTGGTACTAAGTCTCGCTTCCTACCATAAGCTAGCTGGTTTGTCTTGGTCATGTTGACTACTAAATCATTTGTGTGACAGTATTGATAGGCTGTGTGTAATGCTATGTACGATGATACAGCAAGCTGATCGGTGGAAGTTCCTGCGGAGATGAGGGTTGTATCGTCTGCGTACATTAGAGTATTACAGAGCCCATCCAGATGTTTAGGCATGTCATTTGTAAACAGGATGAACATTACAGGGCCTAGAACGGACCCCTGTGGTACGCCCCTGTTTACAATAAGTGGAGTGGATCGTACAGCGTGAACCAACCCTTTATCTTCATGTTTTATTTCCACCAGATGGCTCCGTTGTTCCAGGTAACTCCTAAACCAGCTGAGGGCTATACCCCCGATACCTATGTTGTTGAGTTTGCTTAGGATTAGGTTGTGGCCAAGGCAATCAAATGCCTTGCTGAAGTCCAGCATGATGCTTGTGACTAGATTTCCTTCCTCAAGATGGTCAATGATGTGTTCTGTTAGGTTGACGATGGCCGTGGTTGTTGAGCGGCCTTTTAAAAAGCCATGCTGATTTTGTGTTAGTATGTTATTAAGTATGCAGTGGTCTATAATCCTTTTGAGCACAACTCGTTCAAATACTTTGGAAAAGGTTGATATCAGCGAGATAGGTCTGTAGTTATTAGCGAGCGTTAAGTCTCCATTTTTAAACTTTGGAAATATTTTGGCAAGTTTTAGTGCTGAAGGGAATTTTCCTGACTTAAAAGACATGTTGATTATTGCTGCCAAGGGTGGGGCTAACGGTCGACAACATTGCTTTAGTAACTTCGATGAGATGCCATCCACACCCATAGATGTTTTGGTCTTAAAACTCTGGATTATACTGGAGATTTCTTCTTTGTTAGTTTCTGCAAAATTATTGAGTAGATGGTGTGTGGGATTTGTTTGTAAAATGTCTGAACTTTTTTTATACTGACTATTAAGAGTTATTGTTTTGTCGGCTATGTTAGCAAAGAACTGGTTGAAATGCTCTGCTATTTCATATGGATCATGAGTTTCTTCACCGTTCACATTTATTTTCAACCGTGAATTTTTTTGTTTGTTACTACTTCTTGCCGAGTTTATTACCTGCCACACAGCTTTTGCTTTGTTATCAGCTTTGTTGATGTAATCTGCTGATGTTTTTTTCCGTAGCATTTTTAGTCTAAGGTCGTAGTCTTTCTTAGCTTTTGCTGTTTCTGCCTTATCATTTTCATTTCCAGTTATTTGTTGTTTATTTAGACATTTAAGGTACTTTGTCTTTAGATTGAGTTTCTTTGTCGTTAAAAGCTTTGCGTCTTTTCTTTTGTTTGATTTTTGTTCTAATTGTAGGGCAAGCAGCATCCATATTCATAGTTACTATTGTCAAGAAGATATTATATGCATCTTCAGTGTTATGGGAACTATACACTCTATTCCAGTCTTCATTTTCCAATAGAACTTTCAGGTTATTGATGTTTTCACTTTTCATTTGTCTCTGTGTAGTACTGTATGTAGATATGTGACCCTTTTGAAACGGAATGGAGACTACCTGTGCTGTGTGGTCAGATATACCGGCATCAATGACTGATGCTATAGTTTCCTCAGTATCTAAGTTAGTACAAACACAATCTATTGAGGTGCTTGAGTATGGAGTTATCCGTGTTGGAGGGAGAGTGAGTCTGTTTAAGTTATGACTCCCTAATCTCTCAGTCAACATTCTATTATCTCGATCATGTGGCTTTAAGATGTCAATATTAATATCTCCCATCATAATTAAGGGGTGGTTTTCTGCTTTTGTTTCTTCCATCACATTAGAGATTACATCTAAAGCATCATCAAGTTTTCCATTTGGTGACCTATAGATACCCACGATGTGTAGGTATTCTTTTCTGTGGGAGATTTTTATCATAGCCATTTCACAAGTTATTTCCTGACAGTATTGTGTTATGCTTATAGCTTCGGTGCCGGTATTTTCTTCAAGTTCTTCTGTCACAAAAATAGCCACACCTCCTTTCCTGTGTATTGTCCTACTAAATTCAGCTTTTAGTACATAACCGGGTATTCTTGTGTTCTTCAGTAGTTCATTCTTCATACCATGCTCAGTGAGTATTACTATGTCTGGTTCTATAACTTCAGTTAGGTGAATTATTCTGTTTATTTTGTTCTGCATTTCTTGGACGTTCTGGTGGAGTATTTTTATTTCTTTGTTTTTAACTATTCTCCTCTGCACAAAGATGTTTGGGGTTATAGTCGCTGTTTTTGGAAATGGGGTTTCTCTAAAAAATGGCTTGTTTGTTTCTTTTGGTCTGCTGAAGTTAAAGTGTTTGGTGAATTAGTGTGTAGGGTGATGTTTATAGGCAGAGCCCTATTAACAAATATTGGTTAGACTAGCTAAGATCTTGCTTGTAGCACCATAATACAAATAAAGCCATTTTTGAGCAAAAAGAGGACTAAGATTGGTATTTTATCACAAGTTGGCTACTTAAGGACTGTTGTTCAAACCCCTAAATCGCATAGGTATTTAAATGCTAAGTGTCTTTACAACACCGTACTCCATGACAGAAAAAAATGTGAAAACATCTAGTAAAGCCATTATTCAGTGAAAAGCAGACAAAGTAGGCTCTTCATCGTCCCCCAAAAAATAACAAATACACATTTCAAAATTAAGATTGAAAAACAAATCTCAGTGCCTATAAATAACCTTGCAGTTCACATTTTAATTTTCTTATTTTTCATTTTTGGGATAGAGTCGCAGTAAAATGAGCTTTATCTCTGAATTCCCTCACTTTCCCTGACCAGATTTCAATTCCCTGACTTCCCCTGACCGTAGAAACCCTGTCTACCTTGTTTTGAGTGTAAACATACAATACAGGAGTGTATTTGGTTGTAATAAAACATAATAAAAAGTAGTTAAAGTTCAAATAATTGTGAGAGTGCATCTATTTACATTTAAAATTTTCAAGTGTAAATTGGGTGGTGTATTAATGGATTAAGATCGTCTTTTTGCAGTGCAACAATTGGTAAAGGTACGTACGTACTTAATGCACATTTTCCTTGATCATTAAGTACGGTACATAAAAAAATAAATAAAAAAAACATAAAAAAGCACATAAAAAAATCTTTGATCATAAGAAAAGTTACAATAGTAGGTTTTAATGTAAGAAGCTGAGTCTATTCATAAGGCATAAATAATACATTTTATTAGATTGTATTTTACATGTTTACATAATTTCCCGTTTTAACTAGCCTTTTTAGGTTATCCGGCCAAGTAAAGGGGTCCCGTGATGGCCGGTTAAGAGAGGGCCTACTATCATTCTCATTTCAGTCAAATCATTCCATGCTTATTTTCTATAAGTCATTATCAGAATTCATTCATTTTATCAGAATCCATTAACTTGCCTTTGATATGGAGAAATCCAGTCTGACATAGATAACAACAAAGAGGAAGAGAATGTAGAAGAATGCAACCACCAAAAGAGGCTCTTGGAGCATTAGAATTCGAGGAAAAACGTAGTTGAGCTGTAACAAATCAAAACATAAACTATAATAATATCATATATCGTTTATTGTAAAAAATATAACAGCTGGGACACGAATAACTTGTAAGATTAACATGATAAGATACTTCTTTGTCCATAGAATTTATTGTGATACAAAAATCCAAAAAATTCCATTTCAGAAAAATAATAACTAATTTCCTTTAAACCTCTACAAAAATATGACTATCCATATAAATTTCAAGTAACTCTTCATGCCAGGGTTACAACTAATTTTCACCACAGTTTCTCTAATTATAGTAGGCTATATGATTTTACCTGTTCTGACATCACTTTAATTTTTTACTCTAAACATATATATCAAATCAAAACCAAAAGAAACCTTAACCAAATTTTACCTTAAATTCACTATTTTAAACTGTCATCTTTCTTTCTGAAAACAATTATGTAAACTTATGATGTACCATTATTGTCATATGTTCTAGTCGTTTTCACGTTTTATGATAATCCATAAGATTTCTAAGGTTTTTTACCTTAAAAAAAGAAAAAAGTTCTGTGTGGTTGTGACACCAGCCCACTGCTTGTTCTCAGACAAGTTTACAGTGGCAGTTTGGTTAAGTATGTTATTGCTAAATAATTAAAAAAATAATTTTGCAAGTTGCTCACACTGAAAATAACATAAGCATTAGGGGTGGGAGAGTAGTGGTTTTACGACCGAGTCGAGTCGAGTATTGCATCAACTACTCAGGTATCGAGTCGAGTGGAGTAGTAGTGTGAAAAAGTTTAAAATGAGTTTTTTAAAATAATATTAAATAATAAAAGTAAAGTATTATTAAATTTATCTTTATGCATGAGAACACTGAAAGATAACATCAATTTAGGGTACGACAATAAGAACTACTTAGATAAAAGTTGATAAAAAAGTAAGTATATTTATTTACACTTTTCCTCTTACAATGTGTAGTACACATCAATTTCTGAGAATTAGGCCTAAGTAAAAAATTTCATCAACAACAAAATTATTGATGGACGGGAATGGATTTTTAGTTCGGGACAGGAATTTTTATTTCAAGTCCAATTTCGGGACGGGATTGCTCTCCTCGACGCTATCAGGAAATATTCGTTTTGACTTTTATCTGAATGTCGTATAAAGAAAAATGAATGTTAAATATCAACTGGTTCTGTTTCCAAACTGTTCCACTTGTTTTAGCGAATTTCCCTATAGGGAATACGCTATTACCGTAATAGCCATGGTAAGACCTAAGCCCAGGACCACTATTTTTTTCATTTTGAGGTCCCCAGAAGCCAAAAACACCATTCGTTCATTTTCATACGTATGTATATATATATATATATATATATATATATATATATATATATATATATATATATATATATATATATATATATGTGTGTGTGTGTGTGTGTGTCCGTGGTACTGATAACTTTTGAAGGGGGCCTCCGATTTTGATGAAATTTGGTATGAAGGTGTAAGACCAGGTCTATTTTCATGAGTTCGCGAACCAGCATTGTCGGGTTATGGGAACGGGGTTTTATGGGGTTTTGGCATTTTTGGACCTAAATTTTCAAAATTCATCAATTTTAACGAAGACCATTTAAAAGAGCTTAAAAACAAACAATTTAGTATTTTGAATCTTTAAAATAGCTTAACTGGTTATAGTGAAAATTCAAATCAACTTTCCCATGTTATTCTTATGGGTAAATTTTTAAAAAGTTGTATATTGCTTATTTATCAACATATCTTAATAAAAAATTTTATGAACCTTCACTAGGTGGTGAGTAATTAAGATTTGATCAAAAACCCACATGGCAGCAAACCTACATGCTAAATCCCATGGTATTAACATGGAAAATAAGTGTATAATGGGAGCAAGAGAGATGGAGATAATAAGGTATCTGTTCCTAATCAGCTGATCAGCTGTCTTCTGCATATTTGTCAAATTTGAAATGTTTATGTTTTGTTATTTGTCAACAAATCATTCCTTTAGCATGGAAGCTTTGGATGTGCACTTTTATTACTGTTTAAAAAGTCATTTATTGCAATATAAATATTAATATATTAACTATTAAATAAAAATAATTTACTCAGAAATATAATGCCATTAAATATATTATATTTCCTTGTAAAGATTATTAAGATAGCCAAAAAGTTCTTTGATGTTGAAACAATAATTCTTTGGAAATTCGCTGAGTACGGAGGTCTGCTGCGACGGGGGTATTTGTATAGGTTACAACTAGGGGTGTGCGAATAGTGATTTTTCTGGTCGAGCCGAGCCGAGCCGAGCTGGTAATGAAATATTCGAGTTTCGAGCCGAGCCGAGCAAAGACAGCAAAAAAAAAAAAAAAAAAAATTTCTCTAAAAATACCAGCTTTTATCTTCCCAAAAGGCCATTTTTTGGCCATTAAATGAAAAAAGTAAAACACAATCAACTCCCGATTAACCGGGGTAATGACTGGTTGAAGGATCCCGGATAACCCAAAACCACGGTTGACAGATCTTCTAATTGAGTGAACAAGGAACAATAAAAGGGTCCAACGTGGACAAAAAACCAAGGATGGGTGGTTAAGGTGAAGGGGGGGGGAGGGTCCGGCGCTGGGTGAGGGGGGAGGGTCGCTTGGGATAATTTATTCAAGATAAGAGCACGCAAACAAAAACAAGTTATTGTTCATCTTTTTGTCTAACTGGTAAAAATGTAAGAACAATAAATTGTTTTAAATGTATGCTAATTACTAAATTAGTCTAATAAATTTGTCAAATAAAATTTTAATGTCACTTTTATCAAACATTTCTTGAAATACAAATCAAATGCATTTTGAAATGTGTTGTTTTGCATAATATAACCCAAAATTACTAAGGGTCACTGAACAGCACACGAATCAGAATGATAATTACACAATGAAGTGGAAACTAATAGGACCTTTCTTGGTTTATGGTTTCTATTTTTAGAACATATTTCTCGCCGGGCGAGGGTGTGTGAGAGTGTGTGCGTGTGTGCGTGAGTTGTCTCCACCAGTCAAGGTCATTACCGCGGTCCTATTGCGTCGTAAACAAACCCCGCCCCGCACCTGCCATCGTCTTATCTCCCTAACCCTGTTTGCGATCACACAGCTCAATTATAAATTGCCGTGTTTCTCTGCTTTTTTCCATTAATTAATAAATCAAATAATTGTTAGTACAGAGTTTTCTTCTTAACTCTTTTTTGTTGTTGGAATTGTTGCTTCTGTAATCATTTTCAGCTCGACCACTCGAATAGTTTGGCATAACCTCGAGCCGAGCCGAATAGTGCTAGTATTCGACCACAACTATTCGACCACTCGAGTACTCGCACACCCCTAGTTACAACGAAAATGAACCTCCTTTAGTTGAAAAGATTTTAAATATCTATTTTTTATATTTGCAGTATATAATAAGATAAGGATACAGTACAAATTTTCTTGTAACCAAAAAAATTAAAACCAAATTACTAAACAATATACATATAAAAATGTCCATTAAAATGTTATAAAAGTTTTGTTGAATGAAATATTAAACGTTTTGTACAAAGAATTAACAGAAAAATTATGTACATCAAAATATAGATTAAAACAAATGGAAAAATTGTAAAGAAAACCAAACTGTATTACATAAATAGGCCTAAGGCCTGCTCAGTTAAAAAATAACAAAAAAACAAATTCAAATTCAAATTCAAATTCAAATCTTCTTTATTTGTTCATGTACATATAAAATACATTAAATAGTGTCAAGGTTAAAACTAACTCAGTACATTTCAGACATTTCAGTACACTTCAGATCATTTAAAAAAAATAGCTAAACAGCATTCAAATTACCTAATTCATAAAATTCTTCCAAGGAATAAAATGCATTTTCTATTAAAAACTTTTTAAGTGCCTTCTTAAATTTATATCTACTTTCTATCTTAGTAATTTCTTTAGGAATATGTTTTAAGAATACAGAGCCGGCATAGGATGGTTTCTTCTTAAATAGCTCAGAGTTATGAGAAGGCAATACTATACTACTTTTATTTCTAGTGTTGTAACCATGTATGTCCTCATGCTTTACAAAATTGTCTTTATTATTTTTAACATGCATTATACACTCTAAGATATACAAACTGTAAACGGTTAAAATGTTTTGTTCAACAAAATGCTGCTTTACAGACTCATCAAATTTTAGATTTAACATGGCTCTTAGTGCTCTTTTTTGGCCTACTAAAATTTTATTGAGGTTTTGTTTGGTTGTTCCTCCGTAAACACAGATTCCATAAGATATGTGGGATTGCACATGGGCATGAAACACATTCTTTAAAGCTGTTAAACTACAGAGGTAATACATTCTTTTTAAAGCGTAAATCCCTGAGTTTATTTTTGCTAGAAGATGGTCAATGTGCAGGTCCCAGCTAAGATGATTATCAATATGAACTCCTAAAAATTTTGTTTTATCAACCTTATCTATTTGAGTATTGTCAACAAAAATGTTAAACTCATGATTATTTCGATTTTGTTTTGTAGTGAATTGAATATAATTGGTCTTTTGGGAATTTAATATTAAATTGTTAGAAGAAAAAAAATTTTGAAGTTGACCTAATTCTATAAAGGAGCTAATTTCCATTTCAATGTCTGTCTTTGCAGACATTATAAGGTTGGAATCATCCGCGTATAGGATAAGTTGATTTTTTATGTCACTAAGTTTACTAAGACTGTTTGACATATCTTTTATGTAGCAAATGAATAATAAAGGTCCAAGTATGGAGCCTTGTGGCACCCCGTGTTTGATTGTTTGAGAACTTGATTGATATTTTACAATTTGATTTCCTTCCGTTTTTGATATTTCTACATATTGACTTCTGTTTTTAAGATAACTTTCAAACCAACTTAAGTAACAGTTTTTAACACCTAGCCTATTTAAATTTTTAATAATTTTGTCATGAGATATACTGTCAAAAGCTTTAGATAGGTCCATAAAAATTCCAGCTACTATACTTTTCTCATCTATTGATTCTATTAAGGATTCAGTAAAACTAATCAAAGCGGTATTGATGGATTTATCCTGTCTGAAACCATGTTGTTCTGGGCAGAAGAGATTATTGTCACTTAAATGTTTTACCAATCTTAAATACATTGCTTTTTCAAAAATTTTTGATATTGAAGGTAAAATTGAGATGGGCCGATAGTTTTGAATTTCTGTTTCTTCTCCCTTTTTAAAAACTGGTACCACTTTCGAAATTTTGAGTTGATCTGGAAAACTTCCTGAGATGAAAGAAGCATTTACTAAATGGGTTAAAGGTTTGATGAGTGGATCCCTAGCAAACTTTATTACTTTGACTGGGACCCCATCATAGCCACTAGACCACTTGTTTTTGAGTGAGTCAAAGATTTCCATTAGCTCTTTTTCCTCCAGGGGTGGACACCTAAAACTAGGAATCTGGTAATCAGCATCATGATCAATACAAACATCCTGAGCCTGTGTCATGCCTTTTACCATGTTTTCTACTATTGTTACAAAATAATTGTTAAAACTATTTGCTACATCCCTAGGATTAGTAATTTCACAATTGTCTGAACTTAATATGTAATCATTTTCTATATGTTTTGAATTTTTTTGTGTTTCTTTATTTATGATTCCCCAAGAAGCTTTACTTATATTTTCAGAGTTTTTAATTTTATTATCATAATAATCTTTTTTGGCCTTCATCAATTTAAATTTGTATTGTCGATTTTTTTCCTTAAAGTCTGCTTTTAAATATTGCAAACCTGAGTCTCTAGCTAATTTATTGAGTTCAATGAGATTGGTTTTTTCTTCTTTTAATTCTTGTGTAATCCAATTATTGATATTTTTGGTAATTTTTTTCTGCACAACCGGAAATGATAAATCAAAGTAGTAATGAAAAATATTGTGAAAGGTTGTGTATTTTTCTTCAATTTTTGAGTTGAAAAGAGACATCCAGTTTTCATTTTCCAAGAGTGATTTAAATAATATCATATTATCACTGGAAAAATTCCTTCCTCGAAAATGAAGGCTCGGAGCACTTAACTTATTACTTAATACTGTCAAATCGATTATTTGCCCATCATGATCTGATAAGGCAGTTATAATACCCTCAACTTTTATTGTCTCCTTATCAAAATTTGTTAAAACGTTATCAATACAGGTTTTGGAAGTAGCTGTAACTCGCGTTGGAAAGTCAATCAGGTAATCCATACCATGCCTAGCAAGAATATTTTTTAATTCTTTAGATTCAGGTGATACAAGAAGCATATCAATGTTAAAATCGCCCATTATGATTAAGTGGTTATTTTTACCTAACAGAATTTCAATGAGAAAATTTAAACGAATTAAAAACTCTGAATTTTGTAACTGTGGTTTTCTATATATACCTACCAATAAGAAATTAGTACTATTAAATTTAAAAATAGAACAACAACATTCAAATAGTTTATCCTGACACAATGCTTCGACTTCATCAGATACCAGCTGCTTCCCTCTTAAACTCTCTTTGGATAAAATTACTGAACCACCACCTGTAGTTGTGGTGCGGGTATATTGTGTAATTAAAGAATAATTGTCAAGATTAAATCGTTCTAATTCAGTTTCATTCATGTTATGTTCGGACAAAACAATTAAGTCTGGATCTACTTCTGTTAAAATTACCTGTAACTGTTCTATACGAGTGGATAAATTTTGAATATTTTGGTGGAATAATCTTAGAGTTGAAAAACTTGTATTTATCTTGGGGCTGCCTGATGGCTTACTGGAGAGTTTAAAAGGGACTCTTCAAATGGAGTGATGACAGATGACTCATTCAATGAAAAGTTGACTAGAGACTCATCCGCAGCAGTGATGGCACAAGGTGTTTCACTTGTACTGTTCATCGGCGGAGGTGTTCGAGACTCAGCTACTTCAGCGGAGATCAGTTGTTCAAGCTTTTTCACAAACTCCAAATGGGAAAGTCCCCGTCTCAGAGCTCTTTTTGCTGTGGGTTGGTCGGATGTCACAATGCAGACTGTGGCTCCTGTAGCACGATGAAAATCTACAATTCGTTTAGCAAAGTGTTCTGGCATGACAAGATCTCTTATGCATCCCATTGGAGAACAAATGAGAGTGTTGAGTTTTTTAGTCACAAAGTCTTCTAGAAGTTGGTCGAACGCTTCGTCATAATCTGGAGTGTCAGGCTTCCCAAAGTATTCAGCCTTGGTGATCAGACTGTACACAGTAGCTCCATCACCATTTTTTTGACATGCTAGTCTTTCTTTGATGCAGTCTCTCTGTTGTGGTCGCCCAAACTTTTTCCTAAAGACCACCGCCACTCCTGCAGACATGTGGCGTCCATCTTCAAAGTCATTTGATATTGTGTGGGAAAATGCTATTGTTGGGTCATTCTTGCAATGGTCAATTACAGTGCTCATGTCTGCATCAACAACCTGGATCCGTCCATTTGTTAAAGGTATGGCAGTTTTTAGAGCACAGTTTTGTTCATTTGCTGGGTTGTACATTTTGTTGTCATGCAATAGTAACTTTGCAATCATTTCAGCTACTTTATGTTTCCCTTTTCCATTAAGATGTTGCCCATGGTTTGTGTAATAATGACGAGGAAGGTCGTGGAGAGGAAGGATTTTAAAACTTTGGCTGGATTTTGTGGCAAGCCCTCCCAACTCTGCATTAATTTTGGATATTTTGAAGTCCAATTCAGGTTTGTCATGTCTCATTGGCAGGGTTGCAAGAATGAGATTTGTATTGTTAATCTTGTTGATCAGTTCTTTGAATTCTTGAATTAGATGATTGACCCCTGTTTTCTCAACATTGTTAGATCCTCCAATGACAAGGAGGTGATCTTCGAATGTTAAGTTTTTCCCCAGGTTTGAGACTTCCTCAACCACCTGGTTAAGTGTAGCTCCTCCTCTAACAATCGCAGAGACATTCGCTGAGGATCGTTGCTCAATACGGTTACTCATGTTTTTCCCATGGCTATCTGCCAGGATTAAAAGCTGAGACTTTTTCCTCCCATTAACATTTTTCCGGGGAACAGAAGACATTTTTTTACCATTGTCCTTGTTTTGTTTTTGCTGCTGTAAATTTGTTTCACTGACTTCGATTTCATCATCACTACTTTCACATAAATCTGACAAAATAGAATAGCCATTTGCGCATTCAACACCTGCTGATGAGGGGGTAATGTTGCTCTTACGCCTTGGTTTTGTTTCTTGCTTCCATTGATTCCTATCTTGAGCCGTTTTTAATGGAGGAAAGCATTTGCAACATCCTTGACTTACTCTTTTACTGTTATTAAGTTCTTTTGTAAGTTCTTCATTATTTACTCGAAGCTCTTCAATGACCAAGTTTAGACTTGATATTTCATTTTTAGCAGTTTTTAGCTCTTGTAGTAATATTTGTGTGTGGAAATCTTGGTGACTACTCCCCTTTAGAGTTTGATCTTTGTTGGATGATGAGACATGAGGAAAGGATAGAATTGCTGTGTCAGTTGGTTGAGAACAGAACGGTGAACTATTTACGTTGTCTTTTTTGTCCCGAGTTGGTTTAGAACAAGGAGTTTTCTGTGTAGCCAATGGAGTTTTTTGTTTTGTCAAAGCAGGGCTCATGGTATTGCTGGATGAAAATTTAAGGTTTGCTGCCGCTTTAGCAATGCTAGTCAAAGCTGAACTATAGAGTGCTTTGTGCTTTAATGCAACATTTTCTAGAGGGTACAAATGTTTATTTCCACTGAAGGAGCATAAATCTCTTTTATTTAGTTTTGCAGTTTCATTAGTTGCAAAAAACCTCACTTCATACTTGGTAACATTTTTGTAAGTTTCATTGTCTATTTTAACAATTTGGGCAGGCCACTGTGGATAACCTTTCACTTTGCCAAATACAAGGTCATTAACTTGAAAATCCATTATTTTAGTTTATATTTAGAAAATAATAACTATATCTCCTAAATAATAAGCAAGGTCAATTGTATTTAATCACACTGTACAATAAGCAAGATATGTTTTTATTTTATCAGACTGTCTCTCATTGCAAAATAAAAAATAAAAATAAAAATAATAACAATTAAAAAACAATATTAATATGATTTATTAATTATTGTATTCAGGATTTTAATCTTCAAAGCAGAGGTTACAGGATTACAAGTTGTATTTAAGTAGATTAACTTCCGTCTATATCAGTGAGTTTGGTTATCAGACCTGTCAGGCATTGATATAGTACAAGGGTTAGCTGATTCAGTTTTGCTACTAGTATTATCTCCAGACACTACTACACTACTCTCTGGAGATGGATTGAAACTTTTGCACAATCTCCAGCAGGTTTCTTCAAGTTTACAAGTTTGTAGTGTCAATAATATAGTTCCAATTTTTAGTTCAAAATAAAAAGGATTTCTTATTAAATGTAAAATAAATAACTTGCTTCTCAAAACACTTCAATTAAATTACTTTGAATTTCAATTGTTCAAGTCCAGATGTGAGTATAATGTGTACTATGTAAATACTGTTATATAACCATAGTCCAGTGTGCTTGAAAACACTTTTATTTTCTTTTAATAAGTTAAGCCAAATGTAATGTGATTTAATGTTTTACCTCATTTACACAGCTATTTTAAACAATCAGAACTTAGTTTTGCACTAAACTAAAGCATTAATCACTTAATTTAAAAAAATAACTATTCACTGAAAACTGATCATGTTTACTTTTAAAGTGTAGGGATACTTTATATCCCTAGGGGATACTTACAAGAAATTGAAATTATAATAAATATTAACACTAAGGAATGAAGTGGTTCAACAAACCAACGCCATTTATAACACCAAGAAATGTTCTTTTTTTACTTATTGATTTAACTGAGACAGGCTCTTACTTAGAGATTATCATAAAAATTGAACTTTGAAAATAAACTCTATTAGACCTAATTATTTTTATTTTTATTTCTATGTATTCATTTAGCTATTTTTTGCTATATTAAAAAAGGAGTGTATGATGAAAAAATCAATAAAAAACAATGAAGGTTTTAAGTTATGAACCTCAAAATCTAATAAATTGTATTTGTAATGTTCAATGAAAAAATATATATTTAATGGGATTTGAAGTTTTTCATTTAAAAATTATATTAAATTATAATAAGATACTTTTGACATTATAAAACAGTAATTCAATTAAAGATTGATTTATTTAACAACAGTTTGCCACTTTCCTTTTGGAAAGTCACACAACTTTGGTTGACTTTTTGTTTAATTTGTAAGAATTAGACGAATTAAACGAGCCATCTCTTAGTTTTCTACGACAATTGGTTCAGAAAGTAGCATTTGGTACTAGGAGCTAAAAACACCCCTCTTGAATAAATTACTGCCGGGTGTCGAACAATAGATAAGCTGAACAATAGATCGTCTCGGCGACCGGTCGTGTTTTTGAGCTCGTTAGCGAGATCGCCGGCCGCCAGACATAAACAACTATTGTCACGGCTGCGGCTGCGGGCGCGCGCCGCCGGGAGTGACGACGACGACTACTCGACTCGATTCTCGAGTATTTCCAACTACTCGACTCGAATTACAGTAGGACTAATTACCCGAGCCACTACTCGAAACTCGAGTACTCGCCCACCCCTAATAAGCATGTACCTCTTGACAAATCAACTGTAACTACAGAGCAGCGAAAGTGTGGTTCTGTCTATAACCTGAACTTGGCCTATTTATAACTGTCTGGAAATACCTACCGGCCTATTAAAAACTAGCCAGAATTATGTTTCATCTCTAAAGGGTACTATATTTTTATCACGGAAAGTATTTCAGTCAAATTGAGCAATAAAATTAAAATAGCTAAAAACTAACCGCCGGCCGTAGCATGCATGAAACTAGTGGCATCCATATACCTAACAAGTACAAAATTTTTATTGCAGTACAATTTTCAAAACAGTGCAAATGCATTTTTATTGTTACATAGAAGTTTAAGTCAATACATAGAAATTTCATTTAGTGATTCCTTCAGATTGGTAGACCCACCTCAAAGTCCTGAATGTGGTTTTCGACGACGTTGGTTTTGCGCATGCTGATGACCGGGCGGCCCTTGGTGTCCAGGTAGGTGTAGTGGAGGTAGTCCGAGAGCCGCTGCACGGGGTACGGGGTCTCCAGCTGGAGGTTGTGACTACCCTCGGGCAGAATCACCTTCGTGATGAGCTCTTCCACAACCATGTCGTCAAACACATGGTCCACCAGCCGCATCTTCAGCTTGTAATTGTCCCCTGGCAAAAAGAAACTAATAGTTTATTATTGATGCTGTGTAGTTATAAAAAATAAGGTATTTTCTTCTAGTTATGTGGGTTCTTATAACAATTCACAATTATGGAGTTTGAAAGGAGTTTAATGCGTTTATTTTGACTATTTTTCACTCTAAGGAGACCTTTAAGGACTATAACAAAATATTAACATTGTAAGCAAAATTGATATAAGGACATTTCAATTAATAAAATAATTGTTTCTTTACAGACAGTTATTTAAGTCTATTTCTGAATAACACGTTTTTAGGTAAGGTGTCTTCATTCGAGTATATATTTTTTATAGAGATGGACGAATCTCAAAATTTCTCAAATTTTTCAAGAAATTTTAAATCTTGTTAAACGAGACAAGATTTTTATTTTCTCAAGATTTTTGAAGACGATAAATATTTTATGAATAACATAAAAAATGGTAAAACTATATATAATCTACGAATAGCTAGGCCTATTTTACCAGCAATTTAATACTGATATACATGATTTTAAAGCAAAAGGAAGTGTTTCATTTTCCCTATTCGTACATTTAAATCCCAAATTTTCATGTACAGTAGAACCTCGATAGTTCGACACTTTGTGGACTTAGAGAGTGTCGAACTATCGAAATGTTGAACTATAGGGAGTATATGGGAAATTTTAACACTGGGAGTATAAAAATCATAATTTTAATTTAGGAAACCCTAAATTTTAGTGAAGCCATAACCTAATTGAACTGTAACATAAACAACATTCAAATCATTCGCCAATTTGTTTACATTTTCACCTTTGTAAGGCTCCAACATGGACACTATCGGTCATTATTGACATGTTAAGTTGTCATGGACCATGTTGAACTATCAGGAGTGTCGAACTATCAAAAGTCGAACTATCGAGGTTCTACTGTACTTAAAAGTTTTTTTTTAGTTTTTATAATAATTTTTTACCATGTTTATAGTTATAATTATGACCATCAATTAGACCCTACTATAATTTTTGTTTTGTCTTTGTATTATTGAGAAGTATTGTTAAGCATGACTAGCGTGAGACATATTTAACTGAATATAGCAAAAAACAAGATACAACAAAAAGACAAAACTGAAACTGTAATTTAATACTTAAATAATAAGACCAGTGTTTCAGTCTGGTAAATGCAGAAATTTCAATGTTGTATCCTTACTCTTATCACCATGTCTTAGGCTATGTTCATAGTTATTTTTAATAAAGTGCTGTACTTAATATTTGTTCTTAATAACTGCAAAAAATCATGATGTTAACTGTAAAATAAATGTAAAATCAACTGTAAAAAAAAAAAAAAAAACAATGTTACAAAATCAGATTAAAATTCCAAACGCACATTACACATTACATATGACAAGGGAAATCCCATCTCGATCTCGTCTCGAACTAAAAATCCAATTGCGCCAATCCCTAATTTTTTGGGGATCACTCACCTTTTTGGTTGTCAGCTCGGGACTTGTCAGATATTTACAAACATGACACACGAAAACACAATTATCGTAGGTTTTCATTAAGTTTAGGGCTATAATTGTGTTGTAGTGTTTGAGTTTTTGGGTTTGTAAATAACTGGCAAATATTGAGCTGGCAACCAAAAAGGTGAATGATACCCAAAAAATACAGTCACGATTATTTAGGTTCCAATGTTTACAACTACGCAAGTAGGATTTCTTAACCTTGTTGACTATCTGTGCATGTGAATAGAAAACAAGCTCAAGAAATGTTTTTTCCATTTTTGCCACATCTTTCTGTTGAAAACTGGATTAGGATATCATCCATTTACTTTACAGAAAGTAGGCGTCCTTTGATGTACAATATACCCAAATATTGTTTTCATTGATTAAAGAGAGAAAAGAAATATGTTCCCAACATCCCTACATGTATGATGAATGTTCCACTTATAAGAAAGATTTATTGCATCCGGAGTTTATAAATATTAACCTTTGAAACTTTTTTCCCCGTTTTCATCATTAAATAATAACACTGATGAAACATAGCTGTTAGCTTCTACAAATATGAACCCCATGGGGGTCATCAAAACAGGACAGTAAAAAAGTATAACTAGGGGAAAAGGGACCACCCAACAAATTGTAAAAAAGAGATTTGGCTAGTTTTTACTATTATAAAAACAACCAGGCTTTAGGATTTTCACTTGTAAGGAGCAACAAGTAATCATGACAACTATTGAGAATGTTCATGTTCAAAGACTGCTGCATTTTATATGCAAAAAAATTGAAGTCCGTCAAATTAATATCAGGATTTGAGGTTAGGGTAACTCAAGGCCAAGTTACAAAGGAAAGAAACTTGATAATTTTCACTACAACTTTTTGCTTTGAGAAATCATCATGTTGTGAAAATTATCAAGAACATTTTGTGCTATATTTTTGTGGATATTATGCTAGAGGACTTGCAATTCTACTTCTGTTGATAAGTTCACTAACAACTTCTTTCCTTTGTTCCATTATTTTCAAACTAATATTAGTAGTAAATTTAGTTCAGTAATGATTTGACACTGATGTGTTAACACTAGACATACTCAGAGAAATCAATTTTAATTCTAAGTAAATTTTGGGCTAGATTATTTTTTAAAAAGAATAACAATCAGCCTGAATTTAACTGATTAGGATACCTGAATAGAAGAGATACTCGTAGCTGGGCACATTGTAGCCTAGAACGTAGTGGGTCTTCCAGCCACCGAAGAGAGGAAAGCGAGGACGAAGATCCAGCTCAACCGAGTCACTGAGAACTCGCATGTGACTCGTAGAAATGTTGCCAATCTCGTCTCGGTAGTACACGTCGGTGGCAGCAGCAGGCAGCACCGTCTAAGCAATAAATAGGTTGACTTAATCAAGAATCCAAAATTTATTCAAAGATAAGTTTTTTCCCCTCTAGAGTAGTTTCCATCTGGTTAGTTAGGCTTTAAAAGGTTCATTGGTTAAGTTGACATCGGAAGACAATAGGTCTAAAATAATTTAAAACCATGACAGAGTACATTGCGGTACTTTAAAATAGGTAGTAAAAGACAAAATACAGTATTATAAACGTTTTAAAAGACTGAACATGGATCAACAATTAAAAACGCGTGCAATTGTACATTCTTAGTCCAACATAGCAATATGACTTGAGATTTAGCCAGCCTCACAAGAAGTAATTAAATTAGATAATAATTAGAAAATACCTCATCGTTTTTTGTATTAACAGATTACAATGGAGTAATTTTTTATATAGGGTATTTAAAATAAGATAGGAAAAAAAAGAAAACCTTGCCGCCACATTCCCCATAGTGTTGTTGGTTATTAGGTCCTTTAAAATATGACATTACAGCTTGCTTACCCGTATTACTGAGCTTGGATGACTTGCAACACAATTTACAATTCGTCAAAGTTTCATCACTAACTAAGAAATCTAACCAACCATGAAATTCAGGAAATATTTTAGCATCAAGCCACAGTTTATTAAATTTACTTCGTACTAATCAACATATTAGGAAGAAAAGGTTAATAACATAAAATATAACAAGCACAAATGTATGGCAATAAAGGGAATTTTGTACATTTGTGAATTTTGAAAATGTTACAATAGTCGGGGTTGCGTACAACAAGACCATTTAGAAGTCCCCTCAAAACCATCACCAGGCAAATTTCCCAGACTTCCCAGACTTTTTGCATATTCAACTGACTTTCCCTGAAAAGAATTAGTTTCTGTGGCTTCCATTGACTATCCCTTACTTTCCAGAATTTGTACGCCCTGTTAAAAATGTATTACATTCATTGCTTACCTTAAATGATTTAACACTAGAAACACCACTCTGTGCCTCACGCTGGTATTCGTAGCGGGAGAAAGGGCCTTTCAATGCAGCTCCAGTGTGAACAACATCGACCACTTCTTCCACCGCGATGTTGCCCCAATGCGAAACCTCCAACGTGCGTTCTAGCCGAGTCACCACCAGGAAAGGAGAGTTGTTCTCATAATGAAGCACAAGCTCATCCTGAAATAATGTAGGAGTTTTTCAAAGCCCTGAGTCTTATTCAATATCATTCCATTCAAAATTTTTGGAATATCGAGACAAATTTTAGGTTGTTTGAAAGACGCATTATTTCTAAACCATTCTAACAGTTAAAGTGTGACATTAATTACCTTGAAATAATGTGATCTCTATTAAACGTTTAATGAGGCTTTCATTAAATCCATTGAAAATTGTACTGAATATTCAATTTAATGTAATTTATAGTGTTTAATTTCATTATTACAGTTGGCCCTTGCAAACTCAAAATTCACGGGACTATGAACTGAGACAGACTGAAAACTAGTATTGTTATGATAAGATAGCCTAATAACACGTGTAAATAAAAAAATTCAGGGGCTGAGATGAATAGTAAAGCATCAGTCATTATAATCTAAAACACTGCACTTACTTCAGCGAAAGGTTTCTGGTCGGCGTAGGGCCCGTAGGTGAAGCCGTTGTCAGTTTGAGAGACCGGGTTAAGCTTGGTGTACGACTCAATGTTGCGAGTGCCGACAATCACGTTTGTGGTTTGTTTGACGACAGTGTAAGGTGAGTAGACATAGTGATTGCCCTTGTACAACACAAGTTGCTTCTCCTTCTGGGTTATCGAGGCTGGGTAAGGATTAAGCGCATGGGTCAAAACATTCTCCACTTCCACCTGCAATTCAAAATTGTTATTGGCAAAGATCACTCTTTTTATAGTCCTGGAGGAATATTCAATTTTTATAATTTTATCATGACTGTTCAACTAAAAATCCTATACTCTTATACGAGCAATGTTTGCTTGTTTGCTTGTTTGCTTGCTTGCACAATTATCTCAAAAACGGCTCCGACGATTTCCTTCAGATTTTGGAATAAACTTAGTTTTACCTTAAAAATACGATTGAGATGGGTCTCGCCCCCAGGGAAAATCTAATTTTGCTAAAAATTAAAGTTTAAAATTACAAAATTTTAACATTGGGCTTATGGGTTGCCATGTTGGCAACGAATTAACAACATATAAACATAAACAAGAAGTACATTCAGAACTTCAAAAAGAAATGTAACAGCTGTTTATGTACTGCATATTAAATGTCAATAAAGTTTATTCTGATATTTAAATTTACTAATATTTCACCGAGCAACGCTCGGTCCCCCTGGTACTAATTGTTTAAACGACTATGAATCCATTCAATGTAATATCTCATACTTCCTTTTCCTGAAAACATATTTTTTTTATTCCTGTTCTTAGGGCTTTATAACCCTCTAATTCACTGCTCCTACATAAAACGATGCAACTTTTTATCAAGTTTAAATTGTAATCATTACTCCACTCAATCTGTGAACCTAGAAATATAGGGACAAAAGTGGGTTATTGAAATAAGGAGTTTTACTAGAGTATAAAAAATTTAGTAAATATGTAAGATAGTCAATCAGGGGCATGGATTACATTTCCCACGCAAGAGCCTTGGGAATATTGATTCACAATTTTTCTACAAAAATTTTGATCTATTTGTCCTAATGACATTGACTACAAAGGTTGATGAAAGTTTGCTAAATACTCAATAAAGAATAAAATCTATCTTCTTATCAGCAGAAACATACTCTTACATTAAACATTATTGTTATTTATTTGGTAACCCACCAATTAGTATTCTTCATTAACCAGATATGCATTTTAATTGTTTGATTTAAAAAAAAAAAAAAAAAGCTACAGTTAGGTTCAGCCATCAGAGCTGTACCCATGATGCTTGGAAATAACTTTAAGAGGAGAACTTTGAGAAGAGAAGTGCACAAAAAGAATTACACACTAATGTAATGATGATAGGAATAGTGTACAATAAGAAAATCCATTCTTTGATATCACTTTATTACAATTAAGTTTGGGAAGGTTAAATGTGAATTACGAAAAGGCTTATCTTTTCGATAAGGCAACTTGAAAAGGCAACTTCTAGAAACATTACTAAAACACAAAAAAGATTATTGGAAAGAAATTTTTCTCAACTTATTTTAAGATTTTTGTTTAGATCATTGCCATAAAACATGGTAAAAAGTCAAATTACTTTTTGTTAGTCGAAGAATCGGGTCTCAAAACTCAATAGTAGACGTTGTTTTGTTCAAGTCTCCTAGGAAATACAGTCTGTAAATGGGGATTTCATTCCTTAAATATTAATTTTAAACTCTAAAAAAAAGGTTTGAAAAGAGAATTACTTAACAAACTTCTGAAAATTCAATGTTATTCACAACTTATTTGCCCAGTCACAACACAATAAAAAGGGAAAGGAAATTTATATTTTTAAAAGCTCGAATGATACAGATTGGAAGATGGATCACATGTTTCCTTCATAGCCTATTTACTTACTACACCTTACTTACTACAGCCTATTTATTACTACACCTCATCTGATCCATTACAATCATCACACTCACCCCTTCAGTCATACTCACCTTAAAATACGCACCACGGAGTGCGTCGGTGTTTCAAATAAAGTATCAAAGTATCAAAGCTACTTACAGTAACAGTTTTTCCTGGCTGAAGATTATCCTTCAATTGAATTACCCAGAAACCCTTAGTCGCATGATCTTTGACTTGAGTTTCAACTGTTTTCAGTGGGGTTTTAGCAGCATCCAAGAGCTGAAATAAAAGACACACACTTTTAAATTCAATGCAAATAAATTTTCAAAATTAAAAATAAAAAAAATGCTTCACCAGTAAAAGGACACTAATGTCACAATACAACTTGGCAAAATGTACATGATTATTCAGCAAAACCCTTGATAACCTTCAGAAATCTCTTCTGTGAATTTTTAATTAAACTGCACATTACAGTCGATAATAGAAAACTTTTCTTGTCACAACATGGAAGCAATGATTTTATTCAGTACTTTTTCTCCTTTACTTGACATCTCGGTTAACTCATCAAAGATTAAACTGATTCAAGTTTACAACAGGCCTATGAACTTTTATTTGGATTGAAGATTGCAACATAGATTTAAATCTATGATTGTAACATGTGGGGAAAATCTAATGCAGCATACAAATATTTGTAAGGTTTTAGACCAAGTAGACAATCCATACAGTAATGTACTTCGCAACCTCCAAGAAGAAATGAAATATTGTTTCATAATAAACTTAACATTAAATAAACTTAATTTTAAGGATGACTTAACAAATATTCAAGAAATAAATATAAAGAAACTAAGAGAAGCCCTTCAAGAAAAAGAATTCAATAATTGGTGTCAACTAAATCATAGGCTAAAGGGAGAGGTGTCATATTATTTAAAGAGTACCCAATGGCAAATATAAATTTGTTTAAAATGAGCAACCTAAGTAGTTCATAATATAAAAAATGGTGGGTGATGTGTGAAGGACGGTAGCCCAGCAGGCATTTATTTATTTATTGATGGATACACCATCTTCTTAACAATACCAATATACAAAATGAGTGACCCTTAGATTTGTAAAATAATGCAACAGAAATATAGATAACCTACTAATATGACATAACTCATGGCAACAACAGTAATTTTACAAGAATTAGTAATATTGAACACAAAATCAAAACAGCAACAATAGAATGGCTCCCACCGGTAACGTTATAAGTGACAAAATTCAAATTTAACAGGAACTAAAATAAAACATATAACAAACGAAATTAATTACTTTTTATGTTTTAAATTGTTATCATAAGGAATAATACAATATCAATCGTAATAAATAAGTTAAAACAAAAAACGTGATTTTAAAAATGCAATAACGTTGTAAATGACAGTTGTTCAATCAATCAATCAATCACTTTATTCATAATTTGTACAAGCAGTTTTACAAAGTTAATACTGGCACAAATGTAGAATGGCGTTACCGTGATTACAATTTCATTGCTAACTTAGAAACTAAAAAATGAAGTTACATTTCCCACAAAAAAATAGTTGCATAAATCAAACATATCACAGCTAATTAAATTTTTCTATTCATTAAAAAAATCATCAAAAGTGTAAGGGGCTTTTTTAATTAAATAATGTTTTAGTTTAGCTTTAAAAGAGTCTATATCTTTAATACTTATTAACTCCTGAGGAATTTTAGAAATAAATTTAGTAGGGACTAAATTTATTAGGGACTGCGGGGAAGCGCAGGGGCGCTTCTGGGCTTTTTCCCGAAAAACTCAATGAATGTGGTTGAATGGCCAATTTGTTTCGATTTATTGTGCTATATGAGTGGTAATCTCCCAGCTTGGCCATTGAGTTTTCAGAAGTTTTAACAATCATAGGGCCTAATGGTTTCTAAGATGTACAACCCATAGACAGTCATTATGCCCAGGTCAGAAAATTGCTTTTACTTTCTCCCTCTATACCATAGTATATGGAGAAAGTATTGTTTTCGTCAAAATTTTCGAATTTGAGTTGTTGGTGGATTTATCCATTTGGGTTCCCCCTGAGTCCAAAAAAGTGGTTTTCGGAGTGATGTCTGTCTGTGTGTGTGTGTGTGTGTCAGGATGTAAACAGAGCTAGAGAATGCCCTAATGGTCCGATTTTAATGAAATTCGGTACATAGGTCCAAATCCACGATAATTCCAGGCGTTTTTTTCATTTTTTTGAATTTTTGATTTTTAAGGGTATTTTACCCCCAAAAACCCTAAAAAATCGTCAAAAATCAAAATTTCTCAAAAACGGCTCTAACGATTTTGATTAAAATTTTGTGGTTTATTAAGCTTAAAATGGCGAATAAAATGACACCACCCGCATCTCCGAGAAAATTTGCGTTCAAAAGTTATAGAGTAAAAAGTGTTTCAAAAATCAATTTTTTTGATTTTCAAAATAGCTGTTGTCTTGAAATAAATTTTACTTATCACCATTAAATCAAGCTCAAAAAACTAAATAATTCAGTATTTTAAATTATTGCTCTACGTCAAGTGGTTGCGGAGAAAATTCAATTTTTCGTTTAGCGGTAAACGCAGTACGGTACGTTGTTAAAAGTCACAGACGCGCATAGGGTCAAACTAGAGCTGCTCAGCCGGTAGTTATCCGACTGAGTCATCAAGACATTAATGTTTGAAGCTTTTAACATCTTTTTTATATTGTTGGGAGAAAGTATGTGTCAGTTAACTGATACCGTTTATTTAACTGAGTCCTGATTTTTTAGATTTAAAATTATTCTGAGCGCTTTTTTTTGAAGTAATAATATACTATTCAGATTTGAGTCACTAGTTGCACCATATAATGCAATACCAAATGATATATGAGAATGTATATGGGCAAATTAGATCATCTTAAGGGTTTTGGTTGAACAGTATTTAGCCAATGTTCTTAATACTATTTTTTAAGGCTAGGACATGACCATTCCAAGATAAACTTTCATCAACCAGAAGACCCAAAAATTTAGTTTCATTCACTCTGTCTATTTCACTATTTAATATTTTTATTTCTGGAATTGGTTTGTTTTGTTTTTGTTTTGTATGAAAGGATATAAAATTAGTTTTTGCCAGGTTTAATAATAAATTCTTGTTATCAAAATAAGTTTTTAAACATAACCTCCTCAGACCCATACCCAAATTAAAAATTTTTTTTGATGTACCTAATGGTGGTTTTGGGGTTACAAAAAAAATCAAAGAACACAAAACAATTTTTTTATAATTTTTTTTTACTTGTAAGTATAAAAAACGCATGTGTCAAATATGACACATTGGGACTAAGGGACTTAAAAACTTTCAAAATCAAAAATGTAAGAAAATGTTTAAAAACCCTAAAATTACACAAAAACACATTTAAAGTTCGTGGAAAAGCTTGTAGCAATTTCTGGATGTGGTTATGCAAAGATATTCTGCAGAAAAAGCGCACATTTGTTGATGAACATCCCGGGAAACGACATCGGTGCCTGGTTGTTTGGTCGCATTAAAGCAAAATATTTGTTAAATATTTTATAATATTTATTAATATTTATATTGCAAAATATAATATAATATTGTATATAATATAATATTATAATATTTATATTGCAAAATATCAATCAAAGCAAAATTTGTTCGGTCGCAAAACTACTGAAAAAAACAAAAAAAATTGGCCTAAAACCTCCAAAAATGTAGACTGGCATATAAACTTTAATGTAAATCCAAACCTTTTTATCTTTGGAAATAAAAGAATCAGTTTTCAAAGGTAAAATCAAAATATTGTACTAAGGAAAAAAAAAATAAACAATGCAACTCCAAAGTCCCTTAGTCCCACTGTGTCACATTTGACACAGTGGTTTTCAAACAGCTGTAGTTGGCAGAAAATATAAATATTATACAAAACCATTATTATCATTCAATAGCATAGCTATTCAAGTATGCTTCTAATTTTTTTCAACTCATTAGCCTAGATTTTCATTAAAATACTAACTAATTACTTTGAGAGGTTCGAGGTAGCTATGGAAATGGGTTGTCAGCCATTTTTGATGTTGACAAATAAAGTGACAACAGTAGTCAAATCACCAACTGAGTATTTCTAGTATGTGGTGGTACCTTGTGGTGGATGCTAGAACTTCTCCCAAGTCAAGGTTAACCACAGTACAGCCAGGGGAAAATAATTTGCAGACGTGTCACATATGACACGCGGGATCCGAGGAGGTTGAGATTTTTATTTATTACTGATTCTACTTCCTTTAATTCTTTACCGCAAACCAACAAATTGGAGTCATCAGCGTACAAACATAATTTGCTTTGAGGACTAGAAATTAAATGGGGCATACCCCTCAGATAGCACAAGAACAAAACAGGTCCAAGAATGGAACCTTGTGGAACTCCATGAGCAACAGAGTTTAGGGAAGATTGGACTTTTATTAATTCATTTGATTTATTTATATGTGTTAATTCAACAAACTGTTTTCTATCTGAGATGTATGATTTAAACCAATTCATTTCCTTACCACAAATACCAATGTTTTCAAGAGTTTTAAGAAGTTTACCGTGATGAACACTATCAAATGCTTTGCACAGATCCATGAATACTCCAATGGCATTTTCACCTTTGTCGATGGCATCAACTATGGCTTCAACGAATTCTACGCTGGCAGTGGTCACTGACTTGCCAGCCCTAAAACCATGCTGCTCAGCATCATACAAGTCGTTTTGTTCAAGATATTGAATTAATCTAGAACACATGGCCCGCTCATAGATTTTGGAGAAAGTAGGGATCATTGATATTGGGCGATAATTTACAATAATGTAATTTTTGTATTGTGCAATAATTTTTATAATGTTTACAATGTTATTGTCGCTTTTTGAGGTTAGATAATGGTTATGAGGTTATTGGGCACAAAAACACAACTCGGTTTTTATACAAACATTGGGTTATGTTGTATGCAATATTAATAAAAGAAATAAAGAAACATATAAATCATATATCTAAATAGATTTAAATATCTTATTGGCGGTTATAATGTTACTGCACGTATTTATGTTGGTGGCTGTTTTCTTTTCACTGTTTTTTTTCTTTTCCTTTATTTAATGTTCTCCAGCATTCCTGTTGGCTTTATGAACATTTCTGGTTCAGTTTGCAATGTTTATAGTCCTTTTTCTTGACCTGTTAAGCCGATTTACATTGTATCCCCCCCCCCCTAAACTAATTCTTGGGGGCGTCGACATGTCTGGGCGCTTACAACGTTACTGCACGGCCAAAGAAAAAACTCGTGGTTTTCCAATGGTCCCAGGACTGTCAACTTCAGAGATATCAACAATACCAGCCTCGATGCAGAATATTGTGTCCAACGTTACTGGGTTGAAATCTCAATTTTTGAAAATGTGTCGCTCAATGATGTATGATGTGACAGAGGCTAAAGAAGTTTCAATTTAAACACCCTCTTAAGGACGTGCGCCAATGAAGTCTTACAGAAATATGCTTTGGCCTTTGTCAAATTATACACCATCTTAATCGTATTTGTATTTAAATAAGCCACAAACCTAACGCCAAAAGGTTGAGTACTAAGAATGTTATTGCATTTTTAAGTTTTACCCACATGAATTTAATGGGAACTTTGAATGCCTACCATTTTTGTCTAGGTCACCCATTTTAAATCTAGTTTGCAGCATCATACTGTGCCAAGTGAGACCTTTAATTTGATGTACATATCAATGTGCTTACATTTAAGATCTTCTGACTCCTGGTGGGCCGTCCCCTGACACGACTCAAAATGTTTGATAACGTTAAAAGGTACTTTGTGTTAAGTTACTATCACTCCCCAAATGATATTTGTTTACCTCAACAAACAAAAAACCAAAGGGGGACAGATTTTTATACACATTGTATAACACATAACATGCTGACTTTTCAATCTCAGCATAATCGCATTAGATTGATTCTGATCTACGGCCTTAAGTGTGTATCTAATCATAAATTTGATGGAAAATCGTAAGTGCAGAAATAAATTATCTAAATTCAAATTTTGGTAATTGAGGTTTTGCTCTCTCTCTTTTACAGTCTGCGCACTAAATCACAAGTTGAAAGTTTGGTTTTGCATGTCGGATGTAATACAATTTGTACAAGCATTCCCAGAATTCAAAACCCCATCAACCATATACTTGATTGAAAACTCTTGACGTGAAAACTGAAGGAGATTGACAACTTCTACCCGACCACCACAGAGTTCAGTTTGGCCCAAGACATCTTCAAAGTTATCATGTTATTCTCATGGAGCTACGTTTTAGTGACGAACACATGATTATGTTTAGAAATTAACTTATAAACCGTGTTTTCATTTTAAGTATTGAGAAAAGACTGGTAATAAAAAATAAAGGATAAGTTAATAGACTTGAGACGAGAGCGCAGCGAACGAGCTAAACCTGACGGCGAGTGAGCGAAGCGAAAGAGCTCACCTGAAGTGCAAAACATTCCTCGGGTTGACATTGCATTTTGATTACGGTACTGTTGTGAAGCAAAAGGTCAGTGAAATTCAACTAGTCTTTGATATTATAAATAAATCAACTCCTTTAAAATGTATAGTGATATATTAAACTCACCAACCTCAAATTAAAATGGAAATCCTAGAATGGAAATAGATATGATTGGGTCACACATTAAGAAAACCAGATAACGCAATCAAAAAACAAGCTCTTGAGTAGAACCCAATAGGCCTAGGAGAGGCAGATCCCGAGAAACCTGGAGGGGGACAATTTAGAGGAAGGCGCAGGAAGTAAGGAAATGTTGGTGAGAGTTGAAGGTGCTGGCAGGTGATAGAGATGGATGGAGATCTCTCCTGGATGTTCTATGCTCCCAGAGGAGATAAAGGAAATAAATCAAGTGAGTTTTAAGTCAAATGGGCCAAAGCTTAGCTCATTTCAAATACGAGGGCTATTCAGAAAGTAAGGAACGTTTTCGTCTTAGGCCGTTAGGCGCTTGCGTATCGCCTATATTAGGGTATGAGAGCACTCAGGGCCTCAGTGGCTATCCAGCCATGACGCTAGGAGCATCGTCGCTCTGCCAGTTTTCTTTATTTTTAAATTCAAAATGGCCGCTCCCGTAAAAAATCCCACCAGTTGCAAAGTGCGATTGGTAACACCTTTTTTGTTGGCAAAAAACTTAAAACCAATAGAGATTTATCGATTTTTATTCTTTCAATTTCAATACAGCAAAGTCCATGAAACTTGAGGGAAAGATAACGAAAGCTCTATTATCGTGGAGCACCGGTTTTCACGGATCTTCTCGTCAACTTTAGTAACCAGTTCGTCAGTCACAATGCTGGGTCGTCCACTCTACTGCTCATCAAGAACATTGGTTCGGTCATTTGTAAACTGAATACACAACTTACCCACAGAACTTTCATTCAATACATTGTTCCCATACACCTCGCACACTTTTCGATAAATCTTTATCAGTTTTAAGTTTTTTGCCAACAAAAACTGTGTTACCGATCGTACTTCGCAACTGAAGGGAATTTTTACGGGAGCGGCCATTTTGAATTTAAAAATAAAGAAAACTGGCAGCGCGACGATGCCCCTAGCGTCACGGCTGGATAGCCACTGAGGCAACAAGTGCTCTCTTACCCTAATATAGGCGATATGCGAGCGCCTAACGGTGTAAGAAAGAAACGTTCCTTACTTTCTGAATAGCCCTCGTAAGTATTTTGAATAAGAAGTTATTTATGACAAACAATAAAATAATCACAGGGTATTCCATAAATTTTTATTTTGGCTACAAAAATGGATGCCATTTTGAAACGAATAAAGATAACAAAATTCTGTTTTTACCAAAATGTCTGTATTAAATATAGGCCTAGACCTTTCTAATGATGTATAATATGACATATTTTTTAATTTGAAATTTCAGAGATTCGAACCTGAGACCCCCGGTTTTCGGGACAACCTGTATTTATACAACGTTAAAAAATTTTTTAAATTATTCCTTGGGGTCAATTTAGTGGGAAATGATTTTATTTTAAGAATGTAGGACAAACTGTTGATCTGTAATCAATTTGAGACACCTTACGTGAGACACCCGGTATATGTGTGTGTGTGTGTGTGTGTGTGTGTGTGTGTGTGTGTGTGTGTGTGTGTGTGTGTGTGTGTGTGTGTGTGTGTGTGTGTGTTGGTGAAGCCTACTGATAACTTTGAAAGGAACATCCGATTCTGATAAAATTTAGTATGGAGGTTTACAACCAAATCTATTTTCATGAGTTTGCGAACCAGCATGATCGGGTTAGGGTAACGGAGTTAGGCCTATATGAGGTTTTTAAAGGGTCATAAAGGAGTGTTTGATATTTTTCAACCTTTATTTTTAAAATTCATAAATTTTAACAGAATCCATTAGAAGTGTTTCAAAAAACAAACAATTTAGAATTTACAACTTTTACCTTAGCGTAACTGGTTACAAAAAAATGGATCCAAAAATGTAGAAGATCTAAAAATATACGGATCCAAAAATGTGTTTCCCATGTTATTCTTATGAGAAATCAATAAAACCCTAGTATCTTGCTTATTTTATGACACAACTTTATCAAATTTAGTATATGTACATAATCTTGACAGGGTTTAACTAATACTTGCTTAAAAATCCATATGGCGGCAAACCTACATACTCATCCCCATGGGATTTATGGGGAAAATAAAAAAGTGCCAGATTTTATACAATTTTGTGTTAACCTTCAACCAATGGGGAAAGTAAAAATCTGAATTTTCGTTGAAAATTTACTGAGTACGCAGGTCTGCTGTGACGGGGGGTATTTTAATTATAAATTAAAAGGATTTTGATAAATGGATATCATAGTTTTAGATCATAAAAATTATTTAAAACATTTATGTTTACTCCAATAAAAAAATGATTACTATCCATATCAATTTGGTGGGGTAAATTTTCAAAGTCAAGTGGCTAACTAAGGTGGTCACCTACTGGTGCATTTACTAAGGTTGTGACATTTGAATGCAAAAATTTATCATGTTGGTCAGCACTTGAATTAACCCTAGATTTATAGGCCTACACTTTTGTCTCTCAGACTACAACAGTTCCTGAGAATTGTGGGTTGGGTATTACGCCATAGCCAGATTTTCCCGAGCTCCACTCCAAACTCTTACCTCCTGCTCCTATCAGTTTAGGCACATCCGTCGCCTATGTAACATGCACCGTTTTGAGGGTAGGACAAATTGGTAGCTTCTCAGACTAAAGTGTATGAGGACCATAAGTGCAAAAGTTAGCCGTGTTGTTTGTCAGACAAATTCAGCCAAAACAAATAAAATAGTATATTTGTTGTCTACCATCCAGATTAAGAAGGCACAATATGTGAAAAGTCTGGGAGACCAGATATCATTGAGTTATACAACGCAACAAAGGAGGCTAATTAATGCATTTGATGAGATGTGGTCAAATATGTCGTGCAGAAAGTCAAGGCGATGGCTCCTTTGTGTCTTCATTGAATTGATAAATAGTGCACTAATAAATGCCTATATGCTATCTACATCTATAATGTAATAGACTAGAAGAAGACCCTTTCCCGGAGATATTTTACAAAAATGACCACAGAAGATCTAACAAAACCAGCATTTGGAGCAAGGCTCAGAGTCCCAACTCTAAGACTTCTCCTGAAAGTGAAGATAGAAGAAATTTTGGGAATTAAAAGGTAAACGATGCAGGCCCAACTCCAAGGTGAAGCTACAATAAACATTTGTGCCTTTTTTTACTTGTCTTAACGGAGGATGACTCGCTTTGTGTGTAACAACTGTTGCTACCATATGTGTGGAGAGCAATACGGGAATGTGTACACATAATGTGCTTAGATTGGACTAATTTACTCAATTATACATTACGTATGCTACAGACATGTATTTTCACAATTCCTTAACCCTCCGAGCATTATTTATTTTTCGGCCCAGCTTTTTGACCTCCGAGCGTTTGAGTCGATTTTTTGACGGTTACATGACATAACTTTATAGTGAATGACATAAACGGATCCGTGAACGCCACTACTGTTACCGGGAGGTTCTAAGCTATTAAAAAATACCTATTTCGAATGGCGGAACGTGATTGGTTGTTTGTAATATGCAATGAAACATCTGGGAAAAAACTTTTACCATCTCCTAACTTTGTAAACAATGAAATACGTATTTTACCAATTGTTTTAAAGTTTTAAATTATTAAAAGTGTTACTAATACTGTTAATTTACATTATTGGAATGAATTAATATGTTTTATCGAGTTTATAACCATTAATAAGAGTAGGAATTAGTGTAATATTCCTAGCTTGATTTTACATGTGTTCTTATGGGATTAGGGTGAATACCATAGGACATATTTGGATTTATTCAACATACATTTTTTTCAAATGCTTCTTGCCTATTAATTATATATTTTCTTGAACTGCATAAAATTCTAAACAAAATGTATATCTTGGAATTTTGATTATGTGTTTCTAAAATATTTTAGGGGAGAGCAACGTTACATAAAATATTTTGTTTGCATTTTTTTTCTTTTTAACCTATAGCCTATAACCTGTAGCCTATTATTTTGGTAACAATAAGTAAGGGTAATATTTTTTGTATTTTTAGATACTGTAGTCGATTTTGTCTACTTTCATATAATATATACGTTTATAGTGCTAGGTCATAAAATATATTTTTTACTAATTTTTATTTGAAAGTATGCAAAACCTTAAAAATAACGCTCCAGGGGTGCTATAGGCCTACTGAACGCTCAGAGGGTTAATGTATCATTAAATAATTTCACTGCAATGAATTTTTTATAATGTTTTTACTTATTGTAGTCTGGTAGACAAAAGTGTATGAATCTGGGTTTAACGGGTTAAATAAGCCTAAAAGGAATTAAAAAATTAAACAAGAGAAGAGAGTTGCACAGGAATTTGATTGGCCTAGGGCTTAGGAATACGTAATGTATAATATAAAGTCTATCTTCTGTGAAAGCCTATTTTGACAACTGGTACAAAGTGGTATAAACATCTAGTCGACTAGACCGACAACTAAGTTAGTCAACTAGTAATTTAGGTATCTTAATGTTAGATGTTAGTAATTGTGCAGATTTTACCATCATTACTTTTGATCCTGCAGGGTAGCCTTTGTTTGTTGTTCATTATCTATTTATTACAAATTATTCCACTTGTTTTCTCATTGTTTGAGTTGTTTTTTTTTGTCCGTTGTACATGTACCCGCACAAGATTCTGATTTTGGGCCTACGGTAGAAGAAGAAAATCCTAGTCTAACTGCATTTAGACCGATCACACTTAATGAACTTAATGACATATTTTTGGACTTTAAGCCTAAGCTCTCGCCAGGAGTGGACCAAATTCCCAACAAAGTAGTCAAGAATTCTGCAAGAATGAAATCATATACAACCTTCTGGACATAATTAATTCTTCAATAAGCCAATCAACTGTTCCTCAGAAAATGAAGATATCATTAATAAACCTTATATTCAAAAAAGGAAACAGACAAAAATTAGAAAACTATCAACCAATTTCAATTTTACCCAGCTTGTCTAAATATCTAGAGAAAGCAATACAGAAACAATTAGTTGGATATTTAGAATGTAACAATTTACTAGCCTCAGAACAACAAGGATTCCGTAGCAAAAAGTCTATTCATTCGGCCATCACTCAACTGTGTGAAGCCATAACCAATACCTGGGAAGAGAAAAAGCACATGACTGCACTCTTTATAGACCTACAAAAGGCTTTTGACAGCTTGGATTTTAACACACTTCTTGTAAAATTGAATGAATTAAACATTAGAAACAATGCACTACAATGGATCAAAAGTTATCTTTCTAATAGGCAACAAGCAGTTGAAATAAAAATTGTCAACCATGAAATTGAATAAAAAACTAGATCATCATTTAGGGAATTAACACAAGGAGTTTCGCAGGGCTCTACATTAGGACCCCTTTTCCTCTTTTTAATCTACATTAATGCATTCCCGAAAAATATACTTGATGAAGAAAAATGTATCATGTTTGCGGATGACGCCACAATTCTATTTCCAACTTTACCGAAAGCCAATTTGAAACCTAACATAGAAACATTCATCAACAACATCAGTCACTACTATAATTCCATAAATTTAAAGATCAATAAAAGCAAGACTGTAGCAATCAATTTTACTCCATCAAATCCCACTAAAAGCAAGAGACAAATACCAGAAGATGCTCCAGATGAAATAAGTTAAACCAGGTCTACACTTGCAAATTTTTAGGAATAACAGTTGACCAAACCTAACTTGGCAACCAAATGTAGAAAGCCTGTTAAAGAAGCTAGCTTCGATCGTCTACATTCCTCGCAGAATCGAAAATCTTACGGATCAAAAAACTGTCATCATAGCCTACCATGCACTTTTTGAATCAAACATCCGATTTGGACTTATAGCCTGCGGAGCAGTTAATGAAAACTACAGGACAAAAATACTTAACTTATCTTACAGAAAAAAGCAATCCATATCATCAATAATCTCCATTTTCAGGAATCGTGCAGACCACACTTCATCAGCAATAAAATCCTAACTTTCATTTCCCTCTATATCTTCGAACTCATTAACACTACCAAAACTCTTCCGGGACTCAAAAAAAAAAGAGACGAAATGCATAAATATAGTCTTGGGGATTCACAAAATTTAAATCTTCCCCAACACAGATTGCAATTAAACTGAAAAATCTCCAATCTATATTGGCTTTAAACTTTTTAATTTGCTACCTAACACTTTAAAATAAATTGGCGATAGAATTTTTGCTAAGAAGCTTAAACAGTACTTAATCAGTAAACCTTATTATACTCTTAAAGAGTATATTGATGAGCATATTTTTCCTGCTCAAAATAAGTAGGCCTCGCCCTTCACATTACACACACATACACATCATCACTCTGGAAAAAAACACCCAGGAAAAGGACGACAAATGACGAGTCCCCGATCTTGAAAACTGTGGAGATGAAGAGGATAAGTAAGTAAGTAAGTAAGTAAGTAGGCCTACCTGATGTCGTGTCTTTCTCCCAGTTGTTTGTGTTTTGTTTTTATTGTTGGATTTTCTTTGTGGATAATTATATTGGAACCACATTATTTTACATACTTTGCATCACATCTAGTCACCTCTAGTATTACCTCATTGTTTGCCATCTAATTTATTGCCTTAGTTTGTAATGATATTAGGCCTACCTTGTTTTTTCCATTGCTATATGTATTTATAGAAAAGTCTGTGCATATATTACATCAAACTAGTTGCATATGCATACTGAGATCATAGCCATCTCAGATCAATTGTAAATGTTGTAAAATGGTGTTATCCGTTGGGAAATGAATAAATAGGACTAGGCTAAGTTTAATAAAGAGACAACAAGATGTTCAAACAACTTGGAAAACTTGTCCAAAACTAAGACCCAGAGGAATTTATCAAAGGGGGAAATTTATGCTGTAAGCTTATATTTTATAATCATCTAAGTTAGTTGGTAATTCGTTCTGGATAACAGAGAGTGGGCTCCGCAGACTGTAGACCTGGGTTTTAAGGTTAGAAAACAAAACTTACCTGCGCACCAACAAACGTGACCAATTTCTTTAACTGGGGTTCAACTGCAAACAAAAAGCTTTTAATTGAAGCTTTACCACCATTCTCAATGGTATATTTCGAATTAATTTTTACTAATTGAGAAGATACGTCCACTTGCCGGTCAACATTTTTGACAACGATGTCCGAATTTATAACTTCTATTGAATTAATAGTTTCGAGAAAAACAAACATAAAACAAAATGCGAGCTGTATTTTCATTTTTAATGTCACTTAAAACTCACTAAAAATAATATAAATCTTTAATACTAAAAGAGTGTCAGTCTAACGCACCCCTCTCCTACCTGACATAACCAAAACCAAAGCCAGCCAGCAGCCAGCTATAAGACGCCACGTCTTAGTAGGTGGCATTACCAACTTAATCTGTAATGTGCAAGGTTTCCCCGTTTTCATATAAAGCGTCTTAATAAATCCACCATCTTCCAGGATAACACTAAAATATTACCATATTACCAAAAGTGATGTTACCTCGAAATCAATGTTTTCATGTACTAAATTATTAGGATAAAACTAATGTAAAAAGGTTATATACATACATTTATTATGTATGTATGTATGTATGTATGTATGTATGTATGTATATATATATATATATATATATATATATATATATATATATATATATATATATATATATATATATATACAGGGTGTCTCACGTAAGGTGTCTCAAATCGATTACAGATCAACCGTTTGTCCTACAATCTCGAAATAAAATCATTTCCCACTAAATTGACCCCAAGGAATAATTTAAAAATATTTTTAACCTTGTATAAATACAGGGTGTAACAAAAACTGGGGGTCACAGGTTCGAATCTCAGAAATTTCAAATACAAACATATGTCATATTATACATCATTAGAAAGGTCTATTTAATACAAACATTTTGGTGGAAACAGAATTTTGTTATCTTTATTCGTTTCAAAATGGCGTCCATTTTTGTAGCCAAAATCAAAATTTACGGAATACCCTGTAATTCTTTTATTATTTGTCATAAATGACTTATGATTCAAAATACTTATTTGAAATAAGCTAAGCTTTACATTGATATGTTACAAGACAAAATTAGTAAAAAAACTAAAATTTAAAAAATTTAATATTTTTGAAAATTTTTACATAAACAAAACTCAAAAATTTTAAATACGGACATATGTTTTTTTGTACATTATATTAAAGCTCTCGTTAAACTGAACAACTTAGTAATTTACACTAATGTCGTATCTCTTTTGGTTTTGTAGTAATAACGTAAAAATGTCATTTTCCCATTTAACTTGCATGTTAATTTAATGGTATCGCAACAATGGAAGAAGGACTGCCATGCTATCATGTCCTGATTTAACATGCAAGTTAAATGGGAAAATGACATTTTTACGTTATTACTACAAAACCAAAAGAGATACGGTATTAGTGTAAATTACAAAGTTGTTCAGTTTAACGAGAGCTTTAATATGATGTACAAAAAGACATGTGTTTGTATTTAAAATTTTTAAGTTTTGTTTATGTAAAAATTTTCAAAAATATTAAATTTTTGAAATTTTAGTTTTTTTACAAATTTTGTCTTATGACATATCAATGCAAAGCTTAGCTTATTTCAAATAAGTATTTTTAATCAGAAGTCATTTATGACAAATAATAAAAGAATTACAGGGTATTCCGTAAATTTTGATTTTGGCTACAAAAATGGACGCCATTTTAAAACGAATAAAGATAACGAAATTCTGTTTCCACCAAAATGTTTGTATTAAATAGACCTTTCTAATGATGTATAATATGACATATGTTTGTATTTGAAATTTCTGAGATTCGAACCTGTGACCCCCAGTTTTTAGGACACCCTGTATTTATACAACGTTAAAAATATTTTTAAATTATTCCTTGGGGTCAATTTGGTGGGAAATGATTTTATTTCAAGATTGTAGGACAAACGGTTGATCTGTAATCGATTTGAGACACCTTACGCGAGACACCCTGTATATATATACATGATAGGTTGAGCAAATTATAACGATGCTAATTTATTTATTTCATCATGTAACTAATTAATTTTAAAATTCAATTCAATATGGAGACGAGGGGATGTTTAGAGAGTGTTACACTTCAGAATGTTAAATATTAGGTAATTAAATAGATTAATCATTTCGTAAGGAGGTGGGAAATAATACTCTTTAACGGGTTTTGAGATAAACATTTTAATAAACTTTGTGCTAGTAGTCAATGGTACTGTACTAGGCTAAGTAGGGTTGTCTACCTGTTAAAAAGGCTTACTTACTGTTGGTGATCTGCGGGTCATTTTTGTTAGGAAAGCTTGTTTTGCTTTGTTATCAATGCCACGTGGCGAATGGTACAAATGTAAATGCGGTAACTGCTAGTTCAAGTAAGATTTTACAACTGCAGAGGAAGGCAGTTCGGGCCATTTCAAAGCAGGGCCGCCCACAGGGAGGAACAATGGCGCAAGCTGCGCCATTGGAAAAAATTTTGGAGGGGAATTGAAAAAAGGGATTTTTTAATGTTAATAAGAACTAATTTGCAGTAGTTAAACGATGAATCTTATGAATATGTCAATACAAATTAGGAGATTCTTTGTCAGTCGTGTTGTTCTGGATCAAAACACGTAGGCCTATAATGTAAGCCCCCCAATCTTGACTACTGCGTCATCGTCGGCGAGGTACTCCGTACCCCTCCCTATTGTTGAACGGTTCCATCAATCACCTAAAGTTTCGTCTTTTAGTGGTCTAGTGTATTTATTTTATTTTCAACAAGCAAGCAGCCAATTACAAAAATATGTCTTCGTACATGTTTGATCAGTATATTCCGCCGTTTCCGCGGTTCCGTCTCTGACGACCACTTTTCTGTCAAAGAATCGTAATGAAGAGAACTGATATTACAAACGGCTCGGCGAGAGTATATATACCTATAGTGTCTCTGAGTAACGCAATGGGCAAAATCGACACTGGGAATTCCTAAACAACGTAGCCTCTAAGGCTACAATGGTGTTCATGACGGTCGTCGATAGAATGAACTTATGATTATTACTAGCTTACACATTTTTTACTATAGCATGCATAATGAGGTGCCGTGAACTTATAAACACAATCTTAAAACCAAGCCTTAAATCTAACAAAATAACATTCATTAACTACTTTTAAAATCTTAGTTGTTACTAAACCAAACTATGTTTACAGTTTGAGAGAAACATGAGGTTCCTAGGTTTCATAGTTAGTCTCAAAGTTATAATAGCCTAACATAATTTAATTTTGATTACTTGATAAAAAACAAGCTAGCTAGCCAGTAAGTGAATGCACTCCAAACTGTTTTTCAATTTGATGTTTTATTGCACTAAACACGTAGGCCTATATATGCTGAAAAAATAGATGTCTTAAACCAATGATGAAACTTAAATTCATGCCATAAAACAACATACGTATGTTCAGAAGGTAAGAACGAGCAAATACGGTACATACAATACTAGGCCTACATGCCCAATATCTCTATTATTTTTCATTCAGTCTGTCTATATGTATGCATTTTTAATGAATCAATTAAAAATTTTAATCGGTTTGTGATGCGGAATTAAAACTTATTGGCACAACTGTTACATATTTTAATAACTATATATTCGGTTGTTTGTTGTACATAAGACAGCTATTTTTTATTCTGCAGGAAGAAAATAGGAGGCTAAAGACTGTAAGCTCACCTAAACCCAACAATAGTCATTCGGACAATAGTAGGCCTACCAATCCCAGAGGCTGGGAATCTGTTCCACCAAGATCCAGGCAAAATTCAAACAAAAATATTAAGTTTCTCAACGAGAGCTTTCCTCCATTAATAAGCCAATCCAATAGATATGCTCCACTCTTAGACATAGAAGAACATGATGAAACAAATATTGATGTACCTAGCCCCAACCTCAAAACAAACAAAAAACATCCTAAACCTAGGAAACCCAAGATCCTGCTCTACTCAGACAGCTATGGAAGAGGGATATCCACACAACTTAAAGATAATTTTAAGAAATATGATGTCTGTGGCACAGTAAAGCCCAGTGCCTGTTTTGATGAAGTCACCTCATCGATCAAGACAGAAACAAAGGATCTTTCTTCTCGCGACACAGTTGTGCTGATGGCAGGAGCCAACGATGTTTTTAGGAACAACACTGTCAACGCCTCAACTGGACTGAAAAGGACTCTGGGTGCCCTCACACACACTAATGTCATCGTAGTCAACATTCCCCATCGTTACGACTTACCTCGATGGTCCTGTGTGAACAAAGAAGTAGAAGCCGCAAACAATCAGTTCAAGAACATTTGTAAGCACTTTAGAAATGTAAGTGTAATTAATGTAAGCAATTGTGACCGCAATTTTCATACTGTGCATGGTCAACATTTTAATAATTCAGGGAAAGACAAATTAGGTAGTATAATCACTGCAATTGTAAAGAAACATGTAGTAAATTGTGTACCAATTCAACTAGGTTTTTTAGGCTAAATAGTGATCTTCTACTGGCTGATGAGGTAGGCCTAGCTAATAGGCCTGCTGATCAAAATGTAAAATGTTGTAAAAAGAAAGTTAACAGTGTTGAATCCAGTCACAAAGATATACCAGCAGATATCCTTAATGTACATAGGCCTAGTAAACTTAGAATCAGCTTCCTAAATATTCAAGGACTGGACAAGAAAAATGTAATCCTGAATGAGTTTGCTAATGACAATTATTTTGATATCCTAGGCCTAGCTGAACATTGGTGTAAACAAGATGAAATTGATTTGGAAAAGCTAGATGATTATACCATTATCAACAGTTTTTGTAGGGAACATCATATTCGCGGAGGTGTATCTACATATGTCTCCAATCCCTTAGCGGAGAGTTTCTCTAAACTTGATCTGGGACTGTTCTGTGAAGAATTCCATTTTGAAGTCACAGGCATGTCTTCAACAAAATTTAAACTGGCAATTGTTACCATTTACAGATCCCCAAATGGGTCGGTTGATGTTTTCCTTGATAAAATGGAGGATTTGTTTATGTATTTTGCTAGGCCTCAATGGAAAAAATTTAAAGTTGTTATTGGAGGGGACTTTAACTCAGATTTTGATATGACCAATGGTAAAAAAAGTTCAAATGAATTAAAAAATCTTCTTAGACAGTTTAATTACAATTTCACTAATTCGATACCAACAAGGGGTAATGCTTGCTTGGATAATATTTTTATAAATTTTGATTCATTAGTTTGCTCCTCCAATGTAAGTACTTTTCCATATTCCGACCATAATTTTGTGTACATAGAAATTAGTGATGTTGACTGTGAAGCCAGCATTCCAAATGTAAATAAAATAGTAATTACTAGGCCAGTAGAGGAACAGAAATTGTTCAATTTTAAGTCTGCACTCATGAATGTTAACTGGGACATTTTATATGACAAATGTAAGCACCTCTCAGCAAGTGAAACATTTGAGAGGTTTTCTCATATTGTCTTAATGAATTTTAATATGTATATACCCAAGAAAAAATGCACTGTTACTTGTAAGCCTAATAGGGGTAAGAATAATGTTTCAAGTAAAAGATCAAAAAACAAATGGTATACACCTGAATTAGCCAACATGAAAAAGAAAGTAATGTTTTATTCTGATTTATACAAATACTATGGAACTGAATCAAACAGGTCGCTGTACATTAAGGCTAGAAAAGATTATCAACTTGCTATTAATAAAGCTAAACAATCACACAACATAAATCAAATTGAAAACTCTAAACATATGTGTAAAAGTGCTTGGAAAGTCATAAATTCAGTTGCAAAAAGCACCCCTAAAACTGCTGTAGGAGTGTCTCCTAATGAATTCAACAATTTCTGTGTGCGGTCAGTAGAGGAAATATCAAGAAATATTTGCAAACCACAAGAATCTGCTTCATATTTCTTAAGTAAAAGTAGTTTAGCAAACAGACCTGACAAGCCTAAGTTTTATTTTGATGAAGTATCGTCCAATATGATCTTAGGTATAGTGAAAAAGTTTAAGCACTCAGATAGCACTGATATTTACGATCTTTCTTGCAATCTATTAAAAACCGTAATTTACAGTATAATTGAACCATTGACCTTTTGTATTAACAAGTGCCTTAGAGAAAGTGTGTTTCCAAGTAACCTCAAGCTTTCCAGGGTAGTGCCTATTTTTAAAAAAGGTGATAGAGTTTCCCCCTCTAGCTATAGGCCAATCTCAATAACTCCTGTTTTTTCCAAAGTCCTAGAAACTGTTATGTACAATCAGATATCTCTTTATTTAGAAAATAATAGTCTAATTTGTAGTCAGCAATATGGTTTCAGAAAACACCGATCCACAACTGATGCAATAGAATCCCTTGTTAGGAATGTAAATAAAGTTTTTGAGGCAGGGGGCTTTGCTCAAGCGACTTTTGTGACCTGAGCAAAGCATCCGATATTGTTGATCATTCAAAACTACTTCAAAAGTTAATTTTTTATGGTTTTAGTGACACAAGTGTTGAGCTAATGAATTCATTTCTAAGAGATAGACAACAGATAGTATGTGTAGGTAGGGAAACATCCGATGTAGCCGATATTAGTATGGGAGTTCCGCAGGGCTCTGTACTAGGTCCTCTGTTATTTAGCTTAATGATAAATGATCTGCCTTCAACTCTGAATAGTCATACAATACTTTACGCAGACGATACAACTTTTCTCAATAAAAGCACTGATTTGCACAATCTCAGACAATTGACTCAAGACACCCTCTCAGAAGCATCTAAATGGTTTAGGGCTAATGGTTTTCTACTAAATGAAAGTAAGACTCAAGAAATCTATTTTAGTCTAAGAAATCTGCCTGAAAATGGGAACTTAGATAGTGTTAAGTTTTTAGGAATTCATATTGATAAAAAATTAACTTGGTCGTCACACATCACTTATGTCTCAGCCAAGCTTTCAAGAGTTATATTTTTAATTAGAAGTCTGAAAATTCATATACCCTGTAACTATGTCAGATCTGCTTACTTTGCATTCTTCCAAAGTATAATTTCATATGGGATTTTGCTTTGGGGCAACAGCAGTCATGTTAGTAATATATTAGTTCTTCAAAAAAAGGTTGTTAGAATTATAACAGACGCTCACAAATTTGACCACTGTAAACCACTCTTCATAAAATTACAGTGCTTAACCATTATAAATCATTATATTTTTAACGTACTTATGTTCACCAAAAACAACCTCCTAGATCATCAACTTAGACAAGATGTACACAAGTACAACACTAGGAATAATAACTCCATTGACATACCTTACAACAGACTGACAAAATCTCACAAAAGCTATGAAATTCTTGGTTTGAAAATGTTCAACAAATTGCCTTCACACATTTCAGAATTACCAGTGAAAATTTTTAAAACAAAGCTGCACAACCTTCTGTTAGACAATCCTTTTTATTCTATAAAGGAATACTTTGAATGTGAGTTTTAATCTAATGTGAAAGTACCCCTGACCTGACTTTAGTCTATATATTTGGCTATTTATCTATGATGAAAGAATGTTTAAAATATTTTATATGTAACCCTTTTATGTTTGTTGTATATAGTGTGTAGCCTAGACTTTTGTCCTCATGTAAATATGTTTTGATATGACATCACATCATGAATACAAGTTACATCATGTATATATAGATTATAATCCCACTTTTATGTTATATACCTAATTATTTGTGTAGAATTCTGTCCCTATGTAACCTTGTTTTATACAATAAGTAATATCATGTATAAATAGATTACATTGTAAGATTTAATTTAGGTTAAGACTTGACTTTGTCTATTGCTGTAAAGCTTAACGACAATAAAATTCTTATTTATTTATTTATTTATTTATTATGTTTTATGAACTGATCTGTGATCTTAAAAAATATATAAATTTCAAGCAGACTATTTCGTGAAGTATAGGTAAAAACTACACGATTGTAAGTTTTGCAGATTTTGAGTTCCGCTCGCTTAAAGTCCACCATGTCACCATATTAACTGTGGCGAACGCCGCGGTCTTGACACAATAAAAGTTAAGTTACTATACTACAATTAATTACTCGACTTCAAGTTACACACACTATTTGCATAGTGATTAGCTGTGTGTGTTATTTTAACTGTAAATAACTTTTATAAGTATTTCTGATCTTATATATCAATATCGATCAAATATACTCTAACCGCTGCAGCGTGCTGTAAACTTGGCTGAGTATGTGTAACTGGCTCAATGACGAGGCCGTGAACGGAAGATGCGTTTGCCGCGATCATCGATGACGTGGCTTACTTTAAGCAAGCAGAACTCGAAAACCGTAAAACTTAGAAACGTGAAATTCTCACACAATGTTCAGGAAATAGTATTCTTTCAAATGATGCGTTTTCAAGAACTTAGTTCAAAAAAACCCTAGAGATAAATAGTGGCTTATATATAACAAACAAGTGCCTTATACTCAGGACGAATTTAGACGTTTCAAACTTTTACTGTTCCAAAATTGCCGTAATTTTAAATTTTCAGAGCAAATATCCCCAGAACTATAACAAATAAAATTATCAATTTAAATTAGCTAACAAAAATAGCAAGATTGTAACCATCAAACAAAAAAAAAAAGACGGAGAATCTTTGACTTTTTACAAAAAATGTTTGTTGTGGAAATGTGCTTCAATTCATAAGTAAAACCCCCTATATTATCTCCATTTTTTAATATGCATCTTATGAATATATGCTTAGCTAAAATAAATACAGTATTTTCAAACAGGTTTCCACTTTGGGAGGGGGGGTACAGTATTTGTTTTTGGGGGGGATGGGCACCCCTGTTTCAAAGTGCTGGCTGGCTATATATCACTCTACAATCCTATTTTTATTGAGCGTAGAAACCTAACAGTGTTTAATTTGTACAATTTGCGGTGTTTAATCTTTGTGAAACGGAACTTTAACTGTTTAACTTCTCTAGGTGAAGTACATTTTCATGACACATTGTCCCGTGGTAAACGCTGTTTGTGCCTAGAGAAAGGTTAGAAAAATCTCATTTCTAATAGTTATGCAATTGGTATCCCAACTACTGAGCAGCTTCTCCCGACGGCCGTCAGCGGCTACTCGTCCGAAAACTCGGTATCTGTGAGGCCTTTAACTTTAACGACTCCTGAACTCCCTTCTTCACTGAAACTGGTTTGAGACAGGCACGTGAGAAACCTAAGACCCCTTCTTCAAATGGAACATGAAATAAAGTACACCGACTTTGACGTTAAAGTTACCTTCCACCCATACGCCTCCATGAACGTATATACCAAGTCCTTAATCTCTGAATTACAGCAACAAGCCAAATTAAATCATCCAGTTATATCGAAATCTTGCACCGTCCTGATGGGCGAAGTTAACGATACAAACTGTGGATGAGACAATTGACCTTCTGGAATCTAACACCTCCCTCTTCAACAATACTAATCTTGATATCGTGGAAACACCCTACAGATACGATCACATTAACCTTAATCATGCAATTGCATTCATTTCTATAAATTTTGCCTTACACAGAATACATTACACTTTTCACGGACTTCGCCTTAACCATAGAGGTAAACTTCTGCTTATCAAGCTTATCTCCAATGCTATAATGACTGTAGCCTTCCCCATGACACATAGTTTTTTTGGATCAATAACCAATTTATCTTGTACATTATTAAGTCGTAACTCTAAACCTGATTCCATAGTCAACATTGATAATTGCAATAGTTATTTAGCTTTAAGTTCTCCTTTAAAATCTTGTAGTAACAACTTAACTGAACCCTGTACACTGATATCTCAAGCTGGCATTAATTCTGATTTCCAGTCCTTAAGTGGAACCTGTCTAAGTCTTTTTCACACAGTATCAAGATAGCTCATCTCAACGTTCAGAGGGGAATCCATCTAAAGAAGGAACAAATATCTATTTTTTTAGTGACATAGATATTGATATCTTAATGGTAGCCGAGCATGGTCTCAATGGTTTTGCTATAAGTAACTTCGCTATAGAAAATTTTGTTTTGCGCTAGTTTTTTAGCAGGAAAAACTCAAACGGAGGTGGCGTTGCCATTTTCACAAAAGAAAACTTACGCTTTAGTTTAATTTCAACTTACAGTTCTTCAATCGATAAATTCTCTAAGAAGAGCGTTTTTGAACTTTCCGAAATAAGACTTCTCGTAGACTCCACTCTCACTTTTTGTGTATCTATTTACAGACCTCCTTATAATAGAAACTCTTTTTTTCTTCCAAAAACTTCGAAGCATATCTTCATCGTATTCACAACAACACAAGAAACATATTATCTTGGTTGGCGATCTTTAATATCGACCACCATACTCACCCATAGGAATACATTTATTTCTGCGATCTCATAAATAGCTTTTGCCTTAGGGTCATGACTCCCACCCCCACTAGGATCACTGCTCATACTGGGAGCTGTCTTGATATTTTTGTTACAAATATGTTTAATTGTTCAACTAATACCATTGAGCCATACATATCGGATCATTGCGCGGTTGTAATTGAGATACCAGCTAAAACTACGAAAAGTGTTCTACAAACCACAATTAAGTCATCATGATCTGGGGTTTGAAAGACCCCAGAGGGTGATAGATTATCTTATATTACTTTCAACAAGACTAAAATAGACAGTTCTGGTTAGGCTAATATTATTAAGAGAAGCTAAGTTTCTTAAAATAAAATTGTTATTTGACAAAGTGGGTGATAATTTATCTACATGAGCATCCCAGAGAAGATTACCATCCAATCGCACCGTAAGAAGAATCTCAAGAAAATTTTCACTATACAAAAGCGTGCAATCCGTTCTATTTTAGGCTTAAGACCTTCCTGCTCATGTGTCCCACACTTCAAGAACCTTAAAATCTTAACAGTAGCATCAATTATATACAATTAATTATATACGATTATATATAAGGGCATCTATTTTTATATACGAAGCTGTTACTTTTGTAATAGATAATAAGCTTATCCACAATACTCGCAATAGATTAGTCAACACTGATGTTCAGTATAAACTTGAAGTCTTTGAAGAAGAATCTAGTTATATAGGTCTTAAATTGTTTAATGTACTACCAAATAATTTTAAAAACATTAGTTGTAAATATAGCCAAATTAGGACTCAACTCAAGAAATACCTTTTGGATTCTTGTTTTTATGATATTCCTACATTCCAACACTAACTTAATAACTTCAAACCCTGCTTCATTCTCCTTCTCGGAAGTCACCCTATCATAAATAACCTAATCTGGTTTCCTAACCATCCTGACAACCCTTCATTTGAGAGAAGCTCTACAATTTTATGACCTGTCTAATGTCCTATGGAAGACCCACTGAGCACAAGATTTCCCCAGGATATCCCAACCAGATCCCAAATATCCTATTCAAATCCCGGGATATGGAGAAGTACAAAAGGACATTCTAAGCATATTCCAAAGGGACTTAATAGAAATACAAAATTTTTATGTAAATAAGACTTAAAGTAAACAATTTCAAACAAAACAAGTTTATAATGGATTTATTTAACTTTTTTTGACTACAAGACACCTGTCAAACAAAATTTCAAAGGATATTCCAGAGATATCCCAAGGATGTGTCAGAACTACGTAAACGGTCATATTCCAAGAACATCCCTGGGATATGTGCGTTTTACAATTTAATTCAAACATATATTCCATTCAAAAAAGGGTTTTGCCGAAAGTCCAAAGTCATCAAGTCATTGAAAAATACCATTTTTCTCTGAGTCCTCTTTTTTGAAAATTTCTGAAAAGAGCTCCTTGGGAAGTCCCTGGAATATGTCCGTAGGCATAGTTTTAATTAAATTCCAAAAATTCGTTCATATCCTTAGGACATTCTCAGGATTTCCCAAGAAAATATCTGTTGACACAGTGTAAAGTATTGAAATACTAAATTAACTTTTATCGTAGAGGTCCAGGAAAATTAAATAAAAAACTAATAACATTGGATAATAACATTGTTTACAAGCAAAATACAAAGTTTGAATTCAAACATTGTAGTTGAAAGGATCTACAAAGAACATCCCTAGGACGTATCAGTGGTTAGAGTTTTAATGGAAAATAGTGTATTCACTAAAAACTGCAGTTTTAATAGTTAACTTTAATGAAAACCTATGAAAATAACTCTTAGTAAAATGTTTGGGACAAGCAATTCCGTGACTGTCCCTCTTCATGACAGGAGTTCCAGATGTGTCTCGAAAAACAACTCTTAAATATATTTAATGTCCTGGGGATATCCTGAAAGGATATCCCAAAGTGCGCATGTTTGCAATATCCCTAGGATATCCGTTGAATGACTTTGAAAATATTGGGGAAATTTGGGTTTACGCTGGGATATCTTGATTTACCATTACACACCATAACGAACACAGAATATTTATTTTACATCAAATACACTTTCAAAATGTCAAACTACATAAAATAAAATGTAGTGATTTTACTAAAGTTAAAATATAAAAAGTATGATTAATAATCTTTTGATGTTAAAATATACATTAAAAATTACATATAACTGTTCACATTCAAAAGGTTTTGCTATTTTATTTAGATTTTTTAAATACTTTAAAATAGTCAATTTGTAAAGTTATTTCAAATTTAGGCAAACTTTTTTACTTTGACTCGCAAAACTTCCAAGTGCACCAATGAAGGATAAGTTTCAATACTTACTAGTAAATAAGAACCAATTTGAGCACAGATCAGGTGGCTCAAGAGGTTAGAGCGTCAGGTCATTGAGTGAGAGGTTGCAGGTTCAAATCCTGACATGGGCATTTACTTTTTGCTCAGTTTTATTTTCATTTTTGCAATTTGTTCGTTAGCAGAAATGCATTTACTTATAAATTTTGATGAATAAATTACAATTTACAACTCTTAGACAAGTTTTTAAGGACATCCCCTAGGGATATTTGAATGTCCTAAGGATATCCCGAAAGGATATCCCAAAACGCGGGATATGCGCGGACATTCAATATCCCCAGGAGATTCCTGGAATGACTTTTTGAGAATATTGGGGATATTTAGGATTTCCCTGGGATATTCCAATATCCCATCAGGATATGTTTAGGAACTCCTGGGGATGTACTTGTGCTGTGTGGGAGAGGGTCCACGGGCCTACGTGGGAGGTACGATGTATGAGGATCTCTAAGAAGTTTATCTTGCCTCAGTTATTTATTGTTTATAGGCTGCTAGCTGAAGCAAGGAACCTGCCCCTCCCAAGTTTCACTCGTGTACCATGAAAGATTGGTTCTCTCTATAACCTGTATTACTATTTTAATTAATTCAATGATGCAGATATCAAAACCATATACTTTTAGTCCGAAAAATTCAGCTTAACCCATTAACTGTTTTCTCCTGTTTATTTTGGCAGGTAGTATGTTTTGATTATCATATATGGTTGTAAAGTGTAAACCTTTTTAGTTGACAATGCCGATTGTACTTGCACTGAAAGGTACAATAATAGTAATAGTAATAATAATAATAATATCGTATGGCTATTAGTGGAGGGAGATCAGCAATTAACTGATAGTTCTCCTCGCCTGAAATGCCTGCACTTTTTGTTTTCTATGCAGGTGGACCAACGGCTTAACGTGACTTCCGAACCACGGGAGCGGCCGACCGATCTTTTTGTCCCTGAGCCGGGATTTTACCCCGGGTCCGCTGGGTGATAACCCAGAGCTCTACCGCTGAGCTACGGCCGCTGCCTACTTAAAAGTAATTAGATCTCTTAACCTTCGAGTGGGACTTGCCTGAGTCATACCTACTAAACCAAACCCCCACCTTTAATAGGCTTTGCCCCCCCCCTCATTTGGAACCTATTATCACATACTTCGGGGGGAGCCCCTGCTTGTTTGAGATCACCAGTATTGGGGCCTTAGATTTTTAAGAAGACAACACTATTTTAGAGTATTCTTCTTTTTAGTCTTCGTTTTTTTTTGTGGTTTACGGTCGGATTGTATAGACTTTTCTATGGTGAGCATAAAAACCCGGCACGCCCAGAAACGAAAGACATGATTGACTGCTGTGTGGCTACACCTTCGACTTCTATCTTCACTGCAGAGGAAGCAGAGCTGGTGAACCGTAGATTAGGTGTAGACGACCTGTATGGTTTTGAACATCGAGGAGTTCATTTTCAAGTCTTCATAATCAAGTTGCATTAGGTAGTCCTCTTCAACGTTGGAATGTGAAGAGGTCGTCAAATGGTAACTTTCACACAACATAAACACACGAAAACATTAAATTTAAACACCGTCCAGGGCAAAAAGACGAAAAATACATTAAACGGAATGCCGGCGGTGGGTGGAGAGTCATGCCTTTATGATCGATTATCACTGTGACGGTGCCCATAATCCAGGCCAGACACTTCAAACACCTAAGGACAAATGGACCCCAAAAGCACAGCAGCGCAGCTGAGGAATCCCACCAGGAAATGGCCAAGTTTAAGAAGCTTGGTGGCCTCCCAGCCAGCACACATAAATGTAAAAATGACACTATTTTTACGCAAAAAATTTCAAAACGTAAAAATAAAATTGAAATTTTTTTCCATGAGAAAATTACTATGAAATATAAAGGTAATATAATTGTGAAATTCAAAACTTTGTTTTCACGTTTCATTTTCATGATAATTTTACATTTCACTTCTTTCAACAAATATATTTCTCTATAATGTTCTACTATGATGGAGTTGCACAAAAAATACTCCATTATAAACTTAAACATCTGAGTTTTACTCTAAAATATATGTATATATATAAATAAATAAATAAAAGTTAAACTATATGGGCTAATATTTTTATTCGGGACAGTTTAAGACCCTGAGATGTTACAATGGGGTAAACATGGTAATAGCTGGAATCAAATATTTAAATATAAAACTTAGAGTGAATGTTCAGGCAAGAGTTGTTTTTTTTTTAATCAGTTCATGTGAAAAATAAATTGTAACTTAAAAAATGTAACGTAGGTCCCGTGTCCCCCACCATACCTCAGTATGAACCAAATTAGTGCACGTCACTGCTAGAATGTCAATAGCACTTCAGTCAGTGGTCAGACATGAACCTGAGCAGTCGAGTTGTTGAGTTGTGGCAGTTAAACATTTCAAATTTTTATGATTCATTTGTATTATAAAAAAATTTGTTAAAATGCTTGTGCATGTTTTGATGTGTAACTTCTATCACGTTGATAACTTGGAAAATTCTGGAGATACAAAGGAAATTTATTATTATTTCAATGTATTTATTAGACGAAATAATAGTGTTCCAATATGGCTGTCGTGAGTAAAACTGTAATTTTGTAAAAAAATCTTTATTTAAAAATTGTGGAGGCTGGAGGAAAAACTAACTCGGGTGACTAAGTGCTTTTTTCGGTAAAAACGCTTAAAATCATCCGTTAATGAATCTTCTTTGCAGCAGTGTTAGTTTTGTGTCTATATGTTGTGTTTTTTTCTGAGTTATGATTTTCTTCTGAATGCTGTTAGCTGTTAAGAGGCAACCTCGGTTCAGCTGGAGAAAACAGTCTTGTGCAAACTAAAGTTATAGCATTGACTATGGATACTACGAATAGTATCCATAGTCAATGGTTATAGGTCATTGCTAAACGTTGTATTGGTTTTCTTTATGTTTAAATAGATGTTTTAACGTGTTATTTCTTATTTAAATGTGTAAACACTATCAGTAAAGTCATTTATATATAGATTATTGTATCTCTACAGGTTTAATTCATATTTTAATAAATAAAATAGTTGCTAGACCTATTTGATTTTATTTAAAATAAATTGAGTTCGAATAAATATTTTATTGTACTTTATTTCTATCCCCTTTGATGAGTTTAAATGCATAAAATCTAAGTTTTTAACATTTAAAAAGTGGTTTGATGGAAAAACGACATCTGACACTGCTACATATTTTGTTCAATAACTTTCGATGAAAATTATACATGGACAAACAAGAATTACATTCTTAACCTAAAAGAATGTATCTTGCGTAGTATGAGAATCGAAAGAGTAATTCAATATTTGGTAAAAGACTATAAAACACAAGTTTAATATTCAAAGTCGTCTATCTCAAAACACGTTTTTTGGACTGAGGTCGTTTTCCCACCAACCTCCTCAATTTGTAACGGCGGCCCATGCATTTTAGGTCAATATAATTTATTAGAGACCACTGTTACAGGGACTGCCGTTACATTTTTTAAAATTGTGAATTAAATTTTATTCATATTTTAATTCAAATATATACAGGGTGAGTTTTTAATAAACCCCCCCCCTAATTTTTTCCGCATTTCTTAAGATATTGACTCTCAACCACCACCGAACATCATTGATTAGTTTATACTATTTTTTGCTATGGTTCACTTTTTTGGCCGCCATCTTGGATCCGCCATATTGGACTGAACTTAATTTTTTGGAAGTCTTCAAAGAAGTACTTTTAAATTATGTGATATCTGGTGATAAAAAGTCGATATTATTTAGAAAAAAAATGGATAAAACCAGAGATTTTTTAATTTTCTTATTTTGAAATTCAGTTTTAAAAAACCTGTAATTTCTCGGGAACAAAAACAGATAATCAAAAACGGATTGCGGCGTCTTGTTCTACGCAAAAAATCACTTTGTATTGATGGGTCACAACCCTACCCTTACTTAAAAAAAATTAAGTTCAGTCCAATATGGCGGATCCAAGATGGCGGCCAAAAAAGTGAACCATAGAAAAAATAGTATAAACTAATCAATGATGTTTGGTGGTGGTTGGGAGTCAATATCTTAAAAAATGCGGAAAAAATTAGGGGGGGGGGACATTAAAAACTCACCCTGTAGGTAATCCAACTTGAAATGTTTTTGTTATATTGATAATTCCTGAATATCAGGATAAAAAACTAGTACGTATAATCGGCCGATTTGTGGTTTGTAAAGGCGTGTCTCCTAGTTAAAATAATCAAAAGAAACCCCAAACAAAGGCGTGTTCAGCATGGACACATGTATTGTATTATTATCAGGCATATAAATATTATAATAGTAAAAATTGAATTTCCTTGTATTGCAATTTTGTTTAGTTTACTTTTGAACTCAATTCGTCCTGAATTAAAATTTTGGCCCATATAACGTTAGTTTTTAAGGTAAAGTGATGAAAAAAACGTATAGTAAAAAATCGGTAAAACTGATAATGTAATTTTCACATTTTATATTAACACACTTTTTACATTTACTTATAAAAACATATAAATTTGTATTGAAGTAAAACTATTATAATAAACTGATATAAATATATAAACTTATCAAGTTTATTTAATTAATTCATTCGATGTTAAAATATAAAATGCAAATTACATAAATTTGTGATATTCCTAAAAAAATTTTAAACACCCGAAAATTGTCAATTTATTTGTAGTTACTTCATGTTTGGGTACATTTGTTTTACTTTGACTTGCAAAACTTTACACATTGAGGCATCTAAGTATTCCAAAGTTCAATTACTGTAATGAAGTAATAATGAAGTAGTAATGAAGTAAGCTAGTAATTATCACGGCCAGCTCTTGTACATGTACATGTGATTACATTAATACATTCCATACCAGTTTCAATGACCGTCCTTTCATACTGCATGATCAAAATGGATAAAATGCTTGCATCTAGAAAATTGTCCAATATTAGAAAGAGATGACTATGGAATATTTTATTTTTATGGTGACCAATTTCTAAAATACACTGCATTAAAAATTAAGTCACAAAACAGGGAATTGTTCCATAATACACTTAACTAGGGCCTAACTTAAATAATATTTTTCAAAAAAGTGTTTAATAACTCCAGAAAACAGAATTCAACTTTTATATAGAAAATGTTGCAAGATGCTTATTGGTGTTTCAAACTCAAGGTGGCTTGAGCTAAAAAAAATACACCGTATTCAGTAAAATTATCTTGGTTGAGCTTGAGCTCAGCATTTGTTTATCGTGACGCAATGAAACATTAATTTGTGTTCTTTTGAATTTATACGCTGTGGTATTTTATTATATGTATGGAAATGATATAATAATCGATTGATTGCATTGAGAGGCTGCTTACAATATTTAATAAATATATAGATCGTCGTAATTTAGATTCACAGTTCAGAGAGAAATATGGGACTGATTTTATAGGTCAAGAGTTCTGGCCATAAAGGAAATTGACCAAGCTACAGCTTTGAGTCACACTTTTGTAGACTTGTGATTTTTGACACGTCTACTACATACCATGAGCCTATTAGTCACTTCCAGCACTGTTCAAAAAGGCGGGAATGCTAATACAAGTTCCGGAAAGGATTCTTCTAAGATGTCGCCTTCTGTGGAGAATCATGGTATTTAGTCAGTCAGCATTCTTTTAACTTAAAATCTATCCCGAAACGTATTTCTGACGATTGGTTAGTTTATGATATATGTTTAGTGTAAAATTTTTTATCTATTATTTGTAAAGAAGTTTAGGCCTACACCATGAGTTCCTTTGAGCGCCAAGGTAGGTCTCTTATAACTAGGTCTCCATCAATAATTTGGTTGATAACAGTAAGAAATTACTGATTAAGATTTTAATTGGATATCATCAAGGATTGTTTTCTAACTTGGTCCTTGCTAAATATTAATTACAGAATGCAATGTTTTTGTGTTTTCCCTAGGTCTTAGATTAGAAATAACCCATGGCTTAGCCTAGGACTAGGCTTGTACTTTCCTAAACTTTAGTGGACCCAATTGTGTTTCTCGCTGCTTCATCTGGTTGGATATCTAGGTAGAATTACTTGTATAGTCTTCCTCTTTCTATATTTCTAGCATAGCTTTAACTTTGAAACCAAAAAATATACAAATTAGAGAATGGGCCCAATGCTGTAGACTCACCTTATCTTAGGCCTATACGACATACAAAACCTATCAAAGCTTAACTTCTTTAACCATCTCCATCGCGTAATTAATGTTTACTTAGGCTTATCATTCTGAAAGGCCTATATAACTAAGATGCGACTGTCAATAGGCCTAGGTATGAAACTTTACAAACTTGACTTTAAGTTGGATATTGGTAGGTAAGCCATGGCCTAGCCTACTGTTGAGTTCGGTGAAAGTTCTGAATATTCTGGAGTTGATACTACTCCTGAGCTGTTTACTTGATCAGAATGCGCATAACTTGGACTGTCAGTGATGTTCGGCTGGGGAAAAAAGACACTTGTTTGTCAACTTATACGTAAGCCACCTACTTTTTTATGTTATTTTGAACTGGGATCTGTATAAAAAAGACACATAAATTGGAAGAAGACTAGGCCTACTCACTGAGCATTGTGTGAAAACCTCAATCTTAAGTTTTACGGTTTTTTAGTTCTGCTAGCCTAAAGTAAGCCATGTCACCGATGATCGCGGAAAACGCATCTCCACCTGCGACCTCGACACCAGACCTACTACACGTTTTCAGCCAAGTTTACAGTGCGCTGCGACGGTTAGGTTATGTTTGTTACTGATACATAGGTCTAAGATACTTTCATTAACTCAGAAGAAATCACACGGTGCGGATGTCATACGAAAGACCGTCTAGACAGCTATAACAAACCCAGCGTCGCGGCCTAGAGGGGAGGTGTGTTCGGGCGATCATCAGTGACATGGCTGATTTTAAGTAAGCATAAACCGGAAAAAGCAATTACTAGTGGTGGTATCAATTTAAATTGCCATAAATTGAGATTGAAGAATGTGATGTTGTCTATATGTAGGATATACTGCAGGAAAGCGGCTCTGGTAGGCATAGAAACGCATCTAATGAGTAAATTCTGTCTAAAATCGACAATCATAGTTTTTTAGTTACTGTATCCAGATAGTTAGAGAGTATTTGGAGTTTAGTTTGTAGGGTTTTTATAAACTATGTTAAAGAAGTCAAGGACAGAGAAATTCGGTTATAAGTCTTGTTTATAATATTTATTTGTTTTTTTAGAATATGTAACTGAGGAGTCGTTGCGACAAAAAGAATATATCACACCTGATGACATTCTTAAACTCCCAAGAATAACCAATGGTAAGTAACATTTACTAAGAATTCGAAAATTTATCTTATTACCATAGTTAACTTTGTCTGTAATGATTTGTTTTGTAAATTATTATCATTTTAAAACTCATATATGAACAGAAATAAATATACAGTAGAGTCCTGTAAACCAGACTTCAATGACCTGGAATTCTGAATAACTCGGAAAGCCTGTCAGAGTGCACTGTATTCCAAGGCACTAAGTGGCATGGTATTGGCCAAAGCGTACAGAATAGTTTTGAGTTTTCTTTAATTGTGTTTTAACAGATGAGGTTTAAGAGTCTGCAGTACTTGCTGCTTTGTATTTTTATTCCCATAAAACTAATGTTATATTTCAATCATCTGCTACGCACCTAATAGTAGTCGAAAAAGATTCATGCTTATGCCATTTTAAATGAAATTTTAATAGGAAGGACACTGGGCAATACAAATCACGATTATGGATTGATTTATGAAATTAAACTTTTGAAAAAAAGGGTCCATTTGTGAAAGAAAAATTGGGAATACTTTGTTGTTTATTAACTTTTCAACGAGGGACTCTTTATTGCAAGGCCTGACCCTCATGCGGTACTTTCTTTAGCAGCGCATGCCCTAATTTTGCGATACAAAAAAATTAAATGCTCTGGTTCTATACATCCTATTAACATGATTTATTTATCAAATTATTATTAAATAAATGCACTACAATAAACAAACAAGTCTAAATTTGTTCGATATATATTTTTAAACATCTTTCGAAATTTGAGTTTTGTACGGTAATGCAAGGACTAAAAAACAAAACTGAACTTCTAATCAAGTACTTATAAAGAAAAAAAATAACATTGGGGTGGTATGCAATACTGTGTTTTTATTGTAGTGTACTATTTCTGAACAATTTGGTGGAAGAATCATGATCATAGAACATACAGGACCATAATTACTTTATATTTTAGCAATGTATTTTGACAAAGTAAGGCACGGTACCCTACTTCAGTGTGCTTAGACAAAAGTGGCTCATCTTCTACTAGTCACCCATCAATTTCATTTTTCCTAGCCATAATAGTAAAGTAAATTTCTACAAATAACCGAAATTAATCACAATTAATTATGTTTATTCGTAGTGAATTTGAATATTGACACAATTCACTGACGAAACCTCACACTAACCCTAAGTTTATTTACGTAAACAAACACGCATTTTCAATAAACACGACAAAAGTCTATCTTGGAATTCTGCAAACTAACTACCAACTAATAAATGAACCCAAAATAATAATAACTAATTACTAACGTCAAATAAATCAAGTGAATGCACTAAATACGACAATAAACTGACAGTGATGCGCCAACAAAGTCTAGCGAGTTTAGGTAAAAAACCTCTTAAGTTTGTAAACAACATTTTCCTCTCTCTCACAAATTCATTATCTATCGATTTAAACAGCTATAACACATCGCCAAACTAATGGACCACATGCTGGATATCGCCCGGATCCGATGTAGTTCATAAAACCACCAGCAGGTTACCACATGAAGGACTGTCAGAGAACGTATTGTGTACGTCAAACTACTGTTGCGGAGCGACTTATGCTGACGTGCAGGATATTTCAAACCACGTTGAAGGGTTAATCAAACAATCAATAGTAGGTATAAAACTTTTGATTTCACAGGGCCCTAGGTATTAAAAATACAAAGAGATGAATCTTTTTCAATCAATCTTGAAGGCGTAGCAAATGTTTGAAATTTAACATTAGTCTTATGGTACTGTAATCAAACTCCAAGGCGGATGGTACTGCAGACTCTAAAGGTTTTAGTTTTTTACCGTGCACATTATGCAATTAAAAAAAAAAGTTTTTTGTAGGAAAAATGTAAACTATATATATATATAACTATATATATATATATATATATATATATATATATATATATATATATATATATATATATATATATATATATATATATTGTATGGCTAATTTAGCCAGTCACCAGGTTTTAAGAATAAGAAAATAAATTCTACTGTGCGGAGCACCTGAGTCAGTTTATGTAAAAATATAAACTAAAAAAAAATAGATCTCTCTTTATATAGCTAACACAGCCTAAATTTTTAACCCTTTGAGTGCCGCAGCGTCTACATAGTAGACGATATAAAATATGCATAAATTGCCGGCGTCTACCCAGTAGACGATCCGTATTTTATTATTATTTCATATATCGTATTAGTTTTAATTGATTATTTGGTTTACGGCATTCTACAGGTTCCAAACTTTTGTATAGTACTGGTTTTTCACTTTCACAGCTTACTTTGAGTCACTTGGCATTATGAAAAATATATGATGCAACAGTTTGACAGCTGTGTATTTTGGTTAGTCGCATTGTTTACGTTCGTTCTTTTATACTAAAAACGGTTCCTAATATTTCATTATTATTGTGTTTAGTGAAATAATTGATTTATCAGTGGTTGTATGTTGTATGAATATTATTTTTGCTTTGAACAATGGAAGATAAATGGAAGTGAGTGTAAAACGTAAGTTCAACTGAACTGTTGTTTTTGGTTTGTTGAAGTAGGGTTAGGCCTACGAGATTTTATAGCCTACCTACAATATTTGTAAAGTAAAACGAGTAAAAAAACCTTGCTGATGACGAAGATGAGTTATTAGAGGCCCTAAACCAAACCTACACAACTGCAGATTCATCTGTTGTCAGCAGTATCCCTAGCGGTAGGCTTGGGGGAGGAGGTGGGGAAGATAAAAGTGAAAGTGAGTTAGATCTCTCTGAAAACGACACTGATTATGATTATTGGATGGATGTTTCTAGTGAAGTCGATACAGATGCTGACAAGGATTATGAGCCGTCCTCTGTAGAGTCAGATTCTTCCTATGAAGCTAGGGCTGGACCTTGTACATCAACCCCGATAAAAAAAAAAAAAAAAATAAAACTGCCCCCACAAGAATTGATTTTGCAACCCAGTCCAAGAGACCCAGACTTATTAGTAGGCCTATTAGTGGTGAACTTTTCGGTGTCTCATATAGAGATTTAGTCGACGACGAAGAAGTTGATGACCCTCTCTTCCACTTGACGTTCTTGTTCAAGACCCTGTCTTGGTGCACAACCATCAGCCTCCTGTTGAGGATGACAATGAGCCTTTCCATCTACAAGACCATGTTCCAGTAAATCTACAGGACCCCTTGCCTGTCCATCAACAAGATCCTGAGCCAGTCCACATACAAGACCCTGAGCCAGTCCACATACAAGACCCCGAGCCAGTCCACGTACAAGACCCCGTCCACGTACAAGACCCTGAGCCTGACGAATTACAAGACCATGAACAAGATCTGCCCGTCCATCTGCAAGATCCTTTGGCGGTCCATCTGCAAGACCCTACGCTTGACCATGTTGACGAACCTGCCGTGGCAGACAACAATCAGCCTCCTGTTGAGGATGAGCCTCTTCCTAATGAACGCACTGAACCTTGGGTGGAAGTAGGTCCAGATGATAACTTTCCTCTTGCCCCAGTGTCATACAGTGAACTTCCAGGCCCAAAGCATATGCCAAATCCCCAGTCTGGCCCCAAGTCTTATTTTTATTTATTTTTTACTAAATATATTATTTGTTAGCTTGGCCAGGGAAACTAACAGATATGCGAACCAGTACATTTCTCAGGGAACTCATAAAGATAATTCTAGAGTGAAAGAATGGCTTCCTGTCACTGTTGACGAAATGAAGGCTTTTGTTGTGACCATTTTGAATATGGGCATTGTACGTCTTCCCACCATTTACAGCTACTGGTCCACATGTCCCTCTTCTCAACAGGTTTGGTTCAAACAAATGTTCGCCCGTAATCGTTTTCAGCTAATTTTGAAATTTTTCCATCTGGTAAACAATGAAAGGTTAGCTGCCCAACCTTATGACCCATGTGCAAAATTCCAACCTATAATTGATCATGCTAACATTTTATTCAGACATCACTACACTGCCCATGAACAAATTTCTGTTGATGAGTCCCTAATAGGGACCAAATCGAGAACTATTCTGCAACAGTACTTGCCTAAAAAGAAACACCACAGGTGGGACATAAAACTATGGATGATATGTGACTCGGTTGTAAATTATTGTGTTGGATTTTTTGTGTACATAGGTTCACGTCACGATGACCCTAGAGAAAAGAGAGAAATGAAAGAATTGGGCACAGGGTATTATGTAATAAAGAAATTACTAACAGTATGCAACTATCTGAATAAAGGATATCACGTTTTTTGCGATAATTACTTTTCTTCAATTCCGCTTGTGGAATATCTTTACAGTGTTGGCACCTACTTTACTGGCACAATCCGAGGAAATCGAAAGGGTCTACCAGAGCAGATGACAAAGCCTAGGTTTGATGTGGGTGTAACAAAATTTGTAAAAAAATCTTATATTCTTCTTTGCGGCCACAGGGATAAGAAATCACAGAAAAAACAAGTGTTGCTGTTGTCAACATCATCTAAAGCAACCAGCTCTGAAGTGACCAGACGAATTCGAAATCAGAGGGAACCAGAAGTTATTTCCAAGCCTGATGTTATTTTAGCTTACAACAAATATATGGGTGGTATCGATGGTGGTATCGATTAATGGTGATGATTATTAATTTATCATTATTATAAATACTAACATTAATCAAATATAAAACATTGTATAACAATATGCATTCGCGCACGATTTCTGTACTCATAGGATAATTGTGGGCATGTGTTTGGGTAATGGTGCGCAAGGACATTTGGGTTGAAATAATTACAATAAATGTGTTTCATTAATAAAAATTCAATATTAATATAACATATGGAATGTCTTAAAGCAAAACAATAACTTTCTTACACTTAACAAAAGTCTTTGATTAAAAATTACAAAATTGTTTAAGTGCTAATGCAAAATTAGCACACGTAGGCTAATTTCCTGCTGTGTCTGCACCTGAGCTGTCTGCATGACTCCAGGGCGAACAGTTTATGAGCATCTGTAAACAAGAAAGTAAAAGGGGGAAGTATTTTTTTTCTTACCTATAACTACTTGGGGGGAATCGTGCGCACCGCCGCGCACCATGTCGCCAAATACACGATGTCGCATTCTAAAGTATTTTATTTTCTCACTACCTTAAGAAGGGATGAAACCATAACAAGGTGTCTACTGATACAGGTATTACTGGAAATACTGGAATTATACTGGAATTTTATTTTGATACTGGAAATACTGGAATTTCAAAATAGATAATGGAATAATTAAATTTTATTAAAATCCGGAAATTGTTGTTTTTAAAATGCATAAAATATAGATTTTGTCATTCGATCCGTGCATTCCGATGTAAAAATATTTCATGGTTACCAAATTTGTTTGCAAACCAAAATCAGAAAACTTGTAGTTCTGTTCAGATAATTAATTTAGCAATTAAGAAATATAAACATTTGTGTAAAGATTGAGCTCAGAAAATGCTGGATTTTGTACTAAAAATTTAGTTTTCTTTCTTAAATTTTATTCATGATATGTGTATTTATTTTACTTTTAGTATTATTCTATTTATTTAATTTTATTAAAAAAGGTATTATCATTGGAAAGTAAGTACTTATTAACCATATGTTTATATTTTCCATCCTTTTTTCTCAGCTCGTGTGTATCTGAAGAGAAATCCGTGCATACTGTTAAAAAGGTTTATCCTGTAGATGAACAGAATCCCATCAGGTCCAAATCAGGTGAATGTTTGATTGAATTTCGACCAGTGGCTATATCTCAGTACTAAAATCTATGTTGAATTTGTTTATATGTATAAAATTTCGTTATTGTTACTCTATATTTAGATTAATAGTTCGCGAGTGATACTGGAATTTTTTAAAAACATGTACTGGAAATACTGGAAATATACTGGAATTCCAAAATCAGATATCTGTAGACACCCTGCATAAATGAATTGGATCCAACGATTAAGCAATAACTCCCATTAATTGTAATACTAAAAAAGTATTAAGTTATCTAACAATCTGCCCTAACCTTACTGTTTCCTTAGGAGCAAAAATAACATGACACACTGACTTTTGGTGTCACATAACCTCAAAAGTTTCAGTGGCAAAAACCATTAGGTCGCGTATTAGTTGTTGAGTCCCCTGATAGGCTGCAGCACATACTGGAGCTTTTTAACGTATTTTATTTCATTCATTAGAAACTACGATGTGCACCATTACCTTACTCTTTGGAGCTTAAGAGAGATAACTAATTTGCCAGTGGAGGGTTAAAACAGGTTGAAAATATTAATAGACACATTGAGACGCAACTCTTAAAGAGTTGGTCAGAGGATTTCAGAAGGGTTATGGTAATCGATTTTGAAATCAAGCAGCGTAATAAATTTCCAGATTCTTAATCTATGTCCTTTATATTTATTTAAATATTTTGACATGGCATTGAAAATGTTTTATAATAAATGAGAGATATTTGGCTGTGCAAGTGCAAGACATACTCAATTCTCTAATTTGTCATGTACCTAATTCCAGAGTACCTGTGCTCTCCAGAGGCGAACATCTATGACATTGACTTCGTGAGGTTCAAAATAAGAGACTGGGAGTCTGGCACTGTGCTTTTTGAGATTGCCAAACCTACTGTGCCTCCAGGTAAGTATTTTAAATTAAAGTCTGCTTTCTCCAAACCAGTTCTCTTTAAAACTACCCTCTCTTAATTGGCTTCCATTGTCAGACAAGTACCATAATTTAATGTCCTAATTATAAAGGCAAAACTTTGTATTGACTTTAGGCTTAGCAAAATATGTTGATCCTTATTGGACGGTACTCTTTCAGAATTGTTACATTGTGTCATTTCCATTGGTTATTCACTGATGTGGTTAGTACTTTAAAAGCAGTAATATAATATGATTTAGGTTTACCTTGGGTCACCCAGCATTATTGTAAGAGCCAGGGTGTCTACTGCCCATGAAATCCTGGAAAACTGAAGATTACACTTAAATATCTTTTTAAATGAATGTTCGGAAAATGCCCTTAAATTTTAATGAATTGGGCTCATGTCCTTAAATTTTTTGCTGTATTGCATTACAGCTGTCCATGCAAGCACGTGGCAAGCTGCATTCAAGTGCACTGTAACATGAATAGGGACTAAACAAATTTTCTTTATATTTTCCTGTCCTTATTGATTGTTTTAAAATTTTATTCAAAGTAAAATTTTAAACTATCATAAATAGACGTGTTTCATTTATTAAAAAGTTTTAGTATAGGCTATAACTTTTTTGTTTTCGAGGATTATCCTTAATTTAATTGGTAAAAGATTCAATGTGGCCTAGCTCCTTTTGATTTAGTATGTCTTGTTTACTAAGACAATAAACATTGTTCAACATTAATAAAGATTGAGATTTTTCTTTACATCCCTAACGAGGGATGTAAAGTCAGCTATTTTATTTAGCCTGTGTTACAACTTATGCTTAAGCTTGAGTTTATTTTATGTTTATGCTTATGTATAATTTGACGTGCTTAATATGTGGATACTATTTTTCGTTCTTTGGTTTGACACATTGTAAGGATTTAATTATGATTCCTAAATGTTTTTACTCTAACTACGAACCGTAAACTTTAAAAAAACTTAAAAATATTTTGTTAAAATCTTTAAAAATGATTATAATCCTTGAATATTTTTTAAATGTTCGGGAGTGTTCAGGAGTTATGAGGTCAGTAGACACCCTGCACTGATCTTAAGGTGGTTGGTCAAAAGGAAGTTGAACTTTAAATGAATTACAGGACAATCTAACTGTCATGATGCTCAGTAGCAGGACTAGGTTTTTACTTGTCCATTATACCAATCTCCCTAAGTTGTCGATGTAAAAGATGTTAAAATACGTCAACCGAACAAATAACACAAATAAGGTGAAGTTAGGTAAGTGAGTCCCCTGGCTATAAAACCCTTAAAATTACTGTTTTTCCTTTGAGTTGTGGAATCCTGCTTAGTTAATTTTTTGCTCTTCCACAATATATATTTTGTTTGGTGGAAAAATAGGCCTATTAATTCTTTCTGTGTACATTTTTTTTAAATTTTCTAAACCTTTGCAATTTAAGTCAAGTTTGGCGACTGGCAAAAAAAAAAAAAATAAATAAAAAATAACACATTGACACAAAAACTTTAAGTTTAATTTAAATTATTATTCTGTTTAGGAAAGATTTAGGAATACTGACATATTATAAATGTAGCACTTTTTATCAATCACTTTATTATTGCAGGGTTTTCATTTGCCCCATTAAAATTGTGTGTTGGGCCAAGTGAGATCACTGGCCTTGATGTGAGTGAGACCTGTAGTGCTCAGTTTGGTTATTTCAATGAACAATATGAAGCAACTATAAAATTAGCCAAAAAAAGAGGCAAGGATAATAGGTAGTTGTACAAGTTTTGTGTGGCCTGCAGTGGAAGACTTAAGTTGTTTCAGATAAGGACTTATTGGTTTTATTATAAGAACCAAGGCGTGGAAGACACAGAGAAATTATTTTTCCTGTATAATTTTGGTCATACAATTTCTATTAGGATAATTGAAACAAAACCAGAGTGTTTAGGCAGTTTAATTGGCCTAACAAGAACAATACTGGTTAAAATGTCATTTCAAAGTTTCTCTACAGTCAGGGAATTTAAATCTGATCAGGGAAACAGACTGATGGTCAGCGAACTCAGACCGAAAGTATATTTTATGATGACTCGATCCTACAAATGAATATGCGAACTACAAAGTTGTAGGCAATGCGGTTTAGTTACTATTCAGTAATTTTTTAAATTAGTAATTTTTGTTGTTTAATTTTACTAAGTTGTTTGGTAGAAACTTATTACATTTGTACTGGTAAACCTAAAAGTTTAAGTGCATTAAACTGTATTAGATGAGACCAACCTTGTAAAATTTGTATGATGACTGTTAGAAAACTGTTTTTGATAAAGTGTCATGTTTTGAGAAAGCAAATTGTTTAACAAAATTAATTTATTATGATTTTCTTCTAGTGTGAGGGAGATGTTCACAACCTTTTTTGCATCTCATACTCTTTGAGAGATATTTAAGTGTTAGCAAAATGAGTACTGCCAACAAATCAAACTGTAGTTTTTACGCACTACAATGAGAGTTCTGTAGTTGATATCAACATCAAAAGGCTTTTCATAAGTCTTCCTCTTTATTTACTTTTGAAAAAAGACTATACTATACTTACCACTGAAGACAATACTATAGTGGTTTATACTTAGAAGAAACTACTCAAAACATAAAAATATTTTGCTTTCCCAAGCCTTTGCACCTTTCCCAAATACAAAACTTGTACACTAAACCGATGAGTATTTTAGTTCCTTTTTGGAATCTCCTGTTCTTAGTTTTTTGAAAACCAACATTATTAATTACTCTTACATGCTAAATCCTGGGATGTACTTGCATTTAAACTGGATACTGCGCATCAGATGCAAAATATAATTTTTTTCTATTTTTACGGAGTCAGCCTTCAATCACAGTTTGAGTGCAACTGACCAATTTCTAACCATGTAATAATGTATTATAGCAATTTGTTGTATACGCTTAAGTACTGCCAAACGGTCAAGGGACTTCACTTCCACCTCATTCAGTATGCTTGATGATAAAAATGCAGTTCACTAGTACATTCTCACGAATAACAATTTCTCTTAAGAAAAAATAAAATACTGTACTGGTATTTTAAGTAAAATTTGTAAATTGTGGTTTTCTCCTATTTTTTTAACATAATTAAATAAATGTTACTAAGTTTGATCCAGCATTGAATTTAATCAAATTTTTTGTCACCATGTGTGGCACTATATGTGAAATATTGTCTGCCATCACTTATAATTCTGATGTACACCCAGCCAACCCAAGAGTTATGAGTAGTACAGGTTTGGGAACCACTGGCATATTATTTTATAAAATTTAAGGCAAACATAGTGTATTTATTTGAATAGTTAAGTATTTGAATATTGTTGAATAGTGTATTTATTTCAATTGTGTTTTTGAAATACATGTTTCTGTGCCAATACATTTAATTATAAAGCACAAATGCCGCGACATTGTTGGAAATTTTGGTCAGGGAAGTGTTTCAGAAGGGTCAGGGGAAGTCAGGGAAATCAATAATTGATTCTGTAGAAACCCTGCATTAACTTAAGGCTGTAAACTTTAAATAAGATAATAATTATACTAGCCTAATTCTTTTTTATGAAGTTTGTGTTTTATGATTCTTTCAATGAAATATTTTTAAAGATTGCTTTAAGGGGGTCAAGGATTGAAAAATTCAAATTTTTTAAGATTTTTTGTTTTTTGCCTAATATTGTATAATGTTTTCCTCATATACGGCGGGACTAATGTATCAGATTGGTGTGAAGGAGAGATAACAAGTAGTTTTGAAACAAAAATAGGTTTAAGGCAAGGTTGTGTGGCAAGCCCTGGGATTTTTTCTCTATTTATAAACGATCTTCCGGAATTTTTAGGGGGTGGATGTGTTGGTGGAAAGAGGATCAATATCTTAATGTATGCGGATGATGTCGTTTTATTAGCTCCAACTGCAACAGTTCTTCAGCAAATGATTGTTAAATTAGATTCTTATAGTAATATTTGGAATCTTAAGGTAAATCTTAGTAAATAAAAAATTATGGTTTTTCAAAATGGTGGTAAACTAGCGAGAAACGATAAATGGTGGTATAAAGGGAATCAGATAGAAATAGTAAATTCTTACAAGTATTTAGGTGTTACTTTGACTCCAACTTTAAGCTGGGAGAATATCTCGGATTTCAAAATAAATCTGCAGCAGCAAAATTGGCAATTAATGTAACCTGGAGTAATTTAATACATAACAATAATGTGCCATTGGTTTCAAAATTTACCTGTTTCGAATCAACAATAAAATCTGTTTTATGTTATGGAAGTCAAGTATGGGGATATTTAAGCAGTAAAAAGATTGAATCAGTACAAAAACTGTTTATTAAGAAATTGTTTCGTTTACCAAATAAACTCATGGGGATATTTAAGCAGTATAAAGATTGAATCAGTACAAAAACTGTTTATTATGAAATTGTTTCGTTTACCAAATAAACGCCTGACTCCCCTTTATACTTGGAAACTGGGTTGGATTTGCTTCTTTTTTTTACATTAAAAATGCACATGAATTATATTTTTGAAGTATTATCGTTATTCCTTATGCAATATGCATGAGAATGAAACGGTGTATCACTTTGTAGCAAGATGCCCCGATGCTTAGAGATGTTAGATGTTTGTATTTGGAAAAAGCAATTTTAGATTACGAGGAATTTATAAATTTGTTAAATGGAAGGAATTGGCGGGGTTTAGGAAATTTTGTTAAAAATGCTTGGTTTTTAAGGTGGGAATTAATTAATGAACTCAATTATTAATCACTCTCAAATCGTCATTAAAAAAAAATAATTACAAAATGTAAAGAAATATTTTTTTAACGGGGTAGTCATCTCTTGTTTAGACACAAAAGTTGTAAATCCTTTTGACCAAGGCAAAAACCTATCTTCATTTTTGTATTATGATATTTTCAATATAAGTTAGGCCTTAGTCTTATATAATTCTGTTTTAGACTTTTCAAAATCAACATATGTACATACAGTTTAGAATTAATCTAACAGTTCTTGGTTTTTTTAAAATTATTTGCTATTTCATTTTGATTTTAATGTAAGAAAATTAAAAAAAAATGAAAAAATAAGAATGTATGTTTTCTTTAGTAGGCATATATAACAGTGTATTGGATATATGAGCAGTGTTGTGAATTAATTTTAGATTCTAAGTGGACTAACTGGACAGACGGTCAAATTGACCATAGTTATTGTGCACCACTTGTCTTTAATGTAGCCTATGTAAATATTATAGATCTTCTCGGGGTGGCCAGCTTTCACAGAATGTAATGTGCCGTGTTTTCCTCATTAGCGAGATTGCTTTCCGCCGGCCGCTGGACGTAAACATCTCTTGGTGTATTTCTCTATAACATATAACAAACAACAAGATACATTACATTATTTTACAGTGTTTGTTGAAAACAAATGAACTAAAATAAAATCAATTTTACATGGTAAAAATTGCAGCATAAGCAACACTCTTTGCCTATATCTAAATTTAATGAAAATGTTATTGTGCTTTTGTTAACAGTGTATAAAATTGCACAGAGTAATAAAATAAAATGCATCATATTTTGAAACTAAATTCTTTTCCCAAGGTTAGCACCAAGAGACTATATAATCATCATCCAACTTCTATACAAAAGACAAGACAGTCTTAACCAGGGTTTTAGATTGTTCACACAATCTATATTTTATATGCAGAAAAGCAGTTCCTCCAAACTTATTTGGTTTGAAGGCCTGTGTAGAGACTGACTGACCAAGAACGCCAGTTTGTGGGCGTACTGTACTGGAGCTGGAACCCGGAATGTTTTTCTCTAGTTGTAGTAGGTATCAGTCTCTGTATCTTGTCGGGGTCCAGACCAAGCGTGTCATGGATGAAATTGTAGCTGGTCGGGCTTACATCCCTTGATTGACAAATTGACTGACAAAAAGTCATATCGTTCGGGAAGAGTGATGATGTCATCTACTACCGTTCCTGGTCTCGGATTGTTCGGTCCGTGGAATAATCTCGTGTTTATCAGTTTTAATTGTTTTTACTTTGGCAATTTCTTGGTCTATTAACCTAGATTATATCAGTATAAAAAAGTAGTAAAAAGTATGGCTGTTTTTGTACTTTCTAATTTTCTTTTTGCACTTATATAAAAAGAGCACTTGATATTACTTTATTTTCTTGTCTTAAAATTATCTTTTGTCACTGCATTGAGCTTGTTTTAGTAATATCCGAGCACTCAGAAAACTGTCATTTGTCAAATGTAAAGGATCCCCTGATCGGACCTCGTGTCTTAGGGGCCCTATTTTTTTTTTTTTATCAGTAGTATTATTTTAGTATTTTTATATATTTATCTCGAGGTCAGCCTGTTCTATTTGTTATTTGTACACTGATATGTAAATTTACAAAATGCTGTACTGTACTGTTCAGAAAATAAAGATTTATTATATTTATCTTCTTAGAAACGATTATAAATCCTAGTTTTGGAGTTGCTCCAAGTGTTCTAAGGGATCTGACTGTCTCCTACACCATCTCTGCAGATAATTATATGACTAAGGAATGTATTATTGTGCTTCTGGTTTTTTTGCAATGCCTTGACGATGTTAATTGCAACATCGTCAAGGCATTACAAATAAACCCGAAGTCATTCGATAGCTCCTCATAATAATTGCAACATCGTCAAGGCACTACAAAAAAAACGGAAGTCATTCGATAGCTCCTCGCCGGTGCCGTGGTGAGACAGAGCGGAGAAGAATCTGCTCATCGACTTGTTTAATAAAGCCACCATGGCGCTGTACGATTTCCCTTCTGTTTTGCGTCGTGGCACACATCGAAGCCAACCACCATCAAACCCAACCCCCAAGAGGCATCGGGACCGACCAGGGGGATCCTCCTATCTTGTAGTTTTATCTGTATGGCCACCTTGGTGGCAATGCTTATAACTCCTTTCTTGTTGAGTTTCTTTGCGAGTAACACTTGGGTGGGCACAGCTCGGTCCACAAGGGACTTCTTCTTAATAGCTGAGTAGCGGTCAGCTTTTTTGTTCATTAGAACATCAAAAATCAACTGTGGCTTACATTTTGTGATGGCCTGGTCAATGTAACTCACATACGACTGGGTCTTGTCGTCAGGCATTGCGAACGGTTCAGGGTCTGCAATTTGGAATTTCATTCCACGGGCAGCTTGTTTTAAAGTGTCCACAAAGGCAAAGGTGTCCCGGCCGAGTGTACTCGGGAACACAACGGCCCATCTGCTAAGCCCACCTTGGGGCATATTAAACATTGGGTTTGATCTGCTGTGACGTGTCCAGTCGCACTCATCACCCGAAGGAACGGTCACGTTGTTCCCCAGTACAATATTTTCAGATGGGAGCACTCACGCAGGAATCTCAACCAGCCTGTCCGCCAATCTCAAGTTCCAGTTGGTAAATTCTTTGCGAACCCGTTCTTCACCACTTAATCTTCTATTCATTGTCATCATACGTTTAACCTTTTCTTCAGGTCCTACGTGGATATGTACCGCCATAGCTTTATTGAAGTTGGACCTCATGTCTTCAGTGAAGCCAGTCATGCGGCATAGCTCTGGAATGTGGTAGATTATGTTCGGATCCCCGATGCCCGCCAGTTCGTCTGTGCGACAATCTCGAGGCTTGTTCTTGGAGACCAACAGCGGCTGCTTGGGCTCTCGTATAGAGATGAAATTCTGCTCACAATAATAACTCATGTAGGAAACTTTTTTTTGTCAAAGGTGGACAAAGGACTTTCAGTCCAATTCACACCAGAAAGACATAAGTCTTACTATAGTCTGTAAGTATGACAGTACCAACCATTGCTCTTGTGAATTCTTTCCCAAAGTCCCTCGGATTGTTGCGAGATATGTCTGTCAGGAGGTGGAGGCACGTGTCCGTCCTCAGTACTTTGTGTGTGATCCCTGCACACATTAGTACTTCTTTTTCATGTTGGCGAATGGTGGTTTTATACCCAGGCCATTTAATCGCCACCTTTGCATTGGAAGTATAGTAATCCTTTTGAATGAGTTGTAGATCCATTAAAAAACCGAGCTGTGCCCACAGCTCACATTATACTGAAGTAAGGACCTAGAGAAACCTAGAGATCTAGCATTGAGTAAATATGGACGTTATTTCATAACGTATAGAGTGAACAATAGCTCACAACAGTGAGTGAACAACAGAGTGAACAAGAGATAGGAAAGATAGGAATGCTTGCCACAAGACTCAGATTCAGTCCTGTCTCTTTATCAAGTAAAAAAGGCAAGTTTCCTGCCTTAAATCAATATAACAAGCAGCCGCTTGTTACTCAAATATATATGTACTCAAATTTTATTAATAGCAGTTTTCAATAATTTATGAGGATTTGTATAAATTTGTGCAAAGTATTATGAGAAATGAATGTATAATATTTTGTTTAATTTGTTTTAATCGTTTGAGTTTAAAATGGTCAGTGAGTTTATATGTACTCAAATTTTATTAATTGCAGTTTTCAATGATTTATGAGGATTTGTATAAATTTGTGCATATTATGAGAGTTGAGTGTATAATATTTTGTTTAATTTGGTTTAATCGTTTGAATGTAAAATGATCAGTGAGAAATTGATTTTATATGAACTCATTTTTTATTAATAGTTTTAGGTAATTTATGAAAATTATATATTTTTGGAAAAATTTTTTTATTAGGTAAAATCTTTTTTTAAAGCATTTTGTTGTTGTTAGTTTTCTATGATATTTTTGGAAACCTTTGTAGATTTCATTAACTTTTTCAAAGAGATTGATTGCTTACTCGTCAATAATGAGTTTTAATTAAATTCCTTTTTTCAGCTCGAATGAACATTAGCCTATGAGCTAAAAATTATGTTTCATAAAAATGACTTGCAAGAGATTTTTTTTTTTTTAAGATAACTGTTGTTTGTATGGTACTATTGTTAACTTGTTACTTTTAAATGTTTCAGAGTAACTGCGTTTTATAGTAAAATATTATGATCAATAATGTTAATGAGGGCACTGGCTAAATACTTCCTCTACAATAAATGTTTGTAATGTTTGAGTTTTTTTATATGGGATTTTTAATTGGTAAATTGTGTCAGGAGCTACAATGAGATGTATTTTTTCCAACTTTTTTAATAATGTTTTGTAATGTTCTAAATTCCTCAACTGACTCCCATCCTTAACTGACCAAAGAGACGTCCTTCGGCTGCTTGACATCATGGATCTAACCTCAACTTATCAATTCTTGCTGGACTTCATCTTCGATGGACTTCACTTTTGGAGGACTACTTCTTCAGGGGGATTCATCTTCAGTATCATCATCTTGTGTGGCCTTCGTGGAGGGGTCATTGTTGTGGCTGGGCCGAGTTTCAGACATCAAAGGAGGAATATTGGAACCGGCTCATGGTATTCCGTCAACCGCCCAGAAACAACCACTCTCTGGAGAGGCACGTGATGGCGCTGAGGATCAAGAACTTCAAGCTTGATGGGCCCCAAGGGATCCCTGCTGACATTTGCGGTTTTTGGAGACTCGTAGCATCGCAGATGGAGAGGATAGATGGACCACAGCAGTAACGCACAATAGGAACACTCCAGCCCAAGTTGTTTGGTCAGTTCCATCCATCCCTTATTTTCCTTACAAATTTTTCCATATTTTACTTTTCAATTTTGTTATATTATAATCTAGTTAACTGTGTTTGAAATTCGTAGTTTTTATGTTGAGACGCTTAGGACATTGTTTTCGGAAGAAGGGGGGATGTATGGGAGGAACTATATATTGTTTTATTCACGGTTATTATTAATTAATGATTGTTGGGTTTTAGAATTGTTAGTTTCAGGCGAGGTCAAGGAAGTAATGTAAGGAGGAAGTATTTGAGCTTGCTGTTGTATGAGTAGAGTGGAACTGTTATTAAACAATAGCTTGTTTATGCTGACCTGTTGGTAGCTCTGGCTTAAATAGGTAGCAGACTTAGATTCAGGGGAGTGAGTCTAGTGCAGTGATGTGAGTGTTTGGGTTGGGGGAGGTAAGTCCGAGGGGCCCTGGGGCTCAAGGCCTGGGGACCAGGGTAAGTCTAAATTAGATGGGGTTTTCTAAATTAAGGGGGGTCCTATACAAATTGATAATTTGTTTAAAGTTTCTCTAGTTTAAAAGTTTGATTGATTTCTTTGGGAGTTCCAGTCTACTTAACCCTAATATTAAATTTATTAAATGTATAAGTTAAATTATTTCCAAGTTATTTGTCATTAGTTATTTTACTTGTTGAAAAGATTGCATTTTCTGATTGTTATATTGATTTAATTTCTGGTAAATTATATGTGGTTTGAATTTGTTAAAGATTGTCTAGAGTAGTTTTTCTTCTTAAGAGCTTGAGTAATAATATACCTCCTCATTATTTACGTCAGGCATATTTTGCATTTTTTCATTCAATTATAAGCTATGGTTCTTTGCTGTGGGGAGGTAGCTCTCATGTACAAGAAGTTTTGCTCATTCAAAAGAAGGCTTTGAGGATTATTACCAAATCACATAGACTAGCTCACTGTAAACCTCTATTTAGGGATACTGGTATTTTAACTGTTATTAATGTTCATATTTTACACTGCCTTGTTAATGTAAAGGTAAATGAAAACAGTCTCAAGTTGCATGAAGATGTCATTGTTATAATACTAGGAACAAAAGCCAAGTTGATTTGCCTCAGTGGAGATAACAGTCAACTGTTAAAAGTCATTTTGTATCTGGAATAAAATTTTTCAATTCATTGCATAGTCACTTGAGATCACTACCGTTAAGAGTTTTTAAGAGAAAACTGACCACGTAGCTTTTTGCAAACCCTTTATATAGTGTAAATGAATTTTTTGATCATGATAAAATAATTGTATAGGTTTATGTTTTGGTTAAATCATTGTGATAGGTTTATAGTACGTTATTTTTTTTTATTTTATTTTGAGTCCAATTTTCTTTTAGTCATTGTTATATTTTTTTCAAATTTTATGTTGTAGTTACCAATTTTATTGTAGGTTTTAATGTTTTCTTGTAGTTATATTATTAAGCTATTTCAAATTTTACTACTGTAGCCTGGTTAATATTTTTCTATCTGTGATATTATACTCAGGCCTAAACATTTTCTGTGATATTAATTTTAAGTAGCTGAACAGAAATCCTCATAATCACTTTTGTAATGATATGGTAACTCAAAACTATTCATGGAAATGTAGCCAGCCATTTTGTTCTGCACTCAAATTATTTATAGCCTAAGCCTAATATTACGGCACATGACGAAATCAATTGCAATATTGCATTGTTGAAAGATGGAATAAATGACTATTCATTGACTATTCATTTTAACAAGTCTCTTTATTTCTTTGAGCTATGCCCTCTGTCATGTAATGTGGCTTTTCAGTCTGGCCCACTTGAAAGTCGCACTTATGACAATAACCGTAAATAAAACAATATATGAGGGCTATTCAGAAAGTAAGGAATGTTTCCGTCTTACGCCGCTAGGCGCGCGCGTATCGCCTATATTAGGGTATGAGATTACTCGGGGAGTCAGTGGCTATCCAGCCGTGACGATAGGAGCATCGTCGCGCTGCCCGTTTCCTTTATTTTTAAATTCAAAATGGCCACTCCTATAAAAAATCCCGCCAGTTGCGAAGTGCAGTCGGTAACAAGGTTTTTGTTGGCAAAAAACTTAAAACCGATAAAAATTTATCGACAAGTATGCTAGGTGTATGGGAACAATGCCATGAATTAAAGTTCTGTGTGCAAGTTGTATATTCAGTTTAGAAACCAATGTTCAATGGCCGAACCAATGTTCATGATGAGCAGAAGAGTGGACGACCGAGCATTGTTGACAGAAGATCCGTGAAAACCACCATTTCACCATAACGGAGCTTTCATTATCTTTTCCCCAAGTTTCACAGACTTTGCTGTGTTGAAATTGAACGTCCGTGAACTTGAGGAAAAGATAATGAAAGCTCCGTTATGGTGAAGCGGCGGTTTTCACGGATCTTCTGTCAACTTTAGTGACCAGTTCGTCAGTCACAATGCTGCTCACTGGCGGGATTTTTTATAGGACTGGCCATTTTGAATTTAAAAATTAAGAAAACAGGCAGCGCCACGATGCACTTATTGTCACGGCTGGATAGCCACTGAGGCCCCAAACGCTCTCATACCCTAATATAGGCGATATGCGCGCGCCTAGCGGTGTAAGACAGAAACGTTCCTTACTTTCTGAATAGCCCTCGTAAATATAGTTCCTCCCTTACAATATGTTGCTTGCAAAGAACCTCAACAAGAAAGGAGTCATGAGCATTGCCACCAAGGTGGCCATGCAGATAAACTGAAAGATCGGAGGATCCCCCTGGTCGGTCCCTATGTCCATTAGGGGGTTTGATGGTTGCCACGACGCTAAACAAAAGGGAAACTGTACGGCACTGCCTACACCTTCTAACTCCGCTGCCCACGCTGCGACGGTAGACCTATTCACCCTGGGGCAGCCTACACCTCCCGCCACCGCCGTCCAGGCCACCTCGGTAGGCCTAACCTCTCTGGGCCCTGTCAACGGCTGTGAGGTCAGTGTTAACACCATGTCTACTGCCTGCTATCTACCACCACCATGCTGGACTTTCCATCTTGTCTAACCGATGTCGGTGCGAAGCTTTTAGGCTCGTGTTAGGACTTTACTGTTGTAATGGTACCAATTCAAATTTAATTTAATTAATCTTGTTTAGTAGGATAAAATTCTTTCCAATTAGGAGCCCGCCTTTTTCATTCCGGGGGGGAATTGATTTGTTAAAAAAAATTTGATTTGTTAAAATTACTGCCAAGACGAATTTTAACTTCTTCTATTTAACTTTTCTGAACACTCATTTTTTCATTTATTTAAATTTTTGGTTGCGGTGCTCTGTCAGTAGACTAGGCCAGTAACTAGGTATTGAACCTAATCACTGTTATTAATTACACTGTACCCTTATGTGAATGTTCGTGTACATATATTTATTTATTTATTGTCAATCTGCATTGTGATTGGTGGCAACCTTACATTTAAATTATTGATCCATCGCTTTTTTCCTAATGTCAGTTAATAGAATCAGTCAATATAATAATATGTCTTAAAAAAGGGGGAAAACAAATATTTCATTTTAAACTGAGTCAAACCCTCTTTAATTATTGTAACTGCCAACTGAACTGTCTGTCACTATACACCTCCTAAGCCTATCTAAATTTAAATATCAGATTGTAATATTTTTTACCATGGTAATTATTGTGAATGTCTGTGGAAGCATTAATCACAAAATAAAAAAGGATCCTGTTGGCCAGCTCTTGAGTGTTTCTTGGGTCCTCCTTTTCAGCTGTTATTTGAGCCTGCCTCCCCCTTCGGCTCGATTCCAAGGGCCTCGCCCTGTCGAAGGTGTGGAGACCGGTTCCAATTTGTCAATAAGATGTTTTCATTAATTATAGATTTTTTGAGATATGATAATATGGCTGTTAAATAGTTTTAGTTAACCTAGAATGTTCTATTGTTATTTTGGTTTGTGGTATTATATTGATGGAAATCACTATTTAGGTTTAAAGATGGAGGTTTTTTAGAGCAAATGAGACCAGATCAGGTTTATTCCAGTTTGTAATTCTAAATTGATTAAAAATGGCTTACAATGCTCTAGGGAATCAGCCTTTGCCTTGGTAATAAAGAGTAGTAAAATAATTAAATGTGCCGGAAATGAGAGATGTTTAAATTTTGTTGCGGCACAGGCTGCCTGAGTGCATCGCCACGAAACCTGTTGGCGGCACGGCGAACTACTTGAAGCTGTGGCCGTCCGTCCGGTGCTGCGCTCTGAAACTTTCTGTCGAAGTGCCGTTTTTCGAGGCATTTCCGTTTAAGTAAAGAAATAAAATAGACTTAAATAATAATGAAATTTTGTGTGTGAGTAATAAATATTGGTGGGAGATTCCTGAGCCCACCGGACTATTAAAAACATCAACGATTGTAGAAATAATTTATTTTCCATTGTTTCCCCCCAGCGGAAGCTGTTCCGACCAAGGGCAAGAGTAGTTTTATTTGAGTTCACAAATGAAGTTTTATTCATTGTCAGAGTTGTTGTTCTGGTTTGAAAGTATGTAAAAATTAAAATGAGACAAATTTTAAGCTTTGAATGGAGTTTTTACCCAGCAAAGGGTTTATTTCAGTTTAGTTTGTAAAGCGTTTGACGCAGGTGGTTATTGTTCGTCTTCCCCAAATCAGCCCATGTCTCTCTCTCTATAGCCAGCTTTCTTAAAGCAAGCATGAAAAAGTTATATCAAATGCTTTGAATTTTTATTGGAAGGCTGAAGTAGCCTGGTTTAATTCAAGATGTAGTTAGTTTAAGTTTTTGTACTACTTGTATCGACTCACCACCCCATTTGGTAAGTGTCAGTTTTAAATATGTAGTTGCTAAATTATTATATTCTCAAAGTCTTTGTAATGGTATGCCTCAAACTGAATTTGTAATCTACAGCACTCAACTTTCTTGACTATGTAAAGGGAGCAAAGAAAGTAGGCCAATGTTTCTGCTCATTTTATTCTCATATATTAGTTAAATACAGTTTTCTGTTTCATTGAGAATTTATGATTCAACAAAGGTTTGGCTAGGAAAATGTTTGTTTTTGCTTTTGTAAATTCATGTAGACTAGGCCACATGGCTGATCTTTTCAAAGTTCAAATAGTTGTGTTGTTTTCATTTCAAATGAGTATTTTCCCTCTCATATTCTTTATATTTAGTGGTGAGAGTCACCTGGTTTCAAATCAAGCAAGTAAAATAAATTTATTTCTCATGTAAGTAGTATGCACTAAATTGTAAGGTACAGTTATTAGAATTAGGGCCTAATTTCATGATTTGGGTTTTGGAATTTTGGAATTCAAAGAAATTACCTGGTTTTCAAAAGGGCAAACACTGTCAAATTATTTTTGTTTAGTAAAAAAAAGAGGCAAATTTCATATTGTAAAGCGTGTATCCACAAGCTATAATATCATGATGAGATGTTGTATGAAATAGGTGTTTAAGTTAGGCCTAAACTTTACTATGGTTTACCCACAAGAAGCATACATTTAGTAAAGATTCAATTTTAAATCAGTGATGGTATAGTGAGACTAAGAGTTTGATTTTGTAATGAGAAATGATAGCCTATATATATTCGGAAATATTACCTTTGATAAACCGAAATGTAAATTAAATTGCCATTTTCATAAATTAAGATGTACATGATGTTAATGCAATTGTAAGGTTAGGAATTTTTGGGTGAATTTCTGTTTTAAATTGTAAATTGGCAAAATTTAGAAAGAACTGGAGTAGGGTATAGGAATTTTGTTTCATACTCTTGTATATCCTACTTTGTATTGGGGAATTCATTTTAGGGGTTTCAAGTACCGGCTTTAGAAGCACTACTCTTCATTTTCCACCCTTTGAGGTGATGTGAGACGTCCCCACCCGTCTGACTACCACTCCATGGGTCCACTGGCGTAGTCGGTCACACGCTACACTGCAGAGTCCTTAAACTGGGTGCTGCACCTAACCCTCGCCTGCTCTCCGGGGCTGGCCCTTTCATCTTACTCGGACCATGTACTTGGGTGTGCCTGAAACTTCGGTTGCTGGCCTAGCCGGACCGCTGTGACTGCATTGCCGTCAGCAGAGACTGGATCTCATGGAATTCCCCTTGCAACTTCTCAGGTGATAGTTTTTCTTTTTTTTATTCGGACTTTTCAACCTTCAAAAAACGTCAGCAGAGTGGCGCACTCTCTTGTCGCATTCGAAGAACGTGACAAGTCTCAAGTACCTGAGATTGCAAGGGGCGAGGAATAAAACGCCTGAATATCGACTCACCCAAGTTTATTAAGAACAACAGCCTTAGAAAACACATTAAACCAAAAATACACCTGTAAATGGATCCATTTCAACCATACCTTTCCATTTGGTACATACATTTTCTAAAAACTAAATAAACAAAAGCATCTTAACTTAATATTTAGTGATCCACTGGTCAAACGCAAGGTTAATTTTTTTTTTTTTTACATGGTTTAATGACAATCTCAGTTAAAGCAATTTGACGTTACCAAAGAAAACTAGTTTTGAGACTTAAAATCTAAATTTAAAAAATGTCAATTTCACCTAAGCCCTTAATCTTCAGTTTCTACAAGAAAACATCTCAAGTTAAATGAAATAAGTTTACTTAATAAAGTTTTGATAAATTTGCTCAAGAAAATTTGTATTTTAAAGGTTTACGAAAATTTAATTACCAAAATCAGTTAATCAAAATTTTACAAAGGTTGGAAATTATCTAAGACTATAAAATTTAATAAGTCCAATTAAAAATTAAGCTATGGGTGCACCCTAACCACTAACAATGAAAAGTTCCCTCGATGAAAATTCCCACGACGTTTTTTGAAGGTTGAAAAGTCCGAATAAAAAAAAGGAAAACTATCACCTGAGAAGTTGCAAGGGGAATTCCATGAGATCCAGTCTCTGCTGACGGCAATGCAGTCACAGCGGTCCGGCTAGGCCAGCAACCGAAGTTTCAGGCACACCCAAGTACATGGTCCGAGTAAGATGAAAGGGCCAGCCCCGGAGAGCAGGCGAGGGTTAGGTGAAGCACCCAGTTTAAGGACTCTGCAGTGTAGCGTGTGACCGACTACGCCAGTGGACCCATGGAGTGGTAGTCAGACGGGTGGGGACGTCTCACATCACCTCAAAGGGTGGAAAATGAAGAGTAGTGCTTCTAAAGCCGGTACTTGAAACCCCTAAAATGAATTCCCCAATACAAAGTAGGATATACAAGAGTATGAAACAAAATTCCTATACCCTACTCCAGTTCTTTCTAAATTTTGCCAATTTACAATTTAAAACAGAAATTCACCCAAAAATTCCTAACCTTACAATTGCATTAACATCATGTACATCTTAATTTATGAAACTGGCAATTTAATTTACATTTCGGTTTATCAAAGGTAATATTTCCAAAAATTGTATATATAGGCTATCTTTTCTCATTACAAAATCAAACTTTTAGTCTCACTATACCATCACTGATTTAAAATTGAATCTTTACTAAATGTATGCTTCTTGTGGGTAAACCATAGAAAAGTTTAGGCCTAACTTAAACACCTATTTCATACAACATCTCATCATGATATTATAGCTTGTGGATACACGATTTACAATATGAAATTTGCCTCTTTTTTTACTAAACAAAAATAATTTGACAGTGTTTGCCCTTTTGAAAACCAGGTAATTTCTTTGAATTCCAAAATTCCAAAACCCAAATCATGAAATTAGGCCCTAATTCTAATAACTGTACCGTACAATTTAGTGCATACTACTTACATGAGAAATAAATTTATTTTACTTGCTTGATTTGAAACCAGGTGACTCTCACCACTAAATATAAAGAATATGAGAGGGAAAATACTCATTTGAAATGAAAACAACACAACTATTTGAACTTTGAAAAGATCAGCCATGTGGCCTAGTCTACATGAATTTACAAAAGCAAAAACAAACATTTTCCTAGCCAAACCTTTGTTGAATCATAAATTCTCAGTGAAACAGAAAACTGTATTTAACTAATATATGAGAATAAAATGAGCAGAAACATTGGCCTACTTTCTTTGCTCCCTTTACATAGTCAAGAAAGTTGAGTGCTGTAGATTACAAATTCAGTTTGAGGCATACCATTACAAAGACTTTGAGAATATAATAATTTAGCAACTACATATTTAAAACTGACACTTACCAAATGGGGTGGTGAGTCGATACAAGTAGTACAAAAACTTAAACTAACTACATCTTGAATTAAACCAGGCTACTTCAGCCTTCCAATAAAAATTCAAAGCATTTGATATAACTTTTTCATGCTTGCTTTAAGAAAGCTGGCTATAGAGAGAGAGACATGGGCTGAGTTGGGGAAGACGAACAATAACCACCTGCGTCAAACGCTTTACAAACTAAACTGAAATAAACCCTTTGCTGGGTAAAAACTCCATTCGAAACTTAAAATTTGTCTCATTTTAATTTTTACATACTTTCAAACCAGAACAACAACTCTGACAATGAATAAAACTTCATTTGTGAACTCAAATAAAACTACTCTTGCCCTTGGTCGGAACAGCTTCCGCTGGAGGGAAACAATGGAAAATAAATTATTTCTACAATCGTTGATGTTTTTAATAGTCCGGTGGGCTCAGGAATCTCCCACCAATATTTATTACTCACACACAAAATTTCATTATTATTTAAGTCTATTTTATTTCTTTACTTAAACAGAAATGCCTCGAAAAACGGCACTTCGACAGAAAGTTTCAGAGCGCAGCACCGGACGGACGGCCACAGCTTCAAGTAGTTCGCCGTGCCGCCAACAGGTTTCGTGGCGATGCACTCAGGCAGCCTGTGCCGCAACAAAATTTAAACATCTCTCATTTCCGGCACATAAAGTATCTATCATTAAAATCAATTTCACTTTATATAGCAATTACTTCGTTTCAGAGAACCATTTAAGTGACTTCCCTGAACGGAAGTGAATACGTTTGTTTACCTTCATTCCAGTAGATCAATTTTTTTTCAATGTAGTTTTTTTCAATCTGTGTTTAGATATGGTCAGCTTTTATTAAACCAGAAAAATAAGTTTAGGATGTGAGTATGTAGCTTAAATCCGTACAGTAATATATTTCGTGTTATTTTTCATTTTATACCAATCATGGAGCACTATAATTTAACGTTATTGAAGGTTCAGTGCTTAAACCGGCCACTGTCTTGTCTTGAGGTGGCCGGTTGAGAGGGAGTCTACTGTATAAGAATGGTAGTTGTAATCAAAACGGTTTTGATAGTTTAGGTCTTTGACATTGCCTCACCTTTTTCCAAATTGTCATTGTAATATATTTAATGACAAATTTTGTAATTCAATGTGTTATTTATCTTAGTTGGAAATGTGTGAGTCTGCTGCGACAGACAGACAGACGGACGATTTTAAATAAATCCTATTGGTTGCCGAGATCACGCCACATCCCTTCCCCACAACCACGCTAAAATTCCTCCTCAGTCTCCAGCTCACTTCCATTATGGCCGTGTCTCGGTTGCCGCTAGTTAAAATTTAATCAGTGTTTAATTTATTCTACCTCCTTCCCATTGCATATAATGACCACCACAAAACAAAACAACAATTCCACAGTCATGTTAACTTACCATGAATAACAACACCAAAATTGTGAGCATGCTCTAAGATGAAATGACAATATATTTTTATTTTTACAATTACCTAATTGTTCTTTCATGTTACTAGTCATTCAAGCACTATTGTCCTGATCTCTGATACTTTTTTTCTTAAGTTTGTACCTAGCTATTATAATTCTATTCCGTATGCCTGTAATCCTGATATTGCTTGTAATTTTTCTGGAAGATTTTGTATACTATTAAAAAAGAAAAAAAAACTGAAATGTCTGCAGGGCTTGTAACAGGTTATTTTTATTCTCTTGATTATTTTTTGTTATTTTTTTTATTTGGTTATTTTTGTTATTTTTGGGAGATTTTGGTTTTTTTTTAGCAATTAGGTTATAATTGATCGATTTGGATGAAGCTCGTAAAACTAAATAAATGTTTAAAAAAAAGGAAAAAATAGGGAAAAAATAAGAAATACATCGGGTAGGATATTTTTACTTTTAAATTTGTTTATTATTATTATTATTGCTTTAGTAGATGATCACTTGCTTAGTTCAAAATTATCCTACATCATTTTTATTGCCTACATATTTTTAATACCCTAATAAAACACCAGTGTTTGGAATTTTAGCAACATTTTGGGTTTGTTCAAAATTATTTTTTGGTTATTTTCTTGTTATTTTTTAATTTTATTGACCTCAAGAACTGTCACAAGCCCTGACATATTTATTGTACAATGACCATTCCTCAAATATTTGAAGAAGGATGTTATCAACCTTTTCTAACCTGAGTGTTTAGTTCTAGATCGATTTAAGGATAACGATTTAAACCTACAATTGTATCAGCAGACGTTATTCTTTCCTCTAGAGGAAAGTTAGATAAGACAAGGGCCAAGGGGGGGAAGGTGATTAAAGTAGCAAGGAAGGTTATAGGGGCTTCTGCTGAAATATTGTATGTTTTTACAACCAAGATATTTTTCAAGATATAGAAAATATACAGTTTTAACAAGTAATAAATAGTGCATAACTGTCAATTTTTTAAGGTTATTTCAATAATCTGAATTATAGACTTTCTACTGTATGTAATTTTGCATCTCAGTTACCTCACTTTACCCAATTATAAGATATTCGTTATGGTAAAAATATAATTTAACAATTTGTTGACACAAATCATATAGGTACTAATACAACTTATGTTAATCCAAGATAACAGCTCATTATTTAAAATTTCTTATTCATGAGCCTAACCTATAATGTTTCTTTTTTCGTGTTTTTAGTAATATTGAATGAAACTTTAAAAGTATTGATTTTAAAGTAGGAAACTAAATCCTAACTGATATTCACTACATCATTAAAAAATTCAAAAATGTCTTTATTTTTGTCTAAAATTGTTCAGGAACAATTGTTTTCAAATTATGTCTATTGTGTAATTTGTATATTTTTTTCCAAAATAATTACTTTTTATAATTGTGTAATTTTCTGAAATTTGTGTTCTCAGAGCCAGATGAAACTGAACATGAACCTGAAGAGGAAGATCCGGACCCGAATGCAGGGCGGTTTGTGCGTTATCAGTTCACACCTCAGTTTCTGCGCCTGAGAACAATTGGTGCTACGTAAGTACTGTACATGTTAAATAAAAGCGTTTAGTGAATGGTAATCTACAACATGAAAAAGACTGACTATCAAGTCTTCTAGGTTAGTTAATCAAAATAAGATGGAGAGTGTTTGTTCAGTGATAAGGCACTGGCCTCACAAGCGCTCCCCGGTTTGATCCTGGGTGACATTTCGGGCACAGTCTCCTCTGGGGTTAGCCTTTGTGAATTAATGTTGTAACGGTATCTAACTGTCTTTAGATCATCACACACTTTTATTGGTCCCTGGTGATGGGCAATTGAGATTTTATATTATTTTTAAACATTTTAAAATTAAAATAATAGTTGAAAAAACACAAAAATCAGGAATTTGTGGCCCCAATTTTTTTATGATATAAAAAAAAAAATATAGGCCTATAACTTCTTAACTAGCAATATATATGTTCGTGATATTATGCAGGATGAATAAAATGCATCTTCCATCACTGCAACACTACTCGACATATTTACACTCATAGTGTAACAAGATTTGTATTTTTTACCACTATGTACCATTATTGTATACTTATAGTAGGGATATAGATTTAAGTTATGACTGTGGCTGTTGCTGTAATAATGACATTGCCGATACATGTAATATTGTCAAATGGCAAATAAAGATTTATTTATTTATTTATTTTATTTATTTATTTATTGTAAATGTAAACGATGTTACAATCGCAATGGATTTCAACTAGTCATAACCATCATAAGGCCCAGTCTGATACTGGGGTGAGACCTCATGACTTGATAATGCCTGTGTTTGAAAGTCAGATGTCAATAGCAGTTAATAATAACAGTCATTAGCCGTTTAGTTCAAGAATTCTTCGATAAGTTGCTAAAGAGCGTAAATGGTGTTTTTTAATTTCAATAACCTTTAGTGAATTCTTGGATCTTTAATTTTTTGATAGCTCAAGCTATTTTATTAAGAATATATTTGCACTGGAACACGTTTGTTTGGTGCACTATACTGCAAATTAATTTTTTTGTAAGATATTTCCTGTGAAACCATTGTAAAGAGGAGTTAGTTTCTTATCTGCTGTCTGAACAAAAATATCAAGCTCTCTTAAGGTAGCATTCCTAAGCGACGACTCTAGCGACTCCAGTCGTACGGCTGTAGCCAATAGAAATATAAACATGTTTATAGGTCTATGCTGTAGCCGCGCGACTATGACTCATACTGCTTCGCATGTTTTAGCGACGGAAGCGGCTCTAGTGAGGCGGCTCGAGCCGTACGACTAAACTGCTTGCATGAGCAGTCTAGTCGTATCAGCCGCGACGACTGGAGCTATGTTTTTGTGCTATTCCTACATGCGAAGCAGTGTGAGTCATAGTCGCGCGGCTACAGCATAGACCTATAAACATGTTTATATTTCTATTGGCTACAGCCGTACGACTGGAGTCGCTAGAGTCGTCGCTTAGGAATGCTACCTTTAATATCATATTCTCAAGATGCCACCAACATGTATTTCTATTGTTAAAATGTTATAATTAAACATAATTGTACAATCTTCTAAGTAATTATACAAATTGTTGTATATGGATGCCACTAGTGTAAAGGAAGGTGCAGTGTTTAGGATAGGTATTTTATTGTTTACTATTTCAGAAAAACTTTTATTAATTCAAATCAAGCCACATGGTAGCAATGAATCTAATGTTCAGCTGTCGGGACATCTGTAAAGAAGCCGAGATCACGTAGTTGGCCAAAGCATCCGCATGTTGCTCTGAACTTAAGGTTGATACAGAGTTATTAGGTGTGTGTGAGGGTGTGAGATACAGATATTTTTTTCAATTCAATGCATCGTTCAAAGGATTTAAATTAGAATCAATGCCATTCGATGATGCAACAGCATTATTTTTGTGCAATCAACACTCAGTCTAATGCTCTATGATGAACTAATAGGCTCCCAATACTGCTTTACAAATTAAAATGGATTAAGTAAAATGTTTTTTGAATAACTTTTGATATGTCTGATCTTGGGGTCTGTAAGCTAGCTTTTATCTCGTGCAACACTTTGTGTTGCTACAGTAAAATATCACTAAGCTGGATTCGCAGACAAACCGAAACGTATTAACTTTAATAGTTGTAATTAATTCTTAAACTATTGGTTTTAATAAACTTAGGATTTTTTCTGCATGAAAATGAAACAATAATTTCACTAATAGTTATCTACCTTAGTTTAAGTAACATTTTTTTTTAATTAAAGTTAATTTTAATCTTAGTTTAAACTTATTTTATACAGTTCAATAACTAACTAACATAACAAAATTAAAGGAAGGAAATTCAAAATAAATAATACAAAGAAACCATTAATTTTTTACTTTGGATACCGGTTATGTATTGTTGAATTAATGTTATCCTTTTTTTGTAGGGATGCAAAGTGTAAGAATGTAAATTACAGTTTGTTTAGATAGATTTGTTTTCGTTTCTATTTTTATGGCAGTTTTTTGTTGTTTGTACTCACATACCTATCTTATACAAAATAAAAAATGTGTAATTTAACCACTGGCTGGGTAGCTGAGTGGTTATAGTGCTCGCCTTTGAGTCAATTTGCCGGTTCGATCCTGAGAAAAGTTAGTTGCTTTTTAAAGGTTCTATTCCGGACCCAGTTGCCATTTGTCATTGGGCTATTAATTAATGATGCTTTCTAACAACTGGTCGATGTTAGATAGTAACAAGACTGGGGATCAATGGGAAAAATATTCAGGTTAACCCTAAACTCACAGCTTACAATTCAGTTTAATAGATAAAATTTCCCCTTTCTGACATAATTCAACAGGGAAAATATTTAGTATCCAGCTCAAAACACACCAATGTACTTTCAACACAAAACAAACCAAAAATAGTGATTATTTAGATGGAAAAAAAGAATTAGCTCCCCGTGTTAGCAAGTTACAAGATTATCATAACTGAAGTGAAATTATCGTTTTGTCGTCTTGTAATATTTTGGAAGATGTACCTTTTATTAAATTCATTATAGAATGGTATCGCACAATCATGAGTAATATGAGAAATATGAAATTAAATTATGTAACAAAGCAATAGAGAGGAAATAAATTATGTATGTGATGAAACCCCTTAGAATGGAACGAGGTAAAATAATATCACATGATACAGACAGCATCAGCGATATTGCAAATAATAGGTCATAATGGCTGCGTTCATCCCAAGTGATCAGTATTTGTAGTACAGTTAGGATAATGACGTCTTATTGTGCTTCTTATGGCCTCACCAGGTCTTGGTGGGTTCACGTTCTGCCACATTGAACACTGATCATTACTCACCAATGGCACTGGTGAGTGCGGGTGAACTCAGTCTTTACAATTGCAATGTTCTAAACACATCAAAATCACGAATGCAGACGATCACACTGGAATGATGAATTATTTAAATTTCTTAACAAGTGAACATACATTTATTGTAAAATGTCTTACGTAACGCCGAAATTCACTTTCCAACACGGCATGGAAATAATCACGTTGCCACACCTTTAAATAGTACACAAAGAGTTCATTTGATATTTCATTCCCGCTACAGAGCAGCAATCTACTTTCCCGCTCGCTAAATCAAATAGCTATTTAAGGTCAGCTCTTGTTACAAATCATGCCACAGCTGTTGGTCATTGTTGTCGTTTAGTATCAGTAATAATTGTTGTTTTTTTTAGTTTGAGGTTATGTTTTATAGTTGATAGTGTGTTCCAACAAAAAAAAAAATCAAACAACCTAAATTACATTTTTTTACAAAATAGTCATTGCCACTCTCGCAATGCGGCATGCCATACAGTTTTGTACATTTTAAGTTATAATTGGTATCGAATACAAAGACGTTATGTATCGAGTATCAATGATTCCTTGATACCGCTAGTATCGAGGGTATCGTGGAATAAAAAATCAGAATAGTCTCATCACTACAATAAAGTACTCGACAATTGTAATTATTCCATCATCAAGATTTACTTTCATATCTGTTAGTGTCAGATATCTTTAAACTGTTGTTTAGTATTTTAAAGATAATTTTTAATATTTATTTTGCTCTACAGTGTGGAGTTTACAGTCGGTGGAAGGCCCCTGAACAGATTCAGGATGATTGAGCGTCACTTTTTCAGAGACACACTGCTGAAGACATTTGATTTTGACTTTGGATTTTGCATCCCCAACAGTAGGAATGTGGTTGAACACATTTACACATTTCCTACTCTCTCACAGTCACTCAGTAAGTTATTTTGAAAAATACTGATACATTTTAACATAAAGGTTTATCAATAATGCTTTTGTCTTGACTGTTAGTGAAAAGTTCTAAAAGTGCTTCTTCTTTATGGTTTGCAAAAATGAAGCAATATCTGCTGTTCCCAAGTGCGGTTCATAACACATATAAGTTTTATGGATATGTTAATAATGCATAAATACCCCCACATGTTAATTTTTTATTATTTTGGTGGTTAATGTGATGTAATGTGAGTTTAAATGTGATGAAAACTTCACTATTGAAGGATTAATGTAATTGTAACTTTAAACACTTTATAAATGGGTCAAAAAGGCCCGAAACCATTGTAGTGAAACTAACCCCTCTGGGTTTCTAGGCAGAGCAGAGATCAGAGATATTGTAAACCACTCTTTTGCTATAAGTACGTTATCCAGTGAATCCATAATGAAATTTACTGTATTAATAACATTTTAACATAACCTATCAACCTATTGCTGATTTAGCCTACAAAATTTAAAGGTGTTGGTGTTAACACGAGAGTGTACCATTTCAAGACGAAATAAAGATTATGAAAATCTAGATAGCAACAGTGATATGTCTACATATGAACTAAAGTTTTTAAGGTTAGTATATGCATTGAACTTCACGATGTATAAAATGTTAATGATAATACGAGCAATGAAAGTTGGTACATTGCCAAAACTGTTGTTTGTAATAAAAATTGAGTTGCGATTTAGTATTGTTTCCCACAACGATGAGTGAAGAAATGATCTAAAACTGCCATTTTGGACACTTAAATTTCAAAAATTTCTCTGGGGAGGGGAGGTCCGATCATGAACCCTTCCAATCATGATCTTACCTGCCAATCTGGGGGCTATTCGATACCCCCCAGACCCACCGGTTAGCCCCCCCCTCCCCCTTGTTACTGTCCTAGATCTGCCACTGTCACCAATTATTGATGAACTTTGATTTTCTAACAACACCCTATGGCAGCAGTCCTACATACTCAATCTTATGGTGTTTTTATGTGGAAAGTAAATAATCTGAAATTCCATTGGAAATTTGCTGAGTACGCAGGTCTGCTGCTACGGTGGTATTTTACAACACCTAACCAAATGTAAATTGGTCACTAGTGAGATAACTTTCATCTCACTCGCTGCTTTAAGAAAACGCGCCTTCATAATACAATCATTGCATAAACTACTATTTTCAATTGTTGTAAAGTAGTAATTGTAATAAATTCATGAATTGAAATGGTTTTTGTGTGTTGCAGTCAACGAAATGTTAGCACATCCATTCGAGACTCGCTCTGACAGTTTTTACTTCGTTGATGACCGCCTCATCATGCACAACAAGGCTGACTATTCCTACGACGGTGGAGAATATAATGCCATGTAAACTGTTTATTGATTATATTTAGCTCTGGTAGCAGGTTTTAGTTAAGTCAGCACTTTTCCAAAGATTCACTACGTTAAAAAACTAAATTTTTTCATTTAGCTTTTGAATTGATGTGGTGTTAAATATTTAGGATTACTGATTTTAAAGATTCTAGAATTAATTAAGCTTGTGATGTGTTAGGTCTAACTTGTAGTAGTTTTCTTTTAACTTTTTTTCTTTATTTATACATTATCTTTGTGATTATAAATGTGCAGTCAACTGCAATGGAGCAGTTTTTCTTTGTCTTAAGAAGGTCTAACACTTGAAGCTTTCTAGGACCGGTACTAAAAATAAAAATTGTTTTGCAGTAAGGTTGTCATTTTAAAAATATGAAAAATGTTACACTTATGAAATAAATGAACCTCATAGATAAGTAATTTTGTTATTTCATTATTATAAAAGTGCTAAACATCTATTGTGTGTAAGTTACAAACTTGGAACATTTTACATAGGTGTAGAGTTTTCGATGTTGTAAATAACATCAGAACTAGAACGTTGATTTTGCTTCAACCCTCACCTAATCCAAGGCTTCTGTGATTGAAAATTGGAACTAACACATCACTTATAAATTTATATATTTTTAAAATTTAATTTATAGAAAACATAATTGTTTTAAGATGATGCTTGCATGTGATTTACCAATGTTTTATCACATTTCTCGTTAGAATTTTATTATATTTAACAAAATTTATCTTTTTAAGCATGAAATTATTATCAAAGTGTTCTTACAAAATGTGATACCTGCTTTGCAATGTGAATGTTACAATATTTCAGTGTTATTTGTGGGTCATATGTTAAAATTTCAGTGTGGAGATGTGTTATTTTAAAACTGCTACCAAGGGCCTAATATATACAATGAAAATACTTTTGAAAATTGGCTTTATTATCTTTTTTAGTTAAAGAAGATATGTAGATAGCACAAATAAATATTTATACCTCGTTACTGAACTGATATATAACATTTTTAATGTTAAACTTCATAGTATCTACCAGAGAATGGTTGTGCAAATAACATTTAGGTTTTTGTCAATATAAATCTCTAATGTGTAAATAGAGCTCTCTAGTCTTGTTATGACAAGTTCAAATGACAAACTATTAGTGACATATTTTGATGGAGTTTTGTGCAATCTTTATTGGCAACCATTTTCACTGTGTTAATCGAATTTAATGATTTTATTTTATTTAAAGCACACTGGCATGTATTATTAGTGTTTAGTTAATACAGTATTTGATTCACTGTAATAATTTTAATTTGTGTTTTGTGTTTTTAAAGCTTTATTGTTCATAAAAAGCTTTATCCCGTGTAAATGTTTAAAGTGTTCTTTGTTTAGCGGTTATGTAATAGTTTTTCAAATGTTTATTTTGTTTCAGTTGTAGTTTTAATATTAATTTAATACCATTAAATTAAAACAGTTTTTAATAAAAATTTGAATGCATTTTCAACTGTAGGTTTAGTTATTAATTTGATAGTTGGTCAAAGTGCTAAGTTTTCACCCCTACATTTTTTGTTCAATGTCAGAGGCAATAATTGTAGATAACAAGCAATTTAAATGTTAAACATATATTAAGAAGGCCTTAAAATAAATTATTTCTTTTTTTACTGCGTAAATCAAACTGGTTTTATTTTCTAGTAAATTATGTAGGTTCAATGATTGGCCAAAAGTTAAGAGTCGTTCTGATGGGATTTTCCCATTTAAATTTGTTCATGTCATTGATTTTTGTTTGCATCAAAGGCATAGTAATAGATTCAAAGTTGATACTCTAGTACAAAGAAAATGGAAAACATGAAGATATAACATCTGTTACATTAGAGAAACGTTCAACCATCCTGTTCCAATCACCAAAATTTTGTATAAAATGTTTAAAGTTTTCCAAATAGAATTTTATTTTTCACTAGAAAGAATGGAAGATTACGCTGAACATATAAATGTATAGAAATATTTATAAATTAAGCATGATTCAACAATAAACAACTAAATTTAATTCTAATGCATGGCCACACTAGGGGTGAATTAATTGTTCTTGGTCTTCTAGCACCAACAATCCAGCATAATTTAAGAAGAAATGTGTTAATACTCTTTTTAGTGTATCTTTAGGTAATGTTTATTCGTTTGTTTGAGCTAAGTGAAGAAGTATACAAGTGGAAATATGTTAAATAAGAAAAATTGAATGTTAAGGTACATTCCACTATATTACACATAATATTTTGTACAAACTGTTAAGTTCTCTTTATCTCACATTCTGACTGATCTCAAGAACTGTAAGTTGTTTCAGTGATAAGCCTTACCTGAATGTTTTCGTAACATTTACTTATTTTCATACTATATATATTTGAAGTATTGTGTTTGTTACCAAAGTGAGATCTGGTCATGCTACATATTAAAGATTTTGTATTGTTACTAAGAATTTTATTTGCTTTACCTTGGTCCACTTTTCATAATTGGTTTTGAGAACTACAAAATCAAATAAGAAACAACATTTTTTTAATTGGGCTGTAGCTTTAATTTGTTTTTATCAGACTGTATACATTTATGAGGGTTCAATTCTGGTTAAGTTTTGGCATAACATCATATTTTTTTCTATGCCATTGGCATTGTTTAATGTTTTGATGTCTACTCTAACTGTAGATCTCAAACACTGTTAAAAAAGATCAGAATATGGTATCGTACCTAAAAAGTGTAAACAAAAGTTAAAAAATGTATTTTTCACTTTAGTTATACTTAGCTTGGTGTACCATGTTTTGGTCTTGAACAGCATGTTTGCCGCAATGCAGTAGACAATACAGTAGATATTTATTTTAATAACTAAAATTAAACAAGTAAAATATAAATTTGTGAAATGTGACTCTTTCATCCTAATTTATCAATGATGAAATATTGATGAACGGACGAAAGTTTGTGTATGGTGGATTAGGCACTATCAAACTCTGGTAAAAGACAAACATGTTTATTTGAAAAAAAAAAAACAAGACATTGTTCTCTGTCATAGAAACCATGTTCTTGCCTATATTCTATTATGATTGCCTATAAATCTTAACTTTGATTGGTCACATACAGATGGGAAACACCATACTATCTGCACAACTGCCCACCAACCATAAGTATGTATACTTAATCATGTTGAATAATGTGTTAATGTGTACGGATTATCCAGGGTTGAGTAATTATTTTTAACACTGCACCCTCAAATTATGAGAATCCTAATGTTAATTAAAATCACTTTTTAACTTCAATTTGAATAGCAGAATCACCCAAATTGAAAATTTCAATTATAACCCATTTTTAAATTACAGATCTTTGAAATTATGTTTTTTTTTTTTTAGCTATAGCGTACAAACGCAAAGATTGGTTTATGTGGCACTTACGAATGACAATATATTGGTCATATGGCTTTATTTGTGAGCTGTGATTCAGGTTTACATCATATATAGTCAAGAAATTAAAAATAACTTGTTTTAGTAAGGTGACTGTACATGTAGGTGATTTAAGCTTTAACCTTTTTTGATCCAATAAGTATCTTCTATGATGAATTAGCCTCTGGATCACTCTTCACTAGCAAAAAATGTTTAAGTTACCTGAGTCTGTCAGTGATCCTAACCTGGTTTTATACAACCAAGGTTTTGAATCTCAAAGGTTCATTTTCAAACTAAAACATCAATAATTGATTCACTTAAATAAATAGAAATACCTTTTCTCAACAAGCATTTCTCAGTACAACTGCTTTTCAGAACAACTCTCATCAATAAGACGCTTACAAACAAATAAAAGATACCGACAATAAAAAAGAATAAACAAAAACAACAAATAAATTTGTTGTTTAATAATGAATAAATAAATAAATTATACACTTTACAATTGAGAAAAAAATCAAAAACAGAGATCAACTCAACTAAACTTATCTAGCAAACTATTTTTGGCTTAAAATTTGTAGTCATATGTTAAGGCTCTGGTGAATGTTGTACAATTCGGAAGCTTTTCCTCCAAACTCGAGCCCCACTTTGGGCGAGTGCAATAATTGTTTTCCATGGCGGGTACTGCGCTAAGGTATCTCATCCCTAAAGGAGAGCCTCTCACTAAGATACGGTGGGCTCTGTAAGAGGAGAGCCTTGCACTGTACCGGAGCCTACGATAACACCAGGCCTGCATGCTCTGTTGCGTGACGTCATCACAAAGCGGCCTACTCCAGCACGCTAGTCCCAAAAAAATTGCATTGCGGCGCCCTGCTCCTCTTACTTAAATGCATCATTACGACTACATGTGGTCCGCTGATTGGATAGAATAAATTATCATGTGTTCTTAGATAAATTTGGTTTACTTTGATATCAAGAAACATTTAAAAAATCATTTGTTTAGGTATTAAAAGAAATGTCAAAAGGCACACAAAGTGTTTTATTTGTTATAATATTAATATATTCTTATTTATTAAAAAAAAACTTCGATGATTCCAACAAATTGCATGCTATGTGATTATTATAGTATTGATGGATTGACCTTCATTTTTATATTATTCATGATGGTAATTAGGAAATAATAATTAGTTTTGTTGAACTTTTAAATTAAAATTTAAAATTCTTTATTTGTGTGCGACAAAAAATACAATACAATTACAAATGCCAAATTATATGTGAGGTGGAAAGCGAAAAGGGACCTCTTGTCGGCAAAGTAAAATTTTCAGTACAGCTAAATACAGCGATTTCGGTCCAAATCATCGATTTTCGGTTTTTTATCGATTATTAATCTATATTTTTTTTAGAAAAGACGTATATCGGTTAAAAAGTTGAATCAAAGCTTAAACAAGTCGATATAAATCATTTTGTTAGCCACTGCATGCCCTGAGAAAAGGTATCTCTTGTCGCTTATGGGAAAAGAGGGCCCTTTTCAACAACACACTTCGTAAAGAAACATTGGTTCAAAAATGAGTCTCTCCTGAATTCTAGCGGACAGAGAACTATGACGAAGTTCTAGTGAAAGCAGAACATCGTCTGATTATTTTAATACGGACCCGACAAGAGGTACCTTTTCTATAACCGAGGTTTTGGTTACAAAACTTTGACTTTCCTATACAGTCCTTTAAACAGTGGACAGTTATTACGTTATTGTAATTATATAATCAGTAATTATCAACTAACAATGTTCTATCAATAAGCGGGATAGTTCAATAATGAACAGGGCATTTTTATTGTAAAGTGCAAGGTTGGTAGCAATGGGTATCGTGGTTGCAACCATCAGCTGTTGCCCCAGCTACTGCCTCTGATTGGAGTATTGTGACACTGTCTTTGTTCAAGTGTTATCAGTTCGGCTTGAATTTAGTTGTTTATCAGTTCGGCTTATAGTTAGTTGTTTATTTATTCGGCAACGAAATGAGTAAAAGTGAGGATAAAGTTTTGAAAATATTAAACGAATTGGGTGTCTGGGGCAACGTAAGGGGCAAAATAATCGATATTATTTTCTATATTATTTTAGGATGTTTATTTTGACTATATTAAACTAATTATTGGATAAAACATTTAAACAACAATGTGGCAGCAGTAAATGTTCAGCCTTGAAAAGGTATCTCTTGTCGTTATGGAGATATAACACTGGACCGACAATAGGTCCCTTTTCAGAAAATACCCTTGTGTACTACATGTTGCAATAAACACAGTATTAGCCTAAATTCTAGCGTCAGTTAAGGAAACTACTAGTGTTCGTCCTAAAGAGGACATTATAAGCTTTGCATTGATACCAACATCATCGCTTAAATACAAAAGATATAGATTCTGAGTTTATTTAAACTTTTTAAGGGTGTTTTCCTGAAAATGCCCTTCACGCTTCGAGAAAGTTCAAACGTCCATAACTCAAACAAACAAAAAAGTAGAGACATGAAATTTGCACCAAACTGTTAAGAATTTTAAGGTGATAATAAAAATATCAATAACTCAAAATCGGAAATTGCCGACATGAGGTCCCTTTTCGCTTTCCATCTCACATATACAGTTTTATTTGAGGCCAGTCTCCAAACTCCATCTTTTTGATATTTTTTGTTTATACATGTTCTGATGATTCTTCTTTCTATTATTCTGTATTGACATTGACATGACATTTTTTTTAAAAATAATTGATATAAAACACTGATGGAATTCTACGTGATTCCAACATAAATATAAAACATAATTTGATTAGTTAGCAACAACGTTCTAAAACCGACATTCCCATTATCGTTATTTTGTTGCGCAGTTTAATTAATAGGCCTATTCCAATTGCATTAGCATTTATTTTATTTTATGTAATAAAAATAAGGAACAATTAAGTATCTCTCTCTCTCTCTCTCTCTCTCTCTATATATATATATATATATATATACATATATATATGTAGTATATATATATATATATATATATATACATGTATATATATATGTATATATATATACATATATATATATATACATATAGGGTTGGGTGTGTTTACAAATTGAATTTTATATGTGTGTATATATATATATACATATAAAATTCAATTTGTAGGCTAAATAAATTTCAATGTCCAAGCTGATGCCTTTGGTCCATGGATGACATAATTTTAATGTAAAAACTATTTATATGGTTATCTATGGCATCTTGTTGATTGTAGGACGGAAGGTCCGAGGGTAATCCCTTCAATCGTCGATTGTACAAAAAAATGACAGGGGCGGACGGAAGGTCAAACCCCGGACCCTAATTAGTAAGCGGACCTAACGTCCGCCCTGTGAAAACCAGGTAGGCGGATTTAACACTGGTCACCGTGGCGCACGCAACTTCTCTCCGTGGTTCACATAAAGTGTTCCGTGTTTTAGATTTCCATCGTCACAAAGTTATAGGCTTTTTATTTGTGACTAGTATTACAATACTGTGAAACTGAAAGAGTAACAATATTGTATAGAGAGTGAAAATTTGCTTTGAAAGTTAATTTTAAAGTAAAATAGTAAAAATAAAATAAAGAGAACCTCCGAAAGCATTGTTCGTTTCTACATTTTGCTTGATTCGACAATACGTTTTTAAATTTAGATCAACTTGAACCCAAATCACTCCTTTAACAACATGGCTTCGTTAGGACCTGGTTTATGGGCAGTTTTTAACTGGTTTACCACAGCCTTATTGATTAGCATGTTTGAACTTGCTAATTTAGTTTATATATTATTTATAGGCTATTATTTTCTTGAACAAACCATCATAATCATAAAAAAATCTTTATGTAAATTGTTAATTTTTAATATGCCGCTAAAGTACAGTATGTTTTTTTAAACTTGATCCTCCTCCTGAATATTAGGGTGAGGGAGAGACGATTGGCACATTGAAATGTATTAAAAAAAATAAGCTCGTGAAAAAATTTTACAGTACCAGATATTCTTTAACAACGTCCCATATACTTTTATAACGTTTTGATTACTATAATTTTTTACAGCAGTAACTCCAAACCAGCTGTATGTTTTAACCCAAACCTATGCCTTGTTGAAAATGTAGCCATAACATTTCTAAACTACAGTTGAATTTCTTTAAGTAAAAGCGGTCCATATTAGGTGGAATATCTTTTACAATGTTTATTTATGTATATGTTAAATACGGGCTACTGTTTTTTTCGCAACACAAATATATTTTCTGCTGTCCATTTTATGGTCATCTTGAACTAGGATAGACCTAAAGAAATAAAATACATCTAAGAACATATGTTTTTTATTACTTAAAAATCTAAATACTTCCTCAGGAAGGCCTAATGTATACATTTAAAAACAAATTTAACAATCTTATGCAAAAATATAAATGATAACATAACGTGAATCAATATAGTCTATAACAATACAATATTAGGCCTATACATTGAAACAAAATAATTTCTTGTATTTTTTAAGCGCTGCATACCAAAATATAAAAGACAACAATTCAATGTAAAATTATGACAAAAATCAATCTAACTATTAATTTAACGCAATATAAATATATAAAAGGAATCATTGAATTAGGATCATGGATCATGATACGGATTGAGTATTTTAAGTCGAATATTGATGTTTGATCTATAATGACTGTGTAAGGTCAAGCACAGTAAACAATACTGTCAATATTTATCACGATCCAGAATAACATTAGGCCTATCCGTATTGAGCGTGTATTGTTAATCACAAGTTATTTTCCTACCCTCTAGATTTTGAACATGGTGACAATCAGAAATCATTCATATTTTACGATTTAAGACTCTGTTCAGGAGATTTAATGAGTATAACATGTTTGTATTGCATTTTCACTTCAAAATTAATGTACAGTTTTTCATAGTAGGCCTACAATATTTAACAAAATTTCATTTAATGAAGACAACTATGTCCCTGTCAACCCTCGTCAAACAGTCTCAAACGGCGAACGCAGGGGCGGACGTTAGGTCCGGGCACGATCTGCTATTAGAGGTTTGACCTTGTGTCCGCCCCGTCAAAACAGGTAACAAATTTCCAGGTCATTTCTGAAACCCGGACCTTCCGTCCGGCTACCCATCTTGTTAGTGAACCCAATTTTGTGTCTCTATTTAGTTTAAATGTGATGAAAACTTCACTATTGAAGGATTTCATAAAGAATGAAATCCTTACAGTGATAATTGGCTTGAAAAATGTGATACCTGCTTTGCATTAGAAACATACACTTTTCTTTTTGTACAATTTAGTTATAACCCAACTATTAATTGAGTATCAGGAACTACTAAACGGATTTACTTTAAACTGAACACAGGTTCGTCTTGCCTCTTAGGTGCTCACTAAGAAACGATTTTCAAAATTCCTTCAGGGCTCCGCCCCACGCGTCTTCAAAGTTACCATGTTAATCTTATGGAAACAACATTTTTGAATTAGAACATATGATTACTTAAGAAATATTAATTTTGTAAACAGCTGTTCTCATTGAAATTATTGAGGGAAGATTGGTAATAAAAAACTAGAAGATATTATAGAATTGCGGCGAGTGAGCTTAGCGAACAAGCTAAACCTGACGGGTAGTGATTACTGACTGACTCATCATGAAATCTTAGGAAATACCAAATGTATTCACTTAAAACTTTAAACACAGGTTCGTCTGCCTCTTAGGTCCTCACTAAGAAACGATTTTGCAAAATTCCTTCAGGGCTCCGTTCCACAGGTGTTCGAAATTTTAATATAACGTTATCCGTATGGCCTAATTTAAATACAAATTAAGAAACCTGTGTGGTTGGAATTTGGATCTCTTTTCTTTAAGGTACTCAATAAAAAAAGTCCTTTGAACATATCCCCTTTAGGGCTCCACCCCAAACAAGCTTACAATTACTGTATAGCCTACGTGTTGAAATTTCACATGGACGATTATCTTTGCATATGATACTTTTTAAAAAACTGTTTTGCAAATATAGTTTTTGAAGCACTTTAGGGCTCCGCCCCACTGAACTTCAGAATTACTTTAATTAGGGCCTCCTGGGTTGAAATTTGACATAGACGTTTCTTTTTGCTCATGGATGCTCACTAAGAAACGGTTTTTCAAATATAGTTTTCGAAGTTCTTTAGGGCTCCGCCCCACAGGACTTCAAAATTATATACTTTTGGGCCTCCGGGGTTTTAATTTGAATCGGACGTTCCTAAGACGATACTCGGACGTTACTAAGAAACGGTTTTGCAAGTATAGTTGTTTAAAAATTCTTTAGGGTTCCGCCCCACAGGTCTTGAAAATTACTCTAGGGCCCACGGGGTTGAAATTTGATGTTAACGTTCCTCTTTTGCTCAAATACTCATAGGTGCTCAGTTGGAAATAATATTGCAAATTTCCTTGAGGTCTCCGCTCCATGGAACCTCAACATTACCATAGATCCTATTGGGTATAAATTTAATGTGGATGCCTCGTTTTGCTAACAGGTGCTCACTACAAAATGGTTTTGTAAATATAGTTTTTGAAGTTCTTTAGGGCTCCACCCCACATGACTTCAAAATTAATCCAGGGCCAACGGATTTGAAATTTTACATGGATGATCCTATTTGCTCATAGGTGATCAATAAGAAACAATTTTGCACATTTATTTTAGGGCTCCTCCCCACAAGTTCTCAAAACCACCATAGATCCTAAACGGGTTGAAATTTAATGTAAACGTTCAGTTTTGCTAATAGGTGTTCACTAAGAAACAGTTTTGCAAATATAGTTTTTGATGTTCTTTAGGGTCACCTCCACCTGATCGCTCGCGCTATCTCTATCTCTAGGCGCATTTTGACAGGTGCTTGTGAGTCTGTCACTAGACGTGGGAGTGGCGAGTGGTGGGAGTATGCAGGCCCGGAGTTATGGTAGGGTCCAACTGTACCCAGCATCATCATCCCTGCTTCATCTCTGTACGGAGAGACATGCACATGTCTTTGAATACTGAAGACAAAGCGGATTGCAGAGTTCTGCAGTTTTTTAATTCGGTACAGGTATTCTCCTAAAATGATATTCCCATAAGCAGGAAGACATAGACAGTGGGTGAATACCGACAAGACTAGTGAATGCATGATTTGCAAATTCTGGCAGCAAACTTCTGAACCTGAACAGTCTTCCCAGAGCTCTCTGTGAACCATGTGTGACATGATCAGAAAACTTGAGGTTGCTGTCAAGCACAACACCAAGAGTTTTTGACTTATCATGCAGTAAATTTCTCGTCGTCAAGCACAACACTCACCCCATTTTCGCTGACGGATTGCACCTGGCGCCGTATTCATTACTGCACACTTGCGCCTGTATTTGAGTTCGAAACCATTTTCATCTGACCATTGTAGGATGTATTATTATAGTTCAGAATTGATGAGCTCTGTGTTTCCCAAGATGGAAGGCTCGTAGGTCAAGTGCAGCTGAGGGTCATTGGCATATAAATGTACTGTACGGTAAGATGTTGCACACATTTTGGAAGGTCCGCCTTGTACAAATTTAACAGAACTGGCCCGAGGCAGCTGCCTTGAAGAATGCCTTGGGTTTGACGAGTAGGGTTGATCTTTCACTCTCTATTTGTGTCACCTGCAGCCTAGACTCTAAGTAAGACCTTACCCAATTTAAGATATTTCAAGAAGCCACAAAATTTAATCTTAGCCAAAACCATCTCATGGTTGATCGAGTCAAAGGCCTTAGAACAATCCAACATTACGAGTGAGTTATATTTCCCCTTGTCTCTAGCATCAATCATATCAGTGAATAAATTTGTTTTAGAGCTGTACTTGTGCTAGGGTTAGCATTAAATCCTTATTGAAGTTTTGGAAAAATCTTTTCTCAATCCATATACATCGCTATCTTTTCTAATATCTTTGACGTGGTTAGTAAAATTGAAATCGGTCTTAATTCGTTAATTTGGTTGCCGCTGTTACTGTGGGTGGAAGCCAGACGATACTCGTTTTCCAAGACTCGAGAAATATTAAATTTGATAGTGATAAATTAATAACATTCAAGATTTAAGGTTTTTTTATATGAGTATCAGATCGCAAAAGGACTGACAGTTTTTATAATTTCCATTTAAATCTCTTCACTGCTTGGTTTTATCTCATTCATTGTATCCATAACCTCTGTCTCATTCAGATTCTGAAATTCAGACTATTTGTTACTCTATCTCGTATATTTTCAATGAAATACTTCCAAAAGTGGTTTGTCAATTTCAGTACCAGCTCCAATATTAATAAAATATTCGTTGATCTCATTACGTTTCAAGTCCTGTGTAGAATGACTTGAATGTAGAATATAGAATGTAAAACTGACTGGGTAGCTGAGTGGTTTTGGTGCTCGCCTTTGAATCCAAAGGTTGCCAGTTCAATCCCAGAGCCGGCCTTAGCCTGTGCGGGGCCCAGTGCAAACCTTCAGAGCGGGACTCCCCGAAACTAGCCCCCCCCCCCAATTTTATGGAAACTTTTTTCTACCTCTTTAAAGCCTAAAACGTTATCCATATTTTAAAAATTAAATAATAAATATAAGACTTATAATAACGAAGATTGTGACTAAAAAACTTACCAGTTATGATTTCAGACGTTTATTAACTTGAAGCACAAGTTGAAAACAGTATTATGAAAAGTTATCCAAACCCATATAGCTTACATTTTGTTCAGAATATGAACATTAGGTTTCGAATATAGCAACAACAAAAATTGAAAGTTTGTTTTAAGATAAATATAAAAAATTTTAATTTGTTTTGCAAAATTCTAAAAATAGCCTCGGTAAAAATTTTGTGTGAGTCAATATAAAATTTATAATATAAATATTGTTGACAATTTTATTCCTTACACATAAACATATATAAATGGGGAGAGCACTTTTTGAAGTTATCATGTAGGAGTATATCGAAAATTGAAAATTTTGCAAGTAAATAATAACATTATAAGATTATTTTAGAAACAGGCCAAAAATTAAGTATACATATTTACTAGCAATAAATTCGTATATAATTGTCCTTTTTAGAGTTCAAACAGATAAATTTTTAAAATTTATTGTATAAAATGAATGAAAGTTACAAACTAACTGTATCAATGTTGTTAATTTGAAATAATGCTGGCAACATGAGGTTGTACCGGAATTGAAAGGAGCACGAAGGAAGTAAGAAAAATGTAAATACATGACACGCACCATGCGATCATTAGTACTACAAACCTGTCTGTAAGTTACGTACATCTACATTTCTTAATCTTCAAAATGACATTGTGTTCAACCACAGTAGTAAATTTGATATATGATATATTTCAAATATCATATTTCATATTCATAATAAGATCTTCACTACATCAAATAACAATTTTAGCAAACTGTTGTCTGCCGGCCGTTGGTACTTTGGTAAAGTTTGGAAACATAGGACTATATGTTTGACAGAATGTTGGCTGGGCGAGGGAGGGGCGGGAACCGGTTTGGAGGGGTTCGACATGTTCCAGACCGACACACAACGCAACCAAAATGACGGAGTTATTGGCATTATGTTAAATAGCCATTATGTTAAATATGTTTATATTTATATTTTAGATTTAAGTCAAATCATGTGCCGACTAGTCACCTGTTTGAGCAGGATTTTTTCTGTAAAATCAAATGTTATGTGACAATAAATGAAATGAAATGAAATGAAATATACGGACTAGAACTAAATTTTATTTTCTGTAAAAAACATTATCACCTATTAGCTGCTTATAGAACTTTTGACAGTAATTTATTTTCCTTTGTCAATGAATTAGAAACATACTTGAACAGAATTAACGCAAACAAAATGAGCATTTTTTTAGGCGATTTAAATATAGATTTACTGCAAAGAGACTTAATTTCAGACCGATATTTGGACTTGCTAATTGGATTAGGATATTTTCAGTTTATTGACAAACCAACCAGAGTAACTATTAACACCATGAGCTGTCTGGATCATATTTTTCTTAGATATAGCGATAGTTCCCAAGTCAAATCTGCTGTGATCCAGACGACCGTGACTGACCACTACAGCACTGGCCTGACCATTACACCTGACACACCGACACCGCACGCACGCATTACACCTGACACACCGACACCGCACGCACGCACCGCTCACACCTCACCGCCACGCACCTACATCGACACCGCCACGCTTTCACACCTCATCACAAATTCCAACTGGGATCCCATCATTGACAGTAACGATGTAGACTTTTGCGCTACCCATTTTAGTAGAATTGTCGTAAATTCAGTAGAATCAGCAAAAATATTATTTAAAAGCACTTCAAATAGATTTAAAAAACTTAAACCTTGGATCACAACTGAATTGCTCCGACAGATTAGATTTAGAGATAAACTTTATAAGAGAGTTAAAAGACAACCTTTTAATGCAGAACTAATTATTTTTTACCGAGAATTCAAACAATCCCTTAATAATAATTTGAAACAAACCAAACGAGATTATTACCGCAGTAAATTAAATGAAGCCTCTAATAATCCTAGACAATTTTGGAAATTAATCAATGAATTATCAGGTAGAGTGAATAAAAAAAGATCAATTTCCTATCGAAAAATTTACTAGTAACAATCTTCCGTCGGTTAGTCAGTATAACCAAGTGGCAAGTGACTTCAATTCATTTTTTTCCAATGTCGGCAGACTTTTGGCAAATTCAATTGATTCCAGCGGGGACCCAGTTGTGAACGACTCCGACTATCGACTTGACTGCAACTTTACTCTCCAACCGATCACTGGACACGTTTTACGCCGCTATGTTTACAGTTTGCGGGGAGGGTCGGCGCCGGGATTTGATGGGGTTTCGGCAGATATCCTTAAAGATAATTTTGACGTACTTTGTCAACCTCTCTTACATATAGTCAATTTAAGTATTTCAACTGGCATTTTCCCAAATAAATTTAAATTAGCAAAAGTTTTTCCTTTGCATAAAGGTAATGAAATTACAAACAAAAATAATTTCCGCCCAATCTCGTTGCTCAGTGTTTTTACTAAAATAATTGAAAAAATCGTTAAAGATCAATTAGTATTTTATTTGCAAACTAATAATATCCTAAGTGAGCGTCAGTATGGGTTTCGGCAGGATAAAAATATATCGGATGCATTACTTGATATTAATAAAGAATTGTATAGTTCAATTTCCGACAAACAACATCCAATGCTAATATTTCTTGACCTTAAAAAAGCCTTCGATTCCGTAGATCGTTCAAAATTATTAAAGAAACTTGAAGTCGTTGGAATTCGAGGCAGCGCCCTCAATTGGTTTAAAAGTTATCTTTCCGATAGATCCCAGTATGTTTCTATTTGTGGGTTTAATAGCGATACAATGCCTGTAGACTACGGAGTGGTCCAAGGTAGTAACCTTGGGCCAGTATTATTTTTAATTTATATAAATAATATTTCAAAGTTAAATATATTCGGTAAACTATTTTTGTTCGCAGACGATACTCTCATTTTCCTTCAGGGAAAGACCTGGCCCGAAGTACGTGAAAAAGCCTTACATGATCTCTCAGTAGTTAAGAAATGGTATAGCCTACGTGTTGAAATTTCACATGGACGATTATCTTTGCATATGATACTTTTTAAAAAACTGTTTTGCAAATATAGTTTTTGAAGCACTTTAGGGCTCCGCCCCACTGAACTTCAGAATTACTTTAATTAGGGCCTCCTGGGTTGAAATTTGACATAGACGTTTCTTTTTGCTCATGGATGCTCACTAAGAAACGGTTTTTCAAATATAGTTTTCGAAGTTCTTTAGGGCTCCGCCCCACAGGACTTCAAAATTATATACTTTTGGGCCTCCGGGGTTTTAATTTGAATCGGACGTTCCTAAGACGATACTCGGACGTTACTAAGAAACGGTTTTGCAAGTATAGTTGTTTAAAAATTCTTTAGGGTTCCGCCCCACAGGTCTTGAAAATTACTCTAGGGCCCACGGGGTTGAAATTTGATGTTGACGTTCCTCTTTTGCTCAAATACTCATAGGTGCTCAGTTGGAAATAATATTGCAAATTTCCTTGAGGTCTCCGCTCCATGGAACCTCAACATTACCATAGATCCTATTGGGTATAAATTTAATGTGGATGCCTCGTTTTGCTAACAGGTGCTCACTACAAAATGGTTTTGTAAATATAGTTTTTGAAGTTCTTTAGGGCTCCACCCCACATGACTTCAAAATTAATCCAGGGCCAACGGATTTGAAATTTTACATGGATGATCCTATTTGCTCATAGGTGATCAATAAGAAACAATTTTGCACATTTATTTTAGGGCTCCTCCCCACAAGTTCTCAAAACCACCATAGATCCTAAACGGGTTGAAATTTAATGTAAACGTTCAGTTTTGCTAATAGGTGTTCACTAAGAAACAGTTTTGCAAATATAGTTTTTGATGTTCTTTAGGGTCACCTCCACCTGATCGCTCGCGCTATCTCTATCTCTAGGCGCATTTTGACAGGTTTCTTGACCTTAAAAAAGCCATCGATTCCGTAGATCGTTCAAAACTATTAAAGAAACTTGAAGTCGTTGGAATTCGAGGCAGCGCCCTCAATTGGTTTAAAAGTTATCTTTCCGATAGATCCCAGTATGTTTCTATTTGTGGGTTTAATAGCGATACAATGCCTGTAGACTACGGAGTGGTCCAAGGTAGTAACCTTGGGCCAGTATTATTTTTAATTTATATAAATAATATTTCAAAGTTAAATATATTCGGTAAACTATTTTTGTTCGCAGACGATACTCTCATTTTCCTTCAGGGAAAGACCTGGCCCGAAGTACGTGAAAAAGCCTTACATGATCTCTCAGTAGTTAAGAAATGGTTGGATCAAAATATTCTTTATTTAAACATTTCAAAAACAAAATTTTCATCAATATCTATTAGTAATTACACTGACTACGATTTACCAGATCTCATAATTCACTCTTGTAATAATTTTCAAAACATAAATTGCACATGTGAAAGTATTGAGAAAGTAAACTCATACAAATACTTAGGGGTTATTTTTGATAGTCGTTTAAAATGGGGTAATCATATTCAATTTATTAGGAACAAGGTCAGGAAATATATTTTTGCCTTTAGACAAATGAGTGGGATACTATCAGAAAAAGAAATCAAAATGGTTTATTTTGCGTATGTCCAATCACTTTTATCCTTTGGAATTGTAGCATGGGGGGGTTGCTTAAAAAGTATCTTGAACCACTGAATATTGCTCAAAAATCAATTTTAAAAGTGGGTTATGGTAAAATCAAAAGATTTCCTACTGATGCTCTCTTTAAAGAAACATCTGTTCTTAGCATTCGCCAATTATATATTAAAAGTCTGTTGACAAACATTTATAAAAATTATCACAGCATATTTCAAGAAATCTCCCATCCACATAACACCAGATATTCTACTAGGGTTCGAATTACTACTCTACAGCTAAACAATAGATATTCCACAACAAATTCTCATTACATTTCTCACATACTCCTTCGTAATTTAAATAATTATTTCAATGAGCTAAATTTTTTTGAATCCCCATCATTAAATGTATTTAAACTTCGTGTAAAGGAGTGGTTACTTAGTCTGAATGTGGATGTTGCCGACCTTATCATCTCCGCAGATTACCGGCGTGACAGACCCGACCCTTGACAAGACCTTATCTAACTGACAACTAATGACTCAATTTTTCCAGCCGTCCTGCCACCAAACTCAACCAGCCAGCATTTTGCAAAAATTAATTGGTTAGAAAAATATTTTATTTTCATTTAACTCCAGTAACTTTTTTTTCCAAAAATTAATTGATTTATTATACTTTTTTTGGTTTCCTTACTTCAATAAACTTAATATTAATTTTTTAATAATAATTAGGTCAATTTTTCTTGCAACGTGCAACGCAGCAGACGCACAGGTTCTAGCCTATGTCTGCTGATTTCCTGGGCCTCATAAGTACACAAATAATTTTAACAGTTTATATTTATATTTATTTTTTAAAAGTTGTATTTTGTAAACTGTCTATTTTTTGGAAATAAACTTTTATTCATTCATTCATTCATATTCTATATTCTAACCTATAAGACCTTACGTACAAATTAATAGCCTCCATAAAAATAGGAAAGGAACTCTTTGTCAAACCAGTGGTGGCAAATTCAAATTTATACACTAAAATTACCTGAGCTAGATAAGTTTAAAAAAGTAATGATTTGATGTTTCAAGCATGGTCGTGGTAGTTACTTGGATTAACTTCACACTAAAATTTTACGAATATTCTCAGAGTTATTACGTTGTAATACAACTACTTAACGGTTATCTCTTATTCTGATAAGAAAGTTCAGAATATTACCTTCGAATGATATATTATACTATGTAACCACTTTCAAGTTGTTTTTCGCCGTTTTTATAGCATTGCAAAATGTTTTGATCCAGACACCGTCTCCTGGCCGGGGTCATTTAGAAACGGCACAACTATAAACGGTTGTCTCTCACTGTGATAGTTAAATCTTATCAATTTTTTTGCTCAGGGCCATTATAAGCGCGGGGTCCGGTGCAGTCGCACAGCTCGCACCGCCCTAAGGCCGGCTATGTTTGATCCTGAAGAAAGTTAGTAGCTTTTTAAAGGATCGATTCCGGACCCAGTTACCATTTGTCATTGGGCTATTAATTAATGATGGTTTCTAACAACTAGTCGATGTTAGATTTACAAGACGGGGGTTTGGATCGTTCCCCGTCAAAACGTTAAAAAATTTCACTGGCGTAGATAGTCACAAAAAAAAAATAAATAAATAAATAAATAAAATAATGGTCAGTTATACCCTGGATCCAACAATATTTTTTTTACTTTAAGCACACTGCTTTAAAGCACGATCTGGTAAAGTTACAAGGTATCACATTAGAACGAAAACTTTCTTGGAATCCTCATGTGTCAGTTGTATGTAGCAAATTGTGACTATTATATTTCCTTAGAAACTTATTTAATTTACTTGTATGATTTCATGTTACAGACCCCCGATCCAACGGATTTCCGGTAAGTGGGAATGAAATAAGCTTGCTGGTAACCAAACAGTACCTGAGACAGACATATAGTGCATTTTTTTAATGTACCTTACTTATTTATGTATTTAACGGCAACCACCATTTTACAAAAAATGTACATGACAATATATACATGCCACAGATGAAAAACATTATGTAGACAAAATTACAAATGCTGAAAAAGTGTCCAATGCAGGCGTCAAGAATGTAGCAGTCATGTTGAGTGCACTGTAGTTAAATTGACAATAACAATAATTAACTGACATTAAATAACAATAATAGTAACAACAATTAAATCCAACAACAATCTTAATTAGCTACAATAAATGAACAACAGAATGTATTACCATATATTATATATAATAAACATGACTACGTAACAAAAAGGATTAAAATTTACAGAAAACCTCTCCACCCCATGCACAGCACAGCTAACTTTCCGTCAAATAGGGAACGTGGCCCTCTAAAGGCACCACCCAACAAACAAACATCACCATAAACACTGAACTGTACTCTCCACCTTCAAGTGGCTGTGGTCCTTTAAAGGCACCACCCAGCAACTGAAACATCCAGCACCCCTGAGGAAAAGTTTCAGTTGAGAAGTCTCTGGATGTCTCGCTTGAAGGATGCTGGTGATGGTCCAAAGAAGTCTTACCATTGACTTTACATACTAAAATTCAATGGTCTTACTGTACAGACTTCAACTATGGGGTGTAGCAACTGATGTCCATAAGGGTTTTGTTGCTACAGAAGAGAGCCATTCGACTGTTGACTGGTGCTGAATATCTTACACATTGTAAACCTTTGTTCATGAGGGAATGTATAGTGACAGTTTTCAGTCTCTATGTTAACCTTATTTTTTTCTTTTTTTGCAATGCAGGCTAAGGTGTGAAAACCATGCAGCCTTGAGGTGCTCTAGTCTTGGTTGCTTCCAGTGTGAATCTGAAATTTGTTATAATTTGGGTTAGTTTCAGAAGTACTATTGGGTGTATAAAAAAAACTAAAAGTTGCTCAGTTTAACGAGGGCTTTAATATGATGTACAAAATGACGTGTGTTTGTATTTAAAATTTTTGAGTTTTTTTATGTCAACATTTTTAAAAATATTAAATTTTGGAAATTTTAGTTTTTTTAATGAATGTGATCTTGTGACATATAATTGTAAAGCTTAGCTTATTTCAAATAAGTATTTTGAATCAGAAGTCAATTATGACAAATAATAAAAGAATTATAGGGTATTCTGTAAATTTTTATTTTGGCTACAAAAATCTACGCCATTTTGAAACGAATAAAGATAACTAAATTCTGTTTTCACCAAAATGTTCATATTAAATAGACCTTTCTAAAGATGTATAATATGACATATGTTTGTATTTGAAACTTCCGAGATTTGAACCTGTGACCCCCAGTTTTTGGAACACCCTGTATTTATACAACGTTAAAAATATTTTTAAATTATTCCTTGGGGTCAATTTAGTGGGAAATGATTTTATTTCAAGATTGTAGGACAAACTGTTGATCTATAATTGATTTGAGACACCTTACGTGAGACACCCGGTATATGTTAATGTATAGTTAATTGGTTAATTTGTTATGCTTCTTAAAATTATTGATTTGCCTACTTTGTGTTCCTAGCAGTGTATAAAAGATAGGATTCCTAATGGTTTATGGGAATTTTTGGATGGATGGGAAGGAATCTTCTTTGCCAGGGGCCCAAGGCTGTCCTAACTACCCAGAAAGTGGGAGGAGGGCCACGGATAAAGAATCCCAAGATTTGGCGAAACATATGTTTCAAAGGTGTATTCACTTTGTCAGATGTTCTTTTTGGCTTCTTTCAAAAATTGTTGATTTCTCTGTAAATTGTGTCATTATTTGATTTCTATTGAATTATTTTTGTATAATTTATAATTTTCTTTAAGGCAAGTCCAAAATAAATGTTCCAAAAAGTTTCATTTTGTCCAACAGTACAGGCATAAACATTATCATAATTATAATGTACCATTCTCCAAATGGCAGTTTAGAGAGATTTTTCCATTTATTAGAACTGTGTTTAGGGTACCTTGTTACCTTAGGTCTGGCCATAGTGATTAATACGGATCATAATGTGAATCCGTTGACTCATCCCAAGGACGCTCGTGATTTTCGTAACTTTTACTACATAGTTTCGACCTGTTTTTCAGTGTTGAAGGAGCTACAAGAGGGGATTCTCCCCTTGGCACTGTATTAACTAATTTAGATAGTTGGAATTATAGTGCTAGTATTAGTGCAGATCAAGTCTCTGATCACAGGCATGTTTTTTACTCTTGGTCTTGGCCCCCATTTTGGTGACAGTAACTTGGACAATATCTTGTTACCCAAACCCAGGCCAATTCTCTTTAGAATTTTCAATGACAATAACTGCCATCAGTTTTTGGAGTGCCTATCCTACCAGGCTGTTTACTGGTTTAATGAAATTGAGCAGCTACCTGCAAATATATCCTTTAACAGTTTTATTTTTTTATTTTTTTTTAAATATATATAAATATAAACAAACCTTTGACTACTTTTTTCCTCTTGCTATGAAGACTCAGAGAGTTATACCTGGGTGTGCAAGAAAGTCTGGCCCGAGGTTAAATGACTACTGGTATACGCCTGAGCTAACTCAACAGAAAAATTTTATTCTAGTCGTAAGTGACCTTAACTGTAGGCCTCACTTACTCTCGGACCTACAGAGGCTGAGGAGAGTCTATAAAGCCAAAGTGAAGGAGGCCAAACAATCTGCTGTGGGCACCTCCATATTATCGTCCTCCAACCCTTGCAAGGCTGCATGGGACCACATCAAAGACCGTAAGGGCCCTGTTACATTGCCTGTTACAGATTTCTGCACAGCTGATGATTTCAATACGTATTTTTTAGAATCTGCAAATGCTCTCTCTGTACTTAAATCCTATTAATCAGGACGATCACAAGTTGTAACAAGGAATGGTAAAATTTCTGCCCCTTTGACTGTAAAGTATGGAGTCCCACAGGGCTCCATACTAGGTCCATTCCTCTTCATTGTATCCATCAATGATTTGTATTACAGAGTGATGGGTAATGTCCTTATATCTATGCGGATGACACTGCTCTGTACTCGTGTCACTCAGACTTTGCTGTAGCGAAGATGGCTGTTCAGGAACTATTTGAAAAAGCGTCTGCATGGGAGTAATAAGTTTGTAATGAATGAGGCCAAGACTCAATCTATCACTTTTAGCCTTTCTAGAGATATTGGTGAGATTGATCCTCCTGTCAGGCTTCTGGGCTTCACACTTGATCCTCAGCTTAGTTGGAATAATCACATTGACCTACTTTGTTGCAAATTATGTAGCGTAATTTATTTGCTCCGGCGTCTAAAAGCTGACATGCCTCTCAAGTTTGTTCGCATTGCTTTCTTTGCATTTTTTCAATCGCACGTACAGTATGGCACTAAGCTTTGGGGGCACTCGCCTGCTGCTCGAAGGGTATTACCTTTGCAGAAAAAAGCTGTTAGGGTCTTGTGTGGAGCCCCACAGCTGGAACATTGTAAAAGCCTCTGCTGATTCAGCATGGAATCATGTCTGTATAATGTCTCTTTGGCTGTCAAGGCTCAGGAAACAAATCTTCCTTTGAATAATGATATGGATAATCATGCAACAAGATTTAACTGCAATATTAACCAACTTTTAGGCATAGAGTTAGGCTTGACAAGACATTTAATTGTTTCCCTGTTTCAGGAATTAGATTCTTCAATGCATTGCCACAAAATGTCAGACAACAATCTTTCACATGCTATGCAAATACCTTATTGAAGTCTTGGATGTTGGCCAATCCTTTCTATGATATAAGTGAATTTTGGGATGCTGACCGGACTATGCTTGCCCAATTAGGCTAGTATTTAAGCTGGCTTTATGCGAGTGGCATGCTTTTGCTTTTCTTAGGAGTGATTTTTTTCTCTTTTTTTTTGTGCATGGTGTGTTGTTTCATAGACTTTTCTGGACTTGAATGATGCATTTTTGTATGGACTTGCCTGGTTTGTGAGTCAAGAGGACAAGCTTTTATTGTTTGTTAGTTTTAAGTTAGTTTTAGTGACTTGGCCTATTGATAATTACACTGAACGGCTCAATAAAATCTTGAATCTTGAAATCTTGAATCTTAAAGGAGTAAAATACCTATTCTTTGCAAAATGATAGCTGTTTACTCTTCAGCAAAAAGGAACAGGACAACATTGTCTGTAGAAAGGATGTTCACAGTTATAACACTAGAAATACGTGTCGTTTTGATGTCCCATATGTAAGATTAAAGAAAGTTCAATCTAGTCAGGAAATCTTAAAGCTGAATTGTTGAATTATTTGCCTAAATGAGAGCACGGAACCAGTTAACAAAATCATTCCAATCGAGTGTGAGGGAACTTTTTTCGCACACCCACTGTATTCAGTTGATGATTTTTTTTTTTTTAATCCAAAAGAATACTGTAAGTAGCTATTACTTTGAAACCTGAGTGGTTGCATTCTGTTTTTTTCTGTTACTTAATTTTGTTTGCTGTGATTGCATGGTTTTGTTTTTGCATCAGGGCCGGCTCTACCATATAGGCGAACTAAGGCAACCGCCTAGGGTGCCGAGGTCCGAGGGGCGCCATCGCGGCGGAGACAAGCACCCCTGATCGGCAGTAAAGTGTCCCTAATCAGAGGTAAAGAGCGCCCTTGAGCGGCGGCAAAGTGCGCCCCTGATACCTGGTAAAGAGCGCCTTCAAAAGATAGTTCATAGCCACTTGATCGGTGGTAAACAACCCCCCCCCCCACCCATCAGAGAGCCCTCGATCTTCACTAACAAGGGCAGAGAGCCCCTATTGGGAGTAAAAAACGCGCTCCCAATGGGAAATATGTTAAAAAAAATTGGCCTCGATCGGCAGTAAAAAGAGTCAACAACAATAAGAGCGGCCCCTTGCAACAGATTTTTTTCTTGATTTCTGAAATTGATAATAATAATCATTTGCATCATTGCATATAAGTATATTTAGATCCATTTAGGATCTTTGCATTTTCGCAGTGGATAATTATTGTATGTGCAAATTTTGTTTACAATAAATTATAACTATTTTTTTTAAAATTCCAAATGCTTTATTTGATAATAAACTGTTTATAAAAATATAGTTTTGTTTTAAACGTTGTTTTTTTTGTAATATGTAATAACTGCTATAAACTGAGTAGTTTGGTGGGGGGGGGGGGGGGGGTTGGGTTAGGGGCGCCTACCGTCACTTTCGCCTAGGGCTCCAGAAAACCTAGGGCCGGCCCTGTTTGCATGGTGTGCATAGCATAAGGACATGAACTATATGCAAGATATTTGTTATGTACTTTGTATGTACTTTGATATTTGTAGCGGTAGGTGGTATGAATCTTCCTCGGAATAAGCAGTGGACTATACTCAATCGTTTCCGCACAGGAGTGGGAAGGTGTAATTATTGGAAGTACAAATTGGGAATGACACAAGACCAGTCATGTGACTGCGGAGCAGAGTATCAAACTATGGAGCATAGTCACAGAGTGCCCACTGAGAGCTTTTCCCGAAGGATTGACCAGTCTGCATAGCTCAAGCGAGGCTGGGCTCCAATGGCTGAGCATCCTGGATTTAGCCCTATAAAGAGAGATTTAATTTTTATTTTAGTCTTTAGTTTTTTTTACATATAATGACTCAGGTGCTTTGCACAGCAGAATTTATTTTCTTATTCTTAAACCTTGGTGGCTGGCTAAAGGAGCCATAGGATATGTATATGGAGACATATACATTTGTTGAGACAAGTATAAGTATATATATATATATATATATATATATCCCCTAAATATTCCCTTCCGTTCATATATAAAATATTGAAGAAACCAATTGCATGTAAATGCTTAAAGGATAATAAAGATTCTCATTCTATCTCATAATAATTATTTTGTTAAATTATATTCATTCATTGTCGATTTAAAAAGGAGAAAATCGCAAAAAAAACTTCATCTAGGTTTAAAGTAATGAACAGCATCCAAATATTGTACGTCTTTGTATTTTCCTTAACTGTTAACTGTTCTGAACTATTCTGTTGTTAGTTGTGGGCAGGGGATCGGGATAACATGGCGTCGCAGTCGGACTCTGCTGGATTAAAATTTGTGAATGTTGCTTCTTTATTTACCGTTTTAAAAGGAAGTCCTATTTACGCAGCATGCATGGTAACTATCATAGTATATTTGTTGTGATTTTTAATGTATTAGATGTATTGAAAGCCCAAGTTTTGCAGAACATTCATCCTCAGCTTGTTTGTGTTCACAACTTGTCCGCCATGATTCTAAGCCTAAATCTCACAGAGGATTGTTATTATGAATTATTTGCATTGTTTATTAAAATTCGTCACTATCCTACGACTTTTTGTCGACTATCACCAGTCTAATTTTTAGCTAAAATATTCCTTTATGTTTATTTGACGATATAATATAGACATACACTTTACATTAGGTTTCTTTCTGTTTGTTTTCTCCCTGATAATTAAAAGTTATCTCAGGTCTCCCCTAAATAAATTGGATCTTTCCCAAAACCTGCATCAGATTTTGCTTGCTTTGAAATCAACAGTACCAGATATATATTTTTAAGTTTTAATGTAGACTTTACTCTTTAATTTTCTCACATCTCCCTAGCCTTGTAGTGAGCCCAAGATACCAAATGCCTAGGTAAAAATTTAGGCATAGGCTTATGTTATAACAACAATTCTATGAAGTGGGCTTATGAATTTTCATTTCCAAGTTTCTATTCCTTCCTACCGTAGAAATGGAACCTTATGACTTGGTTATTGAGTTTGTCTGTGTAAGCATAGGGTCTAGGCTAAAACTTATTATTGTCTCGTGTAAGTTTCACTCATGAAGGGACACGTAAGCCAATGACATGTAAATCAACAAGTAAGCCAATTGCAGATATATTATCAAAAATTTTAATTTCAAGTTAATCCTATTGTTTTTTCTTCTTTTTATTCTTATTACCTCCATTACAGGGATATTTGTTAACTCAAAGGAAATTTTTAGTACTGTAACTTAAGTTAAGTTAGCTTTCGCTGTTTACCTGAGTAATTTGTAGACTTGGATTTGGCTTGAGTTGTTTTAGGTTACCGGTACTTAACAGTCAAAATGTGCCAAATATTTCTACGCTTAACTTTATCTACAATATAACTTATCTTTAAGCTACAAAACTTCAGAACCCACAGCAGGTTGTTCTGCCATTGAATATAAATAGGCCCTACTGTTCATATATAAAATCCTGGTAATGTACTACTTCCTTGCCCTAGGCTAACTTACAAAGGGCCTAAATAAATACTTACTTAGGTACTTCGTACTTATTCTGCTTTATCATAGACTCGTGCGTTTTGGGAGAGTCAACCTCTTCTCTTTCTCAGGGGAAGGGTAGGGTTAGGCCTATGGTGAGGTTTTGTTTACCTATTGGCTCTGTGGGTGAAAAAATGTTGAATTGCTATAAATAAATACCTGTAGTCCTATTTGTACGATGTACAAATAAGACTAGGCCTACAGGCACCATAGACAAACTTATTTTTATTTTTTTTTTTGCTCATATCTACGCCAGAGGCATTTTGGTAAGGAGATTAAGTATACACACAAGCGGTCCAAACCCATCAAATTTTGTTGGCCATCCCAGGAATCGAACTTGTCACCTCTTGAACCGAATTCTAAGACGCTAATCGTTAGGCTAGCCGGATTTCCAAAGCTTCAATCTTTTTCATAATAAATAAATGCTAGAGCCTAACTTCACTTGTACACTATAAGTCTTATAATTAATTTATGCCAAAATTTTTAAAATTAAGTTTAGTAAACGTGGTGGTTGGGTTGGACTGATCAAATCGTTGGTTTTAGTCAAATCGTTAAAATAGATCGTTGCCATTGGAGTACGGTACATACACAAAATAAATAGGCCTAACTAAAAATAAAATTTGAACATTCAAAAATCTTGGTAGACCATTCACAGAGTTTTAGGCTCTTTTCTGATCAAGCCCAACAGCTCTTTGTTTTAATTTAGGTAATTTAGTTAAAACTATGGCTAATAATAAAGTGCCTAAATTTTTATTACGTTCTAATATCCGTAAAATTAATTAGCATACCGGTACCTTCATATAAATTTAAAATTATTCAACACCAATACACTTTTAGTTTTTTTTTTTTTAGGGAAGGCCTTTTGATAGACAAGCTATTATCATGAACCATACCCCAAACTAAAATATATTAATCTTAATAATTACCGTAATTTTTTATTTATGTAACACCTGATAATGATAGCTTGTTTATGAAGAGTTGAATTTGAATATATAGCCTATAATACTTAATATTAACACAATGGAGAACTTAGCTCTCGCCCCCTCTGCTCAAGAAATAAGTGAGATACAGTAGTATTTTTTCTTCACTATTAACCTAAATGTACGGTACCGTGAAATTTAGTAATTAATTTGTTTAAAATACCTCAGACCTATTAATTTTCTTGAATTTTGTAATAAATATTCTAAAATTAAACTTAAAGTGTTTAAGAAGTTTAAAAGTCTAGAAGCTTAAAGACTTATCTACACCGTAAGGATGTAGATATACATCACTATCGCCTGGATTTTAAAAGTGTAAAAACTGATGAAATTTGTTGGCTGAAGGCAGTATGTGCCAATGTGAAGTTATAGAGTTAATGGCTTTTAACCCTCGGTGTTATATTAGTGTATTTTTCAACTCATATTCCCAACCTGCGAGTACTGTTTATCGGCTGGGTATGACTATACCCGGTCTATCTGGAGTAAAGTAGAAGCCCTCTAATCCGGCCTCTGGTGGTTCGATCGCCGGATAATCTGGCTGCAGTTTACAGGAAATCAAACATCCGTCTGCGGACATTTCCCACGGCCAAAATAGACACAAGACAACTGGTTCCATGTCCAATTTCTAAAAAAGGTAATCTCAGTTTAATTGTCGACTTCCTTACTATTCAGTTTCAGACTGTAATATGAAATATTGTGCTTGTATAGCCAATTTGGATTTGTGGTGCTTTTTGGGGCTCGATCATCAGTGTTACACCGAAGTTATTACGGTCAAGAGACAGATTCCGTCACTATTGTGGTCCCCATTCTTCGTTGACCTTTGTTGCCAACTGATAGTAGGCTAAAAAATTCAATCAGTATTAGTCAATTAAAACGCAGTTTCATCGCTAGCGACAGCTTGTCTGTTGTTCAATCGTAATTTCCTCCCTAGACAAAGTCTGAGCAAGTAGGCCTAAATTATGACTGTTAAAGTCAATGCCAAATCATTAATTAATGGTCAAATGTAACCATTGGTTGAGTCGGTGGCATAGTGGTTAGCACGCCGGAAGTCCCATTCACTTTGTACCGTAGCGGCTCACCCCGTTACTTTGTCTAATATGATCTATTAGGTCTGCCATCCTCTTTTTATAAAAAAAATCTTCAGCTATACATACACAAAAACTTAACAGTTTACCTTTTTGACATAGGCTATATTAATATAGGGTTTCTGTTCAATTTGTTTAATATACATATTTATTTATTTATTTATTTACAATTATCTGGCACGCCAGTACATGCACACAGGTGCAAAGCCATGAGACTCGTCATGGTTATAACATTGAGTATGGTCGGAGCATGGTTGTAACATTGTTCGTAAATGTTAGTATGTTTAGAAAGTAATAAAATGTTAGGGATTTATTATTATTAGCCTAAATTATTTAACTTTAATTAAAACAAAGAGATGATAAACCATCACTAGCGCTCCAAGCAACCAGTATAATCATTGTCTGGTGGTTCCATGTGGTGGACACTCAAATACATGTAGCCTAATTTAAATATAAGTGCCATGACTATATAGATTAGGCTGTGGTCAGCTGCAAACACTTTGATATGCTGGTGCGAGGAACGTGATCTTGATTTTTGAGTTTTAATGCTGAAATACATTCAAGAAAAAGCCATGTCAGACTATTAGCATGAAAAGAAACTCATTCAGTAGATTAACATTTAACCTTTGGCAATCCGACATTTTTCGTAATCGGATACCCTCTCGGTCATGTAACTGTTTGATTATAGCAACTGTAATGACATAGGCCTATTCTTTTTTTTTGTCATAAAATGTTGTCAAATGCTTAATGCTTATAGTAGGTAATTATATACTTTCTTGATCTCTATAAAATTATAAACAAAATTTTAATCTTAGAATTTTGATTAAGCTTATGTGTGTCTAAAATAATTTTTGGGGATTGCAAAGTTACAAAATAGTTCCTTTTTTGAATTTTAATCTGTAGGCGTATAGTTTAGTTTTGGCAATAATAAGTAGGCTAAAGGTGTCAGTTTTTAATTTAGTTATAGTAGTCCATTTCATCTATTTTCCATAGCTCATAAGGGTCTAAAATTAAACATTTATTTGAGGTCCTAGGTTTTATAAAAAAAGCCTTCAAGTTCTATAGTAGGGTTTTTAACATGTATCAGTATATTATTGCTCAATTGCTGGGCTCAAACTGGGAGTTTTGCAGCCTGTTACTGAAAGATATATATAGTAGACTCCCTCTTAACCGGCCACCTCGGGGCCAGACTGTGGCCGAATAACTAATTGGCCGGTTAAACCATTAAATCTTTAAAACTTTAAATTATAGTTTTCCATAGCCGGAATGAGATGGAAAATAACACTAAATATTGGATGCAGTTTTAGCCGCCTATGCACGTCCTAAACTTGTTTTCCAGTGTACCACAACAAAAACATCTCGCTAGCCTAACAGCGTCTTGGACTTCGGTTAAGAGGTCAGGGGTTCGATTCCCGGGATGTCCACCACACTTTGATGGGTTTGGACCGCTTTCCTTTAAAAGCGTTTAAGCACCAACGCCTCTGGCGTAGAAACAAGAAAAAAAATCAATCATATCTAAACATAGATTGATAAGTCCATGGACTTATCAATCGATGAGGCAAACAAACGTATTCACTTCCCGGTGTTGTTCCCTTCCGCTCAAAGAAGTTTGCATTGATTGTTATCTGGAACTAACTGCAATATGAAGTGAAAATGATTTGAAAGATACATTTAAACCAACATTTCCACTGAAACGAGACTGGTTAAGGCAATGTTATGTTAAAAAATAGCCGGTTAAAACAAAGTTGTTTTTGTGACAGGGTGGGCCGGGTAAAGCGGAGGCCAGTTAAGAGGGAGTCAACTGTACTTTTAAAAGCGGGTTCACGTTGTACTTCAAGGCGTGTTACCCTTAGAACTGGGGTGTCTGCTACCCAATACTAGGCCTTCCGGTCTGGGTCAATGGGCGCAGCCCCCTTTAACATTGAAGTAGGTCCTTCTGGGCCGCCCCCATAAGCTCGGGTGCACGTTGCCCCCTGAAGGGTGAAACTCCAAGGCGTGTTACCCTTAAAACTGTGAGATCCCACTACCCAATCCCAGTTCTGGAACTGGGGAACGGATGTGGCCTCCAGAAGTTGCAGTGGAGTAGACAAAGTCTCTCAGGAACGGAGACGGAGTCGAGCCTTGGTGGCGTAACTGTGGCGGTTGTCATGACCAAACAGACGAAGGGGGGCATGCTTTACTTCAGGGCATGTCACCCTTAGAACTGGGAACTCACTACCCTATACCAGCTCAAAGTACCGAGTTGGGCGAACGGGCGTGATTCTCTTTATTTACTGAAGGAGGACAGCTTCGGCTGTACCGAGCCCTGGTGGAGGTGGCCTTGTGCCAATCGCGCGCTTACTGGGTGTCTCACTCCAGCCCCTAGGGGAAAATGAGTCAGGTTTTCGGGAATCTGGGGCTTCCGTGCCTTCGGGTGCGGTTGCAGTGTAGTCGGCGTCTTTGGCGTGCGGGTTTCCAGAGACCTAGTAAAGCCGCTAGGGAACCACCCATGTCCCAAGTAAAACTTAAAATGGGTACCTCGGGTTCCGGTTCAAGCCCCTGGCCTCGGCCAGTCCGGATATTGGGTTGGATTCGAGGGGGCAGAGGTTGTCGGTATGCTCAGCACTCAGCTTTGGTTGTGGGGGGCCCTCCAGCCTTATCAAAGTCAAAGTCAAATAATCTTTATTCATATAGGGCCTAATACATACAGAATGTACATTGAATAAGCGTCATGATTACAAACTAAAACTAAAAATCTTATGCTAAAAATATATACATTTGAAGAAAAATGAAATAAAAATTTAATTGTTTTAATTGTTAGAGGAGGTGGAAAAATACTCGTCAAGGGAGTAAAAAGCTTTCTCCGTTAAAAAGCATGTTTCTGGGGGCGTTGCTCACAGACGATAGTTGAGTAGTAGCAAGGATAGTGTTGCACTGCCACTCACAGCGGTTGGTGAATCTTGGTTCACCGCCGGTTGATTACCACAGGCTTGGTGAATTCCAGGTTTTGTGGGGGTCTAATCCGCCTTAATGCGATTTGGGACTTCTGGTGGTTCCTGCGCTGGGGTTCCATAAGTTCCCCGTCTGGGGGGCTTCCTGTCACCGTTCAACGGGGGGCTTTGTCGCCGGCTTGTTCGGGTAAGGGGGGTCCCTACCAACAGACCGCCGGAGTATGCCGAAAGGTAGGTATCTGGCGTCATTATGAGGGGACCCAAATCCTTGACCTCGGTCTTGGAAATTGGACACACACCCGACGACGCAGAATGTACTTTAAAAATAATAAGTAAAAAGTACCTAATTTAATTTTTTCTTGCTTTTGGCGTATTGGTAACAATAGACCTTTGACAAGTCATAAAAAGGAAAACTTTGCAAAACATGGGAAAATATTTCTACTAAGCCTATACATACCAGTAGACTACATGGTCAATAATACGGTCAACAATAATTCAGACTGAGTTTGGATTTCAGGCGTAACTGTAAAAACGTTTCAAGAGATGTTGAGTTAATATCTGGGCATTAGAGATAGGCCTAAGTAGGTAGCGAAGCTTAAGTTATGTGATTATCTGAAATCCAGAGATTGGGAGTACAGTATATTTTACATTTTTTCTAAGCCAAATAATTCCTTCAAAACTGCCTTTGGGATGAATATTTTTAATTTATTAGTTTTCAACTTTGTTGCTTGAAGTAGCTTGTTTCTGACCTATAAATAATGAAAGTTTTATGTCAGGTATTTTACTTCTTACATTCCTCGGCGCTCAGTAAAGGTACGGCTACACATAGCAATAAAGGATACGGAAAGGACACAGACAAAATTCTGATGGGGTGGCTACACATATCGGGACACGGACAGGACATTTCTGAGTCGGAAGGCTGCGTGCGCAGCCGTCAAACGTTGGAAGGTTGCGCGCGCAGCCGTCCGACACTGCTCATCCCGCCGGCCGCCACACTCACTACACTGAGCTACCGTTATCATTTTCTGGTAGTGTCGGAAGGGGTGGCTACACATACCAGGACGGGATACGGACAGGACACGACAGTGGCGGATGAATGCTCGTCTGGCGATCCATCCGACACGGCGAATGTCCTGTCCGTGTCCTTTCCTGCTATGTGTAGCAGCTCCCATTTGATAACACAGGGAGCATTCATCAGAAACTGTCCTGTCCGTGTCCTTTCCGTGTCCTTTCCTGCTATGTGTAGCCGCACCTTAATGCACCGAAGCGGCGTAGAGCTTGTCAATTAGCTTATACTACCATTAGAATCACCACTTTCTTTCGTGGTTCTTGTTAGTTATACGGAGCCACTTGTTTACAGGGCACTGCCGGGGTTAGGTTAGGTATTTTATTGCTCAATTTGTCTGGAATACTTTCTTTAATTCAAAATTTTCCACCCTAAAATGATGAAACACAATTTCCAACATCCGTATAGATATATAGGCCAAGGTCAGCTCGTTGTCGGGATCATCCTTACGCCGCTCCGTAGTCAGGCAAGGTTTACTGAATGACTAAATGTGCATGTTATTTTCACTGTGAATAATTTTTGAAACAATTCTTGACTTATTTACTAATAGCAAACTAGCAGTTGCATTTTCTGCGATCTTCGTGTACATGGCTAAACTTATATTCTAGAAAGCTGAAATCAAAAACCATTCACCATAGAAGTGTGTAATTTTCACACAATGTTCAAAGAATACTCTTCTTTTGATTTATGTGTTTGTGTCAAGGTTTAAAATCCAGGCGTTAGGCCTATTATTAGTCTCAAGGTTTAAGTAAAAATAACCTTAAGAAACTAGAGGTATCATTACAACAAACAAGTAAGCCTACTATACCTACCTAAAAAGAAAAACGGGGCAAAATACGAGGAGCAGCTTTTATGAAGCCTAAACAGGGGTGCTGGAAAGTCTGGAAATGGCTTGAAATTTTTATTAACCCTCCATCGGGAGCATTGATTTTAAAACACACAAGGGCACTCACGGAGTTTACCTAAACGTGTACATGAATAGACAATAGTCAATTGAGTAAAAAACATTAAAATGTTGATAACACTATAGATAAAGCATGATATATGAATTATCACCATTATATAATATAGTAATAATTATTTTTTAAGTTTTATATGGTGTTTTAAAGATTGTTACTGACAGTTTATAAGTTATAAAAAATAATTATAAAAATATTGCACTTATAACTAATTAAAATTTATATTAATCAATTCATAGTTAAATATAAATATTGGTTGATTTAGATTTTTTAAAATTAATTATGTTATAACTGTATATTAGTTGAATAGTCTTGAAACACCGTATACTACAGAAAACAAAACAAAGACATTTAAAAAATCATTTAGGCCTACATGTGAGGTGGAAAGAGAAAAGGGACCCCTTTTTTTATAACATTGAGAGTTTTTTATTTTTATTTATATATACTTTTGAATTCTTCATTTAATTCCTAATAATTTGGCCCAAGACCCAATTCAATGGAGTCTACAATTTTTTTGTGAAAAGTTATAGGTCTTCGAAATTTTGTGATAGAAAAGGCTCATTTTGAGAAAAATCTATTTGAAATTTTCAAATAAGCATTAAACTTATATATTTTGTATTTGAAAGCTTACAATGCCCTCTTTGAGAAACCTCCTCGGAATAGTAATATTTGTATTAACTCACGGTAGTTTTGAAGAAAATAATGTTTTTTTCAAAGCTTGTCGTAAAAACTCGTATTTCCGACAGTTTTTAAACTCAATTCATTTTGGGGGAAATCATCCATCTGTTTTTGACCAATCCTTAAACTGTAAAAATATTCTTAGTCAGTTAATAGGTTACATACCTTCGTCTAACAGTTCATAATAATCGTATGCATATGTACAATGCATATGTATATGTATTATTTATTTATTGTGACTGTGTTGTGTTCGTCAATTTTATCATTTCAAAGATTCCTTTCCGGATGAAACATTTTCGTATTTGACACCTGAGGATGCTGCTGTAGCGGCGAAACATGTCGTGGATACGATTATTATGAACTGTTAGACGAAGGTATGTAAACCTTTTAACTGTCATAAATTCACAGTTCAAGGGCTAAACAATGGATTTAAATAAATATCCTTAGTTTTTTAATGGCAGAAGCTACGATATTTGTTGTGGGCTATAGACTACTGATACTCATTTAGAGTCAAATAATCAAAACAATAATTTTATGTCGCTTTTCTCCTCATAAAATTTAGTGAACCAGAAACAATTTCCTGAAACGAGAATGGTTGGAATAGATCTTTAAAGAAGATTTTATAGAGATTGTATAAACTGAACAATTTCTCACCTGTATTTTAATGGAATTATAGCTTGTACTCTCTACAAAAATTATAGCTATATTTATTAGACATGTAACGGATATCCGGTTACTATCCGGTATCTGGCCTATCCGGCCTTTTTTTTAATATCCGGTATCCGGCCGGATGACTCTAAATGTAAGAGAGTCTAGACTGTTCCTTCCAGGTGCAAGCTCTGAAACAGTGCTCATAGTCCTGGCACTCCTAACACTGTGGGGGTTATCTCTGTGGAGTGAGGAATGTTACCCAGAGATGGCTAAGTTTTAAAAGCCTGGTGGCCTCTTCCTCGGAAAGGTCAAGGACCACCAACCGCTGCTTTGTGGGCTTTTGTTACTAATTGGGTTGGCTAATGGAAACTCACTGTAGCGATCAAAAATCTCTCCAAGGTATTGACTACCTCAGGTGTCTCAGTGAAAGGATCGAGATCCCTCATCTCAACAGAGACCCGTTTTTTGAGTTGGGGGGGGGGGGGCCAATGCTTATCTCCTTCCTGACTTATGCCTTGAGAATCGCAGGGAATGTCCACATGTTGGAGCCCTTCTCCAGACGACATCCCCTTCTGGGTTGGTCATGCATAGTGGCACTCCCTGTATGGATCTCCCGAAAGGCCCGTTGTCCCTGAAGCGACTCTAGCGATAGTCGCTGAGCGATAGTCGCTGAGCGACAGTCGCTCCGGCACTGGTAGCGTTGTTTCAAATGGGACCGTTGTCCTTGAAGCGACTGCGACTGGCGCGGCTAGCGACTATCGCTCAGCGACTATCGCGGGTCCGGTCTGGGGGCAGGTTCAGTCGCAGTCGCGGAGCGATTGGTGTCATTTTTCACGTGTTTAGTTGTTATTCGTAATTTCTTCAATTAATACGGAACTGCAATGAAGATGAAAAGCTTCCTAAGGCGTCTTTTATATTAACTAGTGTGCTTATTGCTTGAAATCGAGCAATTTAATTTAAACTATGACGTGTTATTGTTAAATTTATTGCGTTTAGTTTTCCGACCAATCCAATAGTGATTAATTTACCCAAAACTACACATATTTACACCCGTATATTAAAAGATTTTGAATGCTCAACTTAATCCCATTATGCCTAATAATATTCGAATGGTAAAACTTCACATTTTAATTTTAGACATTGCCCTCAATTTTTGATTCTCATCAATTTTTGGCGAAACCAAGTACACATAAACCCTATCCATCCAACGACACAAAAACTTCGGTTGAGAATTATAGGTCCATTAAAAAGAAATCTATATATATATATACAGGGTGTCCCGGAACTCTCTGGAACCCTTTTGTATATTTGTTCCTTGCATCGAGACAAGAAAAAAACATCATACAAATAGTGGTCTAAAATCCATCGTTTAGCCGCTAGCCACCATTTTGTCTTTTTCACGTAATAATTTTTATTTCCGTAACGGATGGTTGTATTCAGTTCATATTTGGTATGAATCTTTATCATACTAATGTACATTTTCAGGAAAAAAGTTAATTTTTTCCACTGTTTATTTTCAAAATGGCGGCCATTTTTAATTTTTAAACTAAAATATCTCAAATTTGGTAAATTTCAAAAAAAATTTTACTTTGTACAAAAAAGTTGCTAAATTTAATTATCTAACCAAGAGTACCAAGTTTATAAGGATCTGATTACAAATAACGGAGTTATTGCAATTTTTCTGTGAAAATAGCCATAATTTGCATGAATTATAATGCAAAACCAATGTTTTTTTGGAGAAAAATCGCAATAACTCCGTTGTTTGTAATCAGATCCTTACAAACTTGATACCGTTGGTTACATAATTAAATTTGGCAATTTTTTTGTACAAAGTAAATTTTTTTTATATTTACCAAATTTGAGATATTTTAGTTTGAAAATTAAAAATGGCCGCCATTTTGAAAATACACAGTGGAAAAAATTAATTTTTCCCTGAAAATGTACATTAGTATGATAATGATTCATACCAAATATTAACTGAATACAACCATCCGTTACGGAAATAAAAATTATTACGTGAAAAAAAACAAAATGGCGGATAGCGGCTCAACGATGGATTTTAGACCACTATTTGTATGATGTTTTTTTCTTGTCTCGATGCAAGGAACAAATATACAAAAACGTTCCAGATAGTTCCGGGACACCCTGTATATATCCCTTTAGCCAGCGTGTTAAATAAGTATAGGCTAGATATATTAAAATAGCCTTCTTGTCTAGTTGAACAATATGTCATGAGTACCAATTCATGCAGCAAATAATATTTCCATGACATCTTCGTCATAGACATCCTCACCTGAAAGCTAATTTTTGTTTTACTTCTGCTTCAAACTCATGGTACATTTAAAACTGGCAATTCAGCATAACAATGCACTAGAATCGCTCTTTAAAAATCGCTTCAGGGACAACGACATGATTAGCGACTATCGCTGAGCGACTATCGCTCAGCGATTATCGCTCCGCTACTATCGCAAGAGTCGCTTCAGGGACAACGGGCCTTTAGGACGCCAGCATAGGTCTGGCTGCCCCATGCTCACAAGAATGGAGGAAGTCCCAGGTCTCGGTTTAGTTTCCAGGCAAGACATTCCGGCTGGGCTCAGTGACCATAAGCGCCAGAAGGTCTTTTAGTTCCCTCAGTTCAATTCACTTGCTTTAAGTGGAATATTAATTTTAGATTGTGAAATGAGTTAAAACATAAATTAATTTCCATACATTAATATAACCTTAATATGAGCATCATAAAACATCAGTGTCCCAAAAAATCTTATAACTTAAAAAAATCTTAGTTTTATTTAATTTCTATACGGTATTTCATTTTGAGATTAACTGTTTTATGTATGTTTTTTTTACTAAATTATTGCTTTCATTGGTAGAAAACTGCTATCCTGACTGCATTGTTAATTTTTTTTGTCAAAGTTCTTAACTTGAGTTTTGCAAAAACGTAAGCTAATATCTTCTTCATAATTGGATGGTAAACTATGCTTTACCAGAATTTTCAAAATCTGGACCAGCCGTCTGTACAACAGTCAACTCAACACTGCCCCACCCCCTGATGTGTCCCCTTACTTAAAGTCCTATTAGTAACAGTATCAACTCCTTTATCCTAATTTTCTTGTACCGGTAATACATTTCAATAATCAGGATTTTTGTTTTAGTGCAGTTGAACATTTTGACTGCACTTTGGGAAAAAAATCTTGAGGCTACAGTAAAACCCTTCAAACTGGATGTATTGGAATTTAAAGCAATTGTCAAGTTTAGTGAAAGCCGAGTTTTCCAAAGTAAACTTTACTGTGTTATATCAGCTTTCAAGGTGGTGAAAAAACTGTTGTTAGAGAGGAAACCATGTTAAAAGCTGAAAATACTGATCAGAAATTTCTATGCCTGCTGTCAATGACATTCAAAATGCAGAAAAGCTGCCACAACCATGATTAAATCATGTTTTAATGACTTAAATTCTGTCTAAAGTTGACAATTGCTACCTGGAAAACTTAGTTTTCACTTACGCAGGTGTCAAGTTCTCCGGAGTGGAATTTGTGGGGCTATACTGTAGGCTACTGGATTCTTCAATAGGCCTAGAAACATTTTGATGCATAATTTGTTAAAAGTATTTTCTCTCGGAAACTATGTAATTGCTCAATGTTAGGATTCTCTTCCTTCTAAAGAAGCCTTATCGTACTATCACTAAAATAGTATTATAATAGGCCTATTTCCTTTGCTTTCTTGTGTGGTATAAATTAATTTATTCTGAGTTTAAGTTGGATTTTAAAGACTCGTTCTGTACACAGAAAAGTTATTTCTTTGAATTGTTTCCTTGGAAGCATAACGATGCATCGGGTAAGCATGACGATAAAATGCAAAAGAGATTAAACAACAAAGGAATCAATTGAAATGATCTAGAATTATCAGACTTTATAATTCGTTTTATAAGTCAAGTTGAACATAGCAGGTTCTCAACATTGATTTTTATACACCGGAAATGTAGGTAGTGAAAGCAAGAGAGCCTTAATAACAAATTAATTTTCAAATTATGACCATCCCCCTTCTTTATATCTTTGAGTCTGAAATGAAATGAAAATAGTTTTATTCCAATTTATACAAAATTATCAAGTTCTTTAATAAATAAAATATTGTATTATTCTAAAAATTAGCTAATTTTATGGAATAGGCCTACATGGGCAGATCCCTGTCAGTGCTATAAAAATAAAACACTATTGCTGTTAATGAGTGGACTTAATGCATTTGAAATTGTAGGGGAAAAATTATTCAAGGAGAATATTTGTTTGATGACAACAACCCAGATGTTCTTAAGATTGGCGTTACAATGTCAATGACATGAGGTGAGACAGAGGGGAGGGGAGAGGAAGGGTCATGGGACTTGTCTACATGTCCGAAATAGTTTAGTTTGATAAGAGCCTCTGCCTCCTCAATTGAAATAGTGCTAAAAAAGCATTGGTGCGGCTTAAAAAATATTTATTGAGGGTGAATTAAATAAATCGTTTGTTCTATAAAATTTACTCAAATTTCTAAATGCTTAGTAACTTTGCTTCATAAAAGCAATTTGTTGTTGAGATTGAGCTACCTGTATCCAAAGTGGAAATACCAGTATTTTGAGAATATTTTGTAAAATGTTGGTGTGAAACTGAGGAAAAAATAGTATTGAAATTATTAGAGATATGAACTGATATATAGGGGTGTCTTACTGGTGAAATTCAAGTTTCACGGGAAAGAGCGTTAGTGGAGTACCTCCAAGACTTTTGAAATCCAACTCCAATTTTGAACTTTTCAAAATTGTTTTCTATATAACTTTCAAAGGTTCTAAAATGTAGATTGATAACAAGCCCCCCAAGTCAAAATTCCAAACGAAAGCATAGACTGAATATAAGCAAATTATGCAAGTTTAATTTCTCTGTCATCTAAAATATCTGCCTGGTGTTTGGAAGAGTATTATATTTTTTAATATTTTGTTTAAGAAAGGCTATATGCTCTGAACATTTCAACCTAAAATAAAAATTAAAATATCCTCAATTATTTATAATTAAAATTTTTTCTATGGGATTGCAAATGCAAGAAAGATTGTTTATATTACCACAAAAGTGAATGCGAGAGGGTATCGCAATCAGTGATATTGTGGGAATACATCTTAGAATAAAAAACTTAACACAATGTAAAACCTAAACGTGTAAAAAAGTACAACACTGAACATACCATGATGCCAGACATTTTTTAAAACTGCGCTGGTTAAAACTTTTTAATGCCAACTTAATAATATCATGGATGAAAATTTATCTGAATGTTCAAAACAATGTAAAAGATATCAACGAAATAGATATTTAACAACATAATGTGATATTCCTTAAAATATCGGTTTTTATAATGTGTTGACACAACACACACTACCGAACAAGATCACTTGTGTTGATCACTACCTAACACGACTCCCATAAACCTGACCCATCATTGGCCTGATGACCATTGTTCTGACGGATAGAACAGGTATGGGAATAAGTACTTCTTTGAATTTATAACATGTTATGGAGGTTTAAAACAAATTAGTTGTGTATTTGTATTGTTTACCTTTAGGTATCAGTTTTGTATGCAATAGCCTAAGTTCAATAAACTACTTGAAATCAGTAAAGTGTATAGTATAAATAGAGTAGGCCTAACTAATAAATATGCAGATTACACCGTATAAAAGAAACTTTGCACGGTGTAACCTTGTTAATTTCTTTCTATTTATTTGTTGATTGTTATTTAAAAGTATATTTTTGTTTAGAATTTGTCTAACTTTGACTATATACTTCCCACAATTAATCTAAAAGGGGGAAAAAAATACTAAGCAAGGCTTGTAGCGATTTAGGTAGATGAATCCCCAAAAAATATCTTATGTTTAGCCAACTGGCCAATTCGTACCTATTACTATTATTACAGTTAGTCCATTTTGTCCTTTCTATCATATAAATTTTCATACTTTATGTTTAAATTTAAGTTCTCATCCAAATTTAAGTTTAATTCATTTTTATTCCAGTTTACAAGTAGGTTTACACCAGCTTTTAGTTTATATACAAAATTATGTTTTACTTACAAGTTAACTTTTGCAATATTTTAGCTTCCTTCATAACGAAAAAAACAAAGCTTTTTTAAAAGTTCCATTTAGTGAATTTTTAAGCTAGGTAAGTGTAGTACATTCAAACTCTGTTTTAAATTGCTGGGGTTAGCTACCCACTGCGACTTAGCTCCTTAGATTCTGCAACTTAACCATTCAAACATCACCTTTGAGGTCATGTTGCCATGAGCAGTAATTTGGTGTAGGCTGTCTGAATCTCCGCAGGTCTGGTTTCTCGTTGCTTGGAAGTGAAAAGGATCTTAAACCTTCTGTTTTGATTAAAAACTAAAAGAATGAATTAATCTATAATATGATAGCCTATTTTACACATAATGTGATTAAACAATAAATTAATTCATAACAATGATAAAACACACAATTAAGGTTGGAAATAACCATATATGCTTTTTAGGTGGGTCATAGAAATAAACCCTCAGAGACATTGTGGTTTGGGTGTCTACCTGAGTTGCATTCAAAAAATCAAACCATTATAATTAACAGGAATTAGAAAATGTTAAGCACTTATTTGTTATGCGGATGCAACTAGATTACTGTGTTGTGCAGCTTTTTGGTTAGGTGTTTTATTTTTCAAAGTGTCAGAAATACCATTAATTCAAAACAAGTCTCCTTGTAACGATGAGTCGTACGGCCGGCTGTCTGGACGACTTTAAATGAGCCAAAGTCAGTTATTAACGGGACAACTGGAGCATCCTTCCGCTGCTCCGCAGTCTTTGTTGATTTCGAAGTGGTTAGCCGCTTGTGTTATCTTCACTGTGAATGACATTTTAAAGTAAAGGGTGACTTGTGGGAACCGGATGAATTTGAAACAGTTGCTATGAGCCTGTCGTTGCTTGAGTTAGGGAGATCCAGGTTAAATGTCTTGTTGTTGTCTTGAGTGGTCTTGCTAGTTTAGTCTAAATGTAACGAGTCCATACAGCATCTTTTTCATACAACACTTTAAAAACTGTAAATTTATCATCACACAAAGCATATCTTCAAATTCATAATTCGAAACAAATTTTTAAGCTGAATTTCACACATTCAGAAAAACAGGAACAACAGAAAAAAAGCAAAACTGTCATTTAAGAATAGTAAACACAAGCTTAAGCTCCTGTGCTTGTGTGCGTGCAGTTTGACTGCCTCTGGGTTGCAGCATTTTCACTATGGCATATTTGTGGGTGTTTTCACTTTTTTTAGTTTTGAATGACATTTTTTCTAGTAGGTGAGGTGAATACTATTTATCTCCTTCCTATTCATGGGTATCACTCATCTTTTTTTGTTTTGTAGTGCGAGACGACAAGTCCAATAATCCAGACGACAAGTCCAATAATCCGTTGGGAATCCAACTTTGTTAATTGAATGTACACAAACACATACAGACACACACACGACCATAAAAATCAGAAGGTATATACTGGCATTTATACTGTCTCTACGCACTCCTGATAATTCGCGGAACCAAACAACGTTCCACGTCTTCAGGGGGGAATTCCCCAGTTCGCCGGTTGCGTAATCGGTCCAAGCGCCCGACCACGACTCTTGCACACTTTTTTTTCACTTTTTACGCTTAATGGACCGTTTGGCTTTTAATTTTTTTCTGTTTCTTTTTTATCAGAGTTCGTAAACTTCAGCTTAACAATTTATTTTGGCTTGGAAGTTTTAGTTTAAAACAATCTTTTAATTTGGAATTCAGATACGCTTTGCTGTGGTTATAATGTACAATTTTTAACAAAAAAATTTGTATGAAATAATAAGTTCCTATATTGACTATACATTTAGACTAAAATGGCAAGACTTACTCAAGACAACAACATAACCCAAATATCCCTAACTTGTTAGGTATTTATGTTTATTCAGTTTTTATGTAGTTTGGTTATGTTTTGTCAGGTTAGCATAGAAGTAAATAATGGTAGATAAGTAAATAAATAAGATCGGTTGGCCGTTCCCGTGGTGTAAGTCACGGTACTGTAAGGCTTTGGTCCACCTGCATAGAAAACAAGAAGTGCAGGCCTTCCACGCGAGAACTAGGCTATCTGTTAATTGCTTCACTAAAAGCCATATGATGATTTTTATTTTAAGTAAATAATGGTTCCAATATCTTCGTTTACTCATGAGGGTTTTTTTTTTGTGGGAGAGGCAGGAAAAATGCATTACGCACGCCGGGGGCCAGCCTGTAGTGTGGGACTCCACTAAAAACCTCCTCTACTCTTTAGGAATCTAGCCTGGGATTGTTTGTCACATTACATCAGGCAAGGCCTAAATTAGCCTAGGCCCGTTGGGCTTACTCCTTGACCAGCTGCACAGTCAGAGGGTCTGAGTCGCTTAGCGGACCAGATCAGTCTTTTTTCTAAGGAGAATGCAGTTGAATGAACTGTTCAAACACGTCCAAACACAGTGCATCCAGTGTTTGGAAGCACTGTGACAAACAGTCCCAGCAGCCCTCATCCACCAAGATTTTGACAGACCGAGTCCACCGAAAATTCACCAAAAGTTTGTGTGGCCCCTAGGCAGGGCTCTTCTCAACGGGGGCAGCGGGAGAAGTGTTCCGCATCGTCAGGAAAGCCCGGGCATGCAGTCCGGTGAACCGGTCTTGCCCATCGCGAACAGGTACGACTGAAAATAGCCGTGACCTGTCATTAATTGGGTTAGCTAGTTGTTCACCTCCCCATGCCGCCTTTTCACCCATGGTTGGAACTGCTTGATAAGTGGTGCAGTCCATCATCCTCGGGTGTTGTGCTCCCAGCTGTGTTGCCACTGAGAGAAGGTTTGGGAGCGCTCTTCTGTTCTCGCCGTGTCCTTGCTGATCGCTTAGCGGTCCAGATCAGTCTTTTTTCTAAGGAGAATGCCCAGGACGCACTGTGACAAACAGTCCCAGCAGCAATCATCCACCAAGATTTTGACAGCCTAGTCCACCGAAAATTCACCAAAAGTTTGTGTGGCCCCTAGGCAGGGCTCTTCTCAACGGGGGCAGCGGGAGAAGTGTTCCGCATCGTCAGGAACGCCCGGGCATGCAGTCCGGTGAACCGGTCTTGCCCATCGCGAACAGGTACGACCGAAAATAGCCGTGACCTGTCATTAATTGGGTCAGCTAGTAGTCCACCTCCCCATGCCGACGTTTCACCCATGGTTGGAACTGCTTGATAAGTGGCGCAGTCCATCATCCTCGGGTGTTGTGCTCCCAGCTGTGTTGCCACTGATAGAAGGTTTGGGAGCGCTCTCCTGTTCTTGCCGTGTCCTTGCTGATCTTGCCTTGTTTCTGATAACTCGCCTTCCTATCTCCTGCGAAGAGCTTGGCAAGGATGACTCCGGCGACCACCAGGACGGCGGCTCGGACACTCATCCTAAAAGTAACACTACATCAAAATGTAATATACAACACAAACATTTTAATCACGCACATGATATGTCTAGTAGGAACAAAGCGACAGTGAGTGATTGACCTTTTTATACCTTGTAAATCATATCAGTTTTTGTCAAATAATTGATAAGGAAGATAACAGAATCAAGATTGGCATATTCTAACCTCACCTAAAATAACCTCATGAAATCACATTTAATTCAAATGTAAAATGGGTGGCTCCTATAACCGACAAGTACCAAAAAATACTTAAAATGAAACCTAAATGAGGAAAATACACCCAGGGCTGGTTTTTTTAATCTGCCACCCATGGGCCCTAAGCATATCCCCCGCCTCCCCTCCCGCAACTATGAGACCATTTGTCAAACCCAAAATAATATTTTTGGCGACCGTTCCATGATCACCACTATTTCCAAACATATGATTTATTTTTACAAACACATGTTATATTTTCAATGTTTATTTTATATTCAGTTACCTAGGCTGTTTACTTGGATGCTAAGTAAAATATTTCTTCACTGTTCCTTTTCACATTGGCTACCCTGTAGTTCTTGATTTGTGCTCTTAGTGCCTCTTCTGACATGGCAAAAAATAAAACAGTATCCTCAAAAATAAATTTAAATAATGTCATTGCTTCATATAGGTCATAACCTAACTAATCTGAGAATAGGTAGAATGCAAACAAAGACTTTGTATATATTTGAAATGTAAACAGAGAATTTATAATTTCTTTTGATACTATTTCAGGGTATCCTTGTTACTATTAATCTGCTGAATGGTTCATGCCAATCATCGTAAATCTATTATTATGAAAATTAAAAAAGATCACCCTAAATTTCAAATTACATTTTTGCCTTATCATTGATAACAAGAGTTGAAAGCCCAATGCTCCTCCATCTTATAATTTTTCTCAATCACACTGTTGTCTACCAACAATGCAAAAAATAAAATATGTTGTTCAAGCTTATCATAAATATTTAAGCCATATATAGATTTTTATTATCGCATTGTAGTTCAAACTTTTGCTGACTGCTGTTTCCAAGTACTCTCAGTAGCAATGTTGTCTGCCATTGAAAACTTCCAACCATTGCAGTGCTGATGATTCACACGTGCTGATGATTCAGCAAGTTTACGTTTGAAGATAAATTTATGCTAGCCTACATACAAGAACATGCCAGATTCACAATATAAGGATCACTTTCTTTTCGTAATTATACATTTCATATCAGCTATGGAACCTAGCACAAGTGTTGAAGATAATTCTTCTTTTTTGGATGCTTAATATTCTTAAATGCAGTTCTGTGAACCGGTCTTGACCATACCGGCAAGATACTTAGGCTTTAATCTTTTTCCATTTGTTGTCTTTTCTGTTGCTATTATTTGAGAAAAGCCTGTTTTCTAATCCATAGCCCAAGTTTCAAGGTCCTAGATGTTTATTTTTGTTTTATATTTGATCATTCTAGATGTGTACTTATCTACTCATAAAAATAGGAAATAAGAGTAATTTAGGAAGATGTTTGTTAAACCCATGCTACCCTGAAACACTTCTGCGCAGTAGCATATTGTGACTTTATTTTTCAACGAACAACAAACTACTGTATATCACATTACTTTTTTGCATTGCAAAATATTCCTTTTTGGTTATTACATCCCCTCTCTATTGTGTATTGAGATTTTTCAGTGTACGTTGACGGCAAGGTTTTTAGTCTTTTATGCAAATCTACTGGGAAATATAAATCCCGTAATTGTATCAGTAAATTAAATTAATTTGTTATTTCTAATATAAAAACACCAGCTCTAATCATTTATCTGGAAATACATTGTAACCAGGTGATGGTAGGCTGGTATTTTCTTGGTCATGATACAGTTGACTCTCGCTAACTCAAAATTCACAGGACTACGAATTTTCTTCGAGTCACGCATAATTCAACTTACGAATAGTTCGAGTTAGAGAGCTATTTTTTCTTTTTTTTCGTTGAATTTGACTTACAGAGTTAACGAATACTTAACTATTGCGGCGGAAGACAAACGCTGTGCTGGATGTGTCACGTTCTCTTTGCAACCTTTGAGCAGCGGTTTGGATTTGCAGAGGTCCGCAGAGAAAACTTAGAGATTTAGAGGTAAAATTCTACTTATGGAGGTAAAGGGCAATTTTTAATTACACTTATTCACTGAAATTTAAATTATATAGGTAATTTTTTATAACTTCTACATACAGAGGGAAAATATAACTGTAAAATTATTTTGACTTATGTATGGGTTTTCATTCAACTTAGACAGGTTATTTCAAGGGGATTGGAAATAATTTGAGATACTTAGGCTATCGAACTATCGAGGTTCGAGATATCGAGAGTCGACTGTATTACACTTCTATAAAAAAGCTTTGCCTTGGGTCCAGTTTCTATTGAGTTTTTTTAGTTAGTGATAGAAAGAACTTATGAACAATCCAAGAACATCAATATCCTGATCAGTTGTGAATTTAAAAACATTGTCGTAAGATTTCATCATGAGAAAAATGGTGTTCTTTTTTTAAATTTTTATGTAAAACCTGAAAGACATCGCATGATTGATGAGTTTTCTAATGTGATGCCGACAGTAAGGCAATAATTATAGATCTAACTTATTTATTTAAAACAGATAGGCCTATGACTTATTTTAAAATGAGATAACTGTACTAAGCGAATGAATATTTTATTAGGTTTTACTTGTACATATGATTAAATATTTAGAGTTTGTAGATTTAAAGAATTTGTAAAACGAGGGATCCAGAAGACAATTTAATTTAGTTACACAGAACCACTAAAGTAATAAATGTAATTTTAGTTTATTTTCTTCTGAATTTACTTAGGTTCTTTTTTATTTTTGTTTAGGGATTGGAAACAACTGTAAACGACAAGAAAAAGATATATATAGACAAGGTTGGGGCGTTGATGTCCGTTCTGGAAAATGTCTTGAGCGGGTATTTGTCACAAGAACAAACCTTGCTACTGTTTGAATTCCTTCACAGGTAGGACTTATATTTTATTTCATTTATATAATTGAACAATTTATTTTCACTGTAAAATATTTTTGCTCACTCTAAAGGCTATGTTTTGTTCAAGGTCCAGAAATTAATTAAAACACTTTAAAAATACTCAACCCTTAATTTTTTGTAAAATCTCATAATTTTGTTTTGTTAACTTTGTCATTAGAGTGTTTATGTTTGTACTTACTGGTTGCTTTTAATTTGACTTGTGCAACTAGAGCTAAGATAGTATTTTCACCACAAGATGAAAGTTTATTTAGAGTTAAACACCCAGCATTTTTAAGGTCAATACTTTTTCAGGATACAACTGTTAATTTTAATTCCATATTTTAAAACAGCTGGTTTAAGGTTAAGGTTGTATAGTTTTGCGTAAACTCACCTTTGGGGTTTTCGAAAAGAGATACCTTCCATCTATTTCTACTGACATTATAACAAAATTAATATTCCTCTCATGTCTTCATTGTAAATTTCATGTTTGGCAGTGGTTTATATAACTAGTTCACATCAATTTATAACAGAAATTTTGCCGAGTCTTTATAACAGGTCTTAAAAGTTAGGTACTTGTTTGTTATGCAAAAACCACCAGTTAACAATGTGCCGGGGTGGTTAGGTTAGGAATTTTTCGCTTAATTTGTCTGTAATACTTTCCCTAACTCAACAAATCATCTAAACTGATGAAACACTCAGACTGTCCGGAAAGCTATAAATACAGTAGAAGCCCTCTAGACCGGCCTCGGATGGTTCAGCCGCCGGATAATTAGGGTGCAGTATTCTGGAAATGAAGTGTTCAGCTTCGGGCATTTCTCATGGGAAAAATAGACATGAGTCAACTTGTCCCATGTTATATCACTAAAATATATCAGTTCAATGGACGATTTCTGGGCTTTAAGGATGTCTTCTAAAACTTTTTGTTAGTGTTCTATTTTATATCGTTATCTTTTTGTTGGGTGTTTCGCGGCTCGATCGTCGATGTAACACGGAATTTAGGTCACTGGACAGATTCTGTCGATTTTATGTTCTTATTTATACGTGAGGGCCTTGACAGAAGACCAGTATTTATACATTGACAGAAGACTAGTATTATTATCTGTTTAACGCAGGTTTATTGTTAGCAACCGTTTGTACGTTTCCGATTGCCATTTTGGTGCTACAACGTCTGGGAGGGAGCAAATCATGATGGTTAAAAAGTTGATACATATCGTTGATTTGGCATGTGATACCTTCATTGTTAAATACATATAATAGTTCATTGTTGGAACACACATATAATACAGATCTCTATTTAATCCATTTAATAAACCACCGGTTAATCTGGCCATTTTGAAATCCAGCCGGTGGTCCGGTCCTAAGGTGGCCGGATTTGAGGGCTTCAACTGTAGGCCAAGGTCAGGTCGATGACGGGGGTGTATTTTTCCACTCTATAGTCAGGGTTGATTTACCAAGTGATTAGGTGCATGCGTCATTTTCAGAGTAAGTTGACATGTTAAGCAATAATAACAAATTTAACTCTAACTGCCGCAGCACACTTTAAACTTAGCTGAGTACGTGTAGTGGATCAACGTGGTGGCCATGGGCGGTGTTGCGTTTGGCAAGATCTTTGCAGACATGGCTATCTTTTGGGAATCAGAACTCAGGGACTGTCACAAACTGAGCCTTGTAGTTTTCACACAGTGTTTATAGAATACTCTTCTTCTGATTTGTGCATTTCTTTTAAGGTTCAATTTAAAATAACTTAAATAAACTAGGGGCTTTTGTATAACAAATGAGTCCTATAGCTAAGATTAAGTGTCTACTAAAGTCAATTAAGCTACTTATTTTTTAAACAGATGCCTCTTTTTACCTTATTTGAGGTAATCATTTAATTTAGACGACATGTAAGATACTAGATTTGGCTACTTTGAAAATTCAAGCTTCCTAAAAAGTATAAAATTATGAAATACAAATTTGAATAACAACACTTAATCATGCAAATTTATAATGAAACCTTTATCATACAACTTATCATATTTAAGGAAAATACTGCATCAAGAGTTATTTTAAGATATTGACTTGACCTGTTTGATATAAAAGAAAATATAAAAATATATTGATTACTGCTGTGATATGGCTACATTACTAAAACCATGTGTGTATGCCTAATAAATAGTTGAAATTATACTTAAAAAGATTGCTTTTCATTGATACACTTAAGCAAACAAGAATTGGACGAAAAGGTTATATAAGTACTGAAAAAGTAAAGTAGTACTGAAAGGGTTCAACAAATTTCTGTATCAGCTAAGTAGTGGTTTATTATTTAAACCACTAACTTATTTGTTTTATTTATTTCAAAAAATATAAATGAAAAACAAGATATATTTCACATACAGCTACTCCTGGCTTCTGTAGGAAATATTCGAAAAAAAAACTTTATATTTCCCTTTGGTCGGTTCATTATTGTTGAACAATTAAAAACGATAAAACTTAAAAAAGTACAAAGATTTAAAAATATATCAACATTCTCTAAAAAATACATAATAATTTATAAGGCTCTATTGCAAATGAACATAGACGGGAATTAAAATGTTGAAAAAATGTGCTATTATATTTACAAATGTACATAGCACAGCCATGAATCAGACATACCCAATGTAAATCAACCAGCTTTTTATCAGAAAAAGATTAAATCTCAACTGGTATTCTGTATCTTTGAGTCAAAAAATCAAAAATTTATTCATCATCAATACTAAAACAGGCTTGCTCCCAATTAAAATGAAGCATAGTTTATCTATATCATTTTTTGGAAAACCATTCTTGTCCACTTCCAATTCTTCATTCACAACCAATAATAGCAATTTGACTAAACTAGTATAGCTAAAATTCTAACGTAGCAAATGTGATATGACGTTAAACAAATGATAAATAATAAATAAAACAAGCCTAAAACATAAAAAATGCAACAATTACTAAAAGACAACCACTAAAAATTAAAAATTAAACTAAAGAGCTTTTAATAAAGTACTTAAGATTTTGTTGTCACTCAGTTAATACATGCAGAACTTGTTTGAGAAACAACTATGATGTACTATTAAATTAAGTCTGCATATGCATCCAGACCCATAGAACTATAAATAAATAAATATCACTTTATTGTCACAAAATATTTCACAATCCCAGCGGAGCTGGCGAAACAGGTGACATTGTCGTAGCAAAATAAGACTAAAAACTACAAAAACTAGAGTAACAAATCATACACATTTATTGGTCATTCAAATAATCTGCAATCGAATAACAATTCTTTTCCAAATGTACTTCTTAAACTCACTCTTAAACTTTGAAATACTGTTAATTTCTTTTAAATTCGCTGGTAGACTGTTGTAAATACTTAAACCCATGTAATGTGGAGACCTTTCATACAAGCAAAGGCGATGTCTTGGATACTGTTAATTATTTTTAAAGCGTGTAGGATACTGATGACATACAACGAATCGGGGAGTAAGCACCCTGGTTTGTTATGGATTATTGAGGGAAAACATAGAGCATCTACGGGGATTTAGTGATGCACATTAAACAGAAGCGTAGGTGACACTGCCTTGCAATAAGGTGATACTGCTTTGCAATAAGGTGACACTGACTTCAATCCAGCACCATCACCCTCTGCCCTCTCTCAGCCTTTTTTTCGCTCATGTTGACACTTCACAGTCATGATACAAAATAAACTGTTTTATGAAAACTTGCTTGACTTCATGGGAGGATGACTTATTTTGAAAAAGCATGTCATTTTACTTAGCTATGAAATCATAAAACTTCTGAATATTTCTCAAAAACTCATCAACCAACTAACAGGATATACGTAACATGTGGACGGAACAAAGTAAAGTTAAAAAAGGCTGGTAACCTCTTAAAAAAAGGTTTCTTTTGAAAAATCTAGACTCTATTTCCGAATCCATCAATCTATGGAGCTACAATTTGGCCAAGGTGTACGAGTCCAGTAGGCCTACCAGCAGAGTGGTACAGAGATAGTTGAAAATGTGTGACTGTTTGTAGATATAAAATGAAATGCCTACATTCATTCGTTTACAATTCCTTAAAATATAGGCCATTTCTCGGAAGTAAGCACTGGCTAGCTCTAGCAAGCATTAAAGCAGTACTGTCAGTGTAACATGCTTTCACAATGTTATGAATTAAAATAATATTTTGTGCCTTAAATAATTTTTTTGTTTGAATTGTCTTTTTTATTAGCTTACTGTTTTAACTAAGAAACGTAAAACAATTGCCTAGTTATTTAGTTTTGGGAATATTCCTAACCACTTTTTGTACACTTCGAAAACATAACTTGAGAAACAATTTCATGCAATACAGATTTGAAAATGTATTAGAAATGTTATTGTGAAATTTCAACTCTTGTGTATTTTTATTGTCGTTTCTTTGTAGATCACCATTGAAACACAAGACGGATCTTTGCAAGCCTCTTTGTAGACATTTGTTTGACAATAATCTTGCTTATGATTTTTCATTGGTCTTGATAAAACCTGCTACTAAAACCATCTGTTTGTTAAAAATTTTGGCCAACTTTAGTTCCTGCATTCAAAAACCAAAAATAAAAAAGTTTGATTAACTCAGTAAAAAAAAAATTTTTTACATTTTAAGTTCACACAGAAAATAAAATCTTTGTGATAGGCCTATATACAATAATCAACATTTATACAAATTATATAGCGTAACACCGTAGGTGTCGTGCAATTGGTGATAAGACATTTCAGCTTATTGCTTCCAAGTATTGTTCCAGAGTCACATGCAGTTAAATTGCTGATAGGTGGACTTTTTATCTCTCATGAATTCTTTCCTGTTCTCTCTTCTCAGAATTAATTATGTGCAACATTCGTTTTAGAGTCTCTACAATTTCCTTTCAAGACTACAAATTGTGACGTCAGACCTTATTGATTTTGTTATGAGAATTTACATTCCTGTTACCGTACTCATTACTGAACAATACATTATTTATTTGAAAACATAATTTTAACATCTGATAGGGTTAAATCTATATGTAGATTTAATAATTTAAATTGATAAAATCAGTCGAGACAATTTTTAGGTGATATATTGTTCTATCATTAAGGTGTAGCTACTATATTCAAGATAAGTTTTTATGAGCCATAAAATGTTGGTGAACACTTAACAATCTTGTTAATTTTAAAATATATCACAGTAATATAAAAGACATTATTATGCTTCTTTATCAATGAGAAAATTTTTACACTTTCATATCTCATGCACCACACGATTTTGGTTATTATGGAGAGTGTGAGTTAAATTTAACGTTTTGTTCACTATAGTAAGTCTAAGAAACAAGAATGATCATTAACATTATTTTAGTGTGAAGAAAGTAACACATTAAAACTTTTTCCCATGTTAAGTCAGTCATGTTTCCTTTACATTATAACAATATTCACAAATCTACTTTTCTTATAATTTATTTAATCTTTTTACTCTCTTTCATTTTTATCTCCTTTACTCCCATGTTGTTAGGAGCACATACATAGTCTACATAAAGCAAAGTAATCATGATTGACGTAGGGGTTGTAGGGGTTGTTTACTGTTTACTGATAACAAATTTGCAATTTTGTAAGTATCAGCCGAAACATTAAATAATGAGTAATATCTCAAGTTGTGGAAATAGATTAATGTTGTGTAAATATATCGTACAGGATTCTTGATAAGCCACTGATGTAAAAAATTATCAACATTTTTATTTAAATCTGTGGCATCGTGCACCTGTGTAAATTGAAGTGAAAACTCTAAAAATAAAATAAGGTCTTTCTTTGCATAAAGTTAAATCCAGGGTCGTTGTAGCTCTTTTTAATTTTCACTTAGCAGGCTGACCAACCCTTTAGGATGCAATCAGTCATGAACCATGTGATCCATTGTTTGAAACTCAACTCCGCAGCAGCTGCATGAATGGTTTTAAAGAAAGTAACAGACGTTTAGCCCTTTAGTTGCAATGGGTGTCAATCCCGGTATTAAATCATTAATTCTCTTAGTCGAATAATTGAGAGTAGTAGTTTAGGAGTTAATGTAATATGAACTACGAATATCTCAATGCATTGTCACAAAACCAACTCGATACAAAGTGAATTTGTTAATTTGTGGTTTAAGAAAATATTGTTAATCGAAAGGGCTTTATAACGATAGAAATACTGTAGCTGGTACGTTCAACATCAGAGGCACTTGAGGTACGGCAGTAATGGAATTTCCGACTCCAAACTAGAGGCTTAATAAACAAAAACTGTGAGTATCTATATAATCAAGATTGTGAGCACTTGGTGTGTAATTTATTGTGAATTCAAGTAAACATTGATCACGGGACCGCAGGATAGTCATTAATGAATCCGGGATTGACACTCCTACTACTACCCCTCGGTAAGCAACCAGCTGTGATACGCTACGCACCTGTTGTACTTTGTGTACAGTACAGTGTTAAAACGAGGGATCAGAATTCCACCAGTTGTGGAGTGGCAGTGAAGGTTTTTGCTGACATAAAACTCTTATCAATTGAATTAGATTATACTGACAAAAAATCATCAAAATATTGCACAAAATATCTCAGTTCATAACATGGTGCGAACAACTACCTGATACCAACATAACTTGATAAAAAAAATAGCACCGGGAAAACTAAGTATAGTTTTCCTTTAAAATATAAACGGTATCAGTTAACTGACACATACTTTCTCCCAAGAATATAAAACAAGGTGTTAAAAGATTCAAACATTAATGTCTTGATGACTCAGTCGGATAGCTACCAGCTGAGCAGCGCTCGTTTGACCCTATGAGCGTCTGTGACTTTTAACAACGTACTGCGTTTACCGCTAAACGAAAAATTGAATTTCCTCCGTAACCACTTGACGTAGAGCAATAATTTAAAATACTGGATTATTTATTTTTTTGAGCTTGATTTAATGGTGATAAGTAAAATTTATTTCAAGATAACAGCTATTTTGAAAATCCAAAAAATAGGGTTTTTAAACACTTTTTATTGTATAACATTTGAACGCGCATTTTCTCGGACACTGTACAGCAATAACTCAATTTAGTTTAATCCAATGTAATAAAATAGCTTTGTTAATAAATGTTTGTACAAAATGGTCGTATTATTTAAAACGGGGGAATTGTCTTGCGCTTCGGTAACTAAATTAAAAGTAGACAGGTAGGTTTGGTTTTATGTTTGGAGTTATTCCTAGTCAAGTAGTGGGGAATGGATTGGTAGTAATTTTTTGGTCTTAATCATTATCCAAAAGGGTCATGTGTGGTGGAACCAAATCAGTGCTGTAAAAACGTCAAAATTGTCAAGTGAGTGTGAAATGGCGTATTGACAATTTATTTGTATGATTTTTACCATGAAACTATCATAAAAGTAAATGAAAATTGTAAAATAATTTTGTGTACACAAAGTAAAATAATGTCCCTCCTCACTCTCCCTTTAAGATTACATAAACTTTGCACACCTCCTACAATTTTATAATTTTGGTGCTAGAATTTTATTTAATAATAGTTTATACATCAATTTTAAAGTCAAGAGGGCAATATAGGTTAGGAAATGACCAAAGCTAGTGTTCTAACTATCTCATGAGTAAGTTAAATGCTGAATACAACCGTTGCATACACTACTTCATCTCCTACCAACTTAAATTTGGTAAATCACTGTAAAAATAAAGTACAGTTGGTTGCACGAGACGTGAGACAGTGTACCAGATGCGCGGGAGCAAAAGATGCTATTGCGCATGCCCGCCCACTCGCCGCTAGAGTGCAGCACCGCCAGTCAGCTGTTAGCTCTTCTCAGGTGCAGTTCGCTAAAAACATCCTAAAAACATTGACTCAATAATATTCAGTGAAACATTGAATTTGAATCAACTAAATATCAAAAACTGTTTATAGTTACTGTTAATGATGGTTGAGCTGTAATTTATTATTACTTTTTTGTTTTTTAACATGTTTAATGGTTATTTTGTTACCGAAATAAAAGCTAGGACAATTTGGAGAATGTGCGGTGCCAGGCTAGTACACCGTCAGCCGCCCCTCCCACTCCTACTCCATACCCCTCCCAGCCCTCTGGTCCCCTCCCCCATGCGTGGACTGTCTCACGTCTCGTGCAACGGCCTGTAACAAACATGTCAAAAATTTATAGGTTGTAGGCATTAGGCCTATTCCAAAATGTAGCCACACTCAATGCCGCTTGACCTAAACGTCATTCTCACTCACATTATATCACACTCTGTTGAGCTTAGGCACATGAGGAAACTAAAACATGAATTATAAATTTTAAAAAAGCTGATGAGGGAATTGTGTAATTTCTATTATAAGCCTAACGCTACTTTGGTCAAATGCCAAGTTCTTATTGGTCTATAACCTGTATAATGAATTCACTAAGCAACGGGTTCGTATTTGTTTTAATAATGCACCATTTGATGATGTTGTTTTTACATCATTTTATTGGTGCTCATTGCCTTGCACGTAGGTAAATATTTACATTAACTTATATTCTGAAAGGGAAAGTTTAAAGACTTCTGTAAATGTATTGGAGTCATTCTACCATGCTCTAGTTATCAGCATATTTAGAGTGAAAAGGAATAAAGGTATTGTTTCGATAATTAATTCTTAGATTGTATGGTCTAGTTTTTTAATCGTCATTATTTTTAACGACCCTTAAATAAAGATGTGAGTAGCTTCAATGTCTACATTTTTTGTGCCCTAAAAATTGTTCTTGTTCTTTAGTCCTGTTTTGATAGTAATTACGTGGAAATAACTGTATTATTAAGTAAAGACGTATTCTATACAAAGAGTTGTGCTATTTGAATTTCAATAATTATACAAATCTATTGAGAATTTTGCCTTTCAGAATATATTAACATGTAACCTATAATAAACTATGTTTAAAAACGTTTGAAATTAGGTAATTCCTTTATATATATATATTTTTTAATACCCCGTATGATAATTCAGCAATCTAAACATCTGCGGCACAGAATACAAAGAACATTTTTGTAAAATGACAGATCGCCCTTTACAAAACTAAATCCAGGGTGATAAGCTATTGCAGTCCAGCTTCACTTAGGGAAGGAACTTAGAGCACAGTCCATAGTTTGAGTTGAACTCCTCCCTCCAACTGCATGACTGGGTGCGTGTATGTCCTATTTAAGGTTCTAATAATTACATAAGGCCTACCATTGCAGCAACAATTGAGAAAAGTCCTATATTTCCAAGGAAGACCACCAAATGTTACTCCTGTATCGTTGAGACCTCAATATACAATGGGTTCAAATTTGGATTAATAATGTGCCTTTTTATGATGTTACTTATAATATCATTATTGGTGCCTATTGCAGTAGTTGGAGATATACATGATTTTTAGTTGTTTTGTTTTGTTTTCAGGCACACACTGTACCTTATATTACACGGCGATTGGGGCAAGCATAATGCTGCCAGGCAACATCTGACATTCCAGTTTAAGCGCTTTGAGGGAATAGCCCAACGAAGAAACCTGCCTCAAGTCAAAGCCAGCATTAAGTGTCTAATAGATCTGCTCTCCGACCCATGGGGAAACCCCACTATTACGAAGATTATGAATGGAGAAGCTTGCTCTAACGAAGAAGGTATGTTTTGGAATCAGTATGGTAGTAAATTGAACACAGTCAACTCACGATTATCCTGGGTAGTGCCTGGTGGAAGGGTCCCGGATAACCTTAAACCACTCTTAAAACAAAGGCATTCAGTAAATTTAGTAAAAAAATGAAATAAATAAATTTTATGTTTTATTTGCAAATAGCTCTTAAATATCAATTCAGTACCTAAGTCATACAATAACTGTATGTTGGAGTTCGCCGTAGATAATAATGCGTACAAATGTTAAAAACTCACCAAACCAAATTTCTTAGTGATGTATATGTAATTTAAGTAACTTACATGAAGTGTATAAATGTCTCAAACATGTTGGAAATATTCTTTAAGAGTTTTTGTTTCCTAGCGGCTGACTCCTTGAAAATAATGGAACGCAGTTTGCACAATGTTAGTTTATTGCACAGTAGCAAATCACTTTGCCCTACTAAACAGCCTAGCAGACACTCATGATGATGATGTGCTGCGTCGTTCATTTTATGTATGAACGACAAAAAATGAAGCCTCCCCCTCTTCGTCATAGTGTACGGCACTCACTGGATCCTCCTTTCTCGCATGTTGCACTATTTCCTTGTCATTCATCGTTTCATATGCCGACAGGTGATAGTCACTTTCAGACCACTCCATTTTGTTGGTCGACAGCTTCCCCGTCTTCAACTTGTTTTGCAGTTTGTGTCACTTTATCTGCTTCTATGTTAGCGTCATTGAATCCGAGAAAATACTCATATTCAGAAATGTTGGGAAGTATTTTTTCCATGATTTAGGCAACTTTGGACATTATGCCACGCAGTCGCACATTGCAAAATGGCATCCAAAATGCTACAAGGAAAAAATAATGTTTTGATGTCATTTTCCTCTTTGATGAATGAGCATCACATGATTGTGCAGTAATAACGCTTGACACTGGCCAGTCAGTACATCCTGATTCATGGGTTGCATCAAAGCAGTTACATTAGGAGGGAGATGTTTCAGAAAAATATTTCCATCACCACATTTCAATACATTTTGTGGTGGGAAGGTGCTTTATCTCTATCTACATACAGCTTAATGTGTTGGGGGGTTTTTTTATTTAAAACAATTTCTTTCTTAGTACAGTAGAACCTCGATTTTCAGGTTGCGTATCAACCGGGGTCAAATCCGGAAACAAAAAACAAAAAAACAAAAAATGTTTAAATTTTAAAATACAAAATAGATTATATTCTTCAAAATTCATTATTTGATCTGTAATAATGAAATATTTGTAGTTTGATGGTGAGTGCAACGAACAAAGTGAAGACGGAACGAGTACAAATAGCAGTCAATATGACTGTTGCCCACTCATTAGTGTCCTTGTGGTGCTTTCTGAAGCAGGGATCTTGTGCAGTGACTTAAGCATGCATGGACGTCCACGTAACCATGACAACGAGCTGTTCGCCCTATAAACTGTGCATCCTGTTGTGTAAGAAAGGGAAGGAAGAAGGGACGATAGAAAGGACAACTCTCTCTCTCACTCTCTCTCTCTCTCTCTCTCTCTCTCTCTCTCTCTCTCTCTCTCTCGCCCGGTTGATGCCGGCCGCGCCGGTTGGTATTGACAATAATCGGCCACTAGGCATCTGCGTAAATCAGGATGCGCATGCGTGCAGTGAGTAACAGAATGTCAACAAAACAATTCTCTGATCATTTTGCAATTTTTGTGTGTTAATCTTGCAATGCTAATATTTCACTTAGCAGTGTATCTCAGGCTTTGTTATTATTCGGTTGTAGCTTTGGGCAGTAAATGGTTTGAAATTCTTTTAGTTAATATTTAATTGATTTATGTACATTCTTACTATATCCAACAAAATTATGTTTATTATTTTTCAGCTGGTTTTGTGTAACTTGTCCATCATTTATAAGTTATTAATTTTTTTTAATGGCCTTTCTATTCATTTCCTGTCCTTGTCGGTGGGAGATGGATGGGGGACGGGAAGGTGGTCTTAGTTGGCGTTAAGCTGCTTGCCTTGTTTTTATTTTGGTTCACCCGTGGTTTTCAGTTATCCGTGACCGTCCTCCCCATGATTACCCCGGATAATCGAGGTTCTACTGTATACAAAATGTAGGTCAAACCACTGAAATCGTCTGATTCAGCCAGCCCCTTGGCAAATTATAATAATACACCAGTAAATTGGTTGCAACATTTCCCTTGTTTATTGAACATCGTTAATGTTGATCAATCAATCAATCAAATCAATCAATCAAAATAATCTTTATTCGTAGTTGCATATTAAATACAGTACACTCTGGTTCATCGGAACTAATGTGGCGGACGCCCGGTTCGGATGTCAAAAAATTCCGATGAAGCGGAGTCCGTCGTGAGTCATCATTTCCGCCCGTACGGTGAACTATCGTGATTGTATTCACTCTTGTTTTTAAGATAACACTCAAGAGGTTTTATGAAAATAAGGCACTCAAACTTTGATCATGGTAACAATGAACAGATAGGAATAAAAACAACGCAGGAAATAAAGATCCAAAATCTTTATTCTCATATATTCCACTCATATTCCAGCAGTCAACTGACTTCCACGTAACACAGGTGCAGTCGCGACGCGAGACAGACTGAATAACAGTTTGGGAAGCGGGCGAACCGGATGTTCACTTCCTGTCCCTTCCTCTTTCTATTTTTGTGCGAATACTCCACGGCCTCGTAAATCACATCGATGGGTATAGATTATGGAAAACGCCTGATGACGTTTGATGCAAAATGTGATACTTCACTGTTGTGCCGATAGTACGAATGGAAATTAAAGGCGCTAAAACGGAAAAATTATTTATTTCGTAAGAAAAAAAATTAATAATATCCAGATTTTCAGTTCTGATGAAGCGGAGTTCCGATGTCGCCGAGTCCGATGAACGAGAGTGTACTGTACAAAGAATAGAGTCACAGTCTTAACATATTACACATATAATACATGCCCTTAAATGCTAATTCAAATGTACAATACAGTTTAATTTAATTTAATTTGATCACATTTCCCCCTACAATTTATGTTTCTTATGAATACATATATTTTTTTCACACATATAAAATTAAAAATAACTGAATGTATACAAACAAGTAAAAATTTAATTATTTATTAGGTTTTAATATACACTGAGATGAAACATTACTTTAGAAATTTTATGAATTCCATTTTATGAAATCCATTTTTAACTGTTGCCTTGAATAATTCGAAGTACTGTGGAAGACCTTTAGTATGGCCACTGAAGTTTACCATGGCTGATATAGATATGAGTCAGCTGCTTTTTGTGTTAAGTACCTTATTTATTTATTTATTTATTTATTTATTTATTTATTTATTTATTTATTTATTACAAACAGCATAACATCAGTAAGCCTCACTAAGCAAAACGCTTAACAGTGAGGTCAAAATGAACAAAATAATAATACATTGGTAGTAATTGTCCAAAATAATTTCTAGTAGGCACGGACGGGCGTCACTCCTATCACAGTAATAACAATCAAACATTTTCTTAATACATATTTAAAAATACAGCCACTGATGATTCCATCGACACATGAAGGTTGGCAGCACTGCTGTCTCGCAAACTGGATGCAGACGCAATCAGCTGTTTCCCTTCCCCCCCCCCCCGTCAGGCCGGGCCGGCACACACAAGTAACCAGTTCATACCAGATTCTTTAACTATCTGTCACCGGTTCTTCCAATAGCTTTCATCTATATTCATTTTTGAAGTTAGATGGTTTTGAAAGTCTTATAATAAATAAATACCAGTCTTATTCATTTACTTATCAACCCCACACCTATTCTCAGTAATTGTGTTTTGCAAAATCAGTGTAATACTAACAAGTGAATAACAACAAAAATACAGGTTTATGAAAATTTTTCTAACAGGATTTACACAGATTTCTTGTGAATAGGCTACTTACAAATTAATATGACTAACAAGAACTAACTTTTGTCTGTGTGAGCTAATATTGAACACAAATCTAACTAGTGAAAAGTGGTGTGAGAATCAATAAGTCTAATTTTGTGTACTAACCTAGGCCTGAGGTGAAGGTTCTTTCACTATTGGTGTGAAAGAACCTTTCTTTCTTTGAAAGAATTCTTTCACCTTAAATATCTTAATTCAATTGACGGACAATTGTGTATCAGACATCTTTTGAAAATACATGCTCCTGTACTCACAGTGTTTAAGTTTGTGGCATGCCTTTCGCAAATTAATATTTGCTTAATTTTTCAAGTCCTGTTTGGCTTTAAACAACCCATTGAGTTAGGTCGCCATTTCAGTAAAGGTGTTGAGGTGTCTTATGCGATGCTATTATGGTCACATTTGTGCAATGGACTGACGTAAACAGCCAATATTCAATATAGCCTATGTATTATTGTAAACTAAAGACGGTTACATCACATCCGATCGTCATTGCGGGCCTTTGTTACAAAGTCTTATCTTTTAATATGATAGCAAAGCATTCATTTCGGGAGAGTACGTTACTCTCAGTAGTTCAGTATATACCTTAAAATTGCATTTTTGACATAAGTTTTTAATATGTTTCTGTATCACTTGTTTAGTAAACCGCTGATTCAACCAATCGATAAAACTTTATTACATATAAATTGAGTCTAGAATGTACAGGAGATTAAGAATAGTATATTTATAAAACCAAAATACTGTATATTTCATTGCTAAAAAATTATCATCCCTGATAAAAATTAAGCTCATTTACAGTAACATTAAGTCCATGTTAGTTTTTAAAAATAAATCTTATATTTTGTCGATTGCCTTATTAATTATTTTACTTTGCATTGTTAAAGTGGCCAAATTAATCTAGCCATTTAGAAATGAGACTAGGGTTCCAGATTTGACTGTCTACGGTATATCAGAGTCATGACGGGATAATCAAATTGCATATGCTGTTGATTATTTTTCATTTCGTGGCGTGTTGCAGTGTTGAGGCTGATCAAGTGCGAGATGGGCATCGTGCTGATTGTTCGGCTGGAGATCATGGCGGAGGCTCGGTGTGATGCCCAAGCGCTGGCACTGATCGAAGTCTGCCTAGAGTGTGTCTCCCACCCCGAAAACAGCCAGTACTTTCAGCAGTTCAATGATGAAATTGTCTACATCCGAGATATCTATCTTGTTCTCCTTGTCAGAGCCAAGAACAATGCCAAGATTGTGAGCGAGGTAAGAAGTTTTGTTAAAGATTATCTGTAAAAGTTTTGTCACAGGCAACCCAGCTGTAATGAAAACATTTTCGTAAAAGTAAAAGTCAGGATTTGTTTGGATATGGAAAGTACTAGCAACAGTGTACAGTCGACTCCCTCACGTTAGGACTCTGATGGTTCGGATGCCGGATGGTCCGGAAGACTTTTTGGAAATGAGTCATTAGCATGCGTTGGATTTCTTGCGGCCGAAATTGACAGGATTCAACGTGTGTGTTTGTTCTCTTCCAGCCTACAAGTAAACAAAGAACCCTCAGTTGGCTTACAATTGTGTTTGGTTTGAATCGTCATACAACAATTTACTTGATTTTACTAATAATTATAGTACTGTATATTGTGTGTACTTTAGTTATGTATGCGAGTTACAGAACTATTTGTTAGGTGAATTACAGTTTATCCATAATAATAATGAAATAAAATTATCTTGTCCAATCACTGATTGTCAAAAGACAACATGCTTGTTCCTTAGAACTTCATCAGGTCCATAATATAAGGAACGATATCAAGGGTCGTTACCCTGGTCGTCTTTTGACAACCAGTGATTGGACAAGATAATTTTATTTCATTTTTAATACATTCCAATCCAGGGTCACAATGAATACTTTATCCATAGAAATTTTAAGAATCTAAAATAGTAACCAGTTTCTTCAAAAAATAAATCTTTGACGTTTGTATTTGTGCTATTTTATAATTTTGTGTTCTTTGCTATTGTCTGGTGTCAAGTTTGTTTTTATCAATGTCACAAAAATGAGGATACAACGAGTTGATAGCAAAACCCCGTAGGTAATGTTTGGGGGGCTAGTACACTTTAAAAGTGTCTTTAAATGTGATATATAACTATAAAAAGGCTATTAAAAGGTTGTAATTGATCTAAGTAAACAACCGCCGGATGGTCCAGAAGTTGTTTTATCCAGACAAGGGTCTGGTCCCGAGTTGTTCGGATTAGAGGTAGTTGACTGTATAACAAAATGGAAACAAATACTAATCTGAATGAAAACATCTGATTATAAACCGTGTAATTAATTCCTAGACGGAGACTAAGTAATCTCAGCATATTTCCTTTCCTTTGAAAAGTAATACCAATTGAAATTTGCTTACATATTTCCAGGTTCATTCTTTAAGGCTTCCACACAACATCACCACTCTGTGTTAATTATTATTCAACTTAAATTAAATTAAATTTTTTTTATTGAATAGTAACCAGGAGATGTCCTGGAGGCTATGAATAAACTTGACAAGAGCCTCCCTATTATAATCCATATCCGTGTGTCGGGAGACCGCTTGCCTAAGCTAATCACAAAATATATCTTTGTTATACCTTCCATACAGGCATAAAGGGAATTATACTTGCTTTAAGTTCCATTCTTAGGATTGTTGGTTGTTTAAACCATGACGATGTAGTGTGACATTTGTGCTGTTACTAACATTCTGCTTTACCTTTAAGCATTCCGTATTTCTGGCAATCTGTGACCCATACTGTTTAAAGAAATTAAAATCCCTTTTGTAGATGCGGCGATAACAGTTGAAGTCTCTTTCCTGCTGTGTTTTAGAAAAAACAATCACTTTGAAATTCTTTGTGTCACCTTAGACTTCAAATTTTTATTCTGAACAGGAAAATTATCTCAAAATTTTGTGTTTATTAAAAGTTAAGCTTTTTAAACTCCATTAGCAAATATAACTCCATTAGAGATGTATTCCTTAGCTCAGCAATCCCAGGTACAGATCGATAGATCTGTTGAAACAAATTCGTGAATCTCAAAATAGTAGTTACTAAATTAGATTGACTTACAAACATTACGCAGAATTATAAAAACACTTCTTTAAACATAACTCAAAAACTTCATTTTATTTTATAACATCTTCCATTTTCTAGGAATTACACAAAAATAAATTAAATCAGCTGATAACATTAATTTCAATACTTTGGAACTGAAATGGTAAAGTCCACAGACTTAAAAATTATAAAATGAACTAACATAAACATATAATCTCAACACTTTCCCTCATTTTGTAATTTTCAGTCTGAAGACAATAATTCCATGGCACCACATAGTGTCTTTAGTCTTGGTTTGTGTTGCGGCTTGGTTAGACAATCAGCTAGCTGAAACTCTGCAGGTGTGTGTTTTACATACAACTTGCCTTCAGAAACAAGTTCCCTCACAAAGAAGTGTCTTGTCCTGATATGTTTTGTTCTTCTGTGATTTTCTGGGTTTTCAGCTAAGCGGATTGCTGATATGTTGTCAACATACAGTGTTGGCCTCTCCTTCAGAACTGTTATTTCCTGAAACAATCTTTCAAGCCAAATGATTTCTCTGCAAGCTTCACTTGCTGCAACAACTTCAGCTTCTGTACTAGAGATAGCAACTGATGACTGCCTGTTACTAAACCAAGTTATAGCACCCCCGCTATATAAGCAGACAACACCTGTAGTAGAACGCCCACTGCATTCGTCCCCTGCATGGTCAGCATCACTGTAACATTCTAGAATACCAGGTTTATAATTTGACTTATATTCTAAAGCCATATCAACTGTACCTTTCAAGTACCTTAATATCCTTTTGACTTTAATCCAGTCTTCAGGTGATGGATTTTCAAGTGATCGTGATGCTTTCCCTACTGCGAAAGCAATGTCTGGACGTGTTCCTGTTGCAAGATATAAAAGTGCTCCAACACACTCTCTGTAAGGAAACTCTTTGGGTTCCACCTTTTCCTCAGTGTCCACTTTCCCTACTGTGTCTTTTAACATCGGTGTCGCTACTGGTTTACATTCTTCCATGCCAAAACGCTTCAAGAGTCTCTTCGTGTAACCTTCCTGTTTAATACGTATTGAGCCATTTTCATCTGTGCTTATTTCAAATCCTAGAAAATAGGAAGCAGGTTTCTCAGTAATTTTAAACTCTTGTTTCAAACCTTTAAGGAAGTCTTCAAGCATATCTCCGTGTGTTGATGCAACTAGTCCATCGTCTACATAAAGTGCCAAGAACAGCTTCTTTACTCCATCTTTCTTGAAGAACAAACAGGGATCAGCTTCACTTTGTGTTAAGCCTACTTTAGTCAGAAAGCTTCCAAACCTCTTGTTCCAACAACGATGAGCCTGTTTGAGACCATACAGACTCTTGTTTAGGCGGCAAACTCTTCCTGATCCATCGTCATAACCCTCTGGCTGTTTCATATATATAGTCTCCTCCAAGTTTCCATAAAGAAAAGCTGTAGAAACATCGAACTGTTTCATAACCATGTTCTCATTTGCCGCAGTGCTTAGCACTGATCTAATTGTTCCCAGTCTGGCTACCGGACTAAATGTTTCAAAATAGTCTATGCCTTTCTTCTGAGAATATCCTTTGATCACTAACCTTGCCTTAAATCTGTCTATTGATCCGTCAGGATTAGTTTTAACTTTATAAACCCATTTACATGGAATGCATTTCTTTTCATTAGGTAAGTCTTCTAATGTCCAAGTTTGATTGACATCATGAGATCTCATCTCTTCATCCATAGCCTTCTTTCAATTTTCACTCTCTTTAGACCTTATAGCTTCAGTGTAAAATTGTTGTTCGATGATGTCACTCATGCTTGATTCTGCACACATTACATAATCTTCAAATCTTTTTGGAGCTTTGATTTCTTCTCGGTTCCTGAGTTCATACTTTGGACTTTCCTCGAGTTCTGGTTCTGGTATAGAATCCGGTTCATACATAACTTCTTTGTTATCATCGATATTCTTCTCCACATTTGCTTCAGTCTTCTCATCATCATGGATTGGCAATCGTAACGCCCTCTCTTGAAGTAGTGGTTCTTCATGAAAAATGACATCTCTTGATCTTATAAGAGTGTTATTTCCCTTATTCCACATTCGGTATCCGTCATCGTTGTCATAGCCGATCAGTACTCCTTTTACCGATTTCTTCTCCATCTTTTGTCCGTTTTGGTTTCGGGACATGCGCATAACAATCACAACCTATTATTCTCAAATGTTTCAACGCTGGTTTCTTTCCACTCCACAACTCAATAGGTGTCTTGTCTTTGACGCTTGATGGACCGGTTTGATTTAGAATGTAAGCTGCAGTGTTGACCATTTCAGCCCACAATCCTTCTGGTATCGTCTCATGGGCATGCATCATTGCCCGTGCAGTCTCCACAAGAGTCCGGTTGTCTCGCTCACTACAGCCATTTTGCTCAGGCGAGTAAGGCATTGTCAACCTCTGCTTAATCCCATGTTCCTGCAAAATCTGTTTTACAATACCACTATCGAACTCACCTCCGTTGTCACTTAAAATCTCTTTTACGGTGTTTCCAGTAGTCCTATTCTCGGCTAAGAATTGCTTCAGTTTTTCTGGAACCTCCGACTTCTGTTTCATGAAATAAACCTGTCTGTATCTGGAAAAATCATCTTTAAACAGAACAAAGTAACGATTACCTGCAATTGATTTCACAAATGGGCCACAGACATCCGTGTGTATCAGCTCACCAGGTGTAGTTGCTCGTTCTCGAGTACCAAACTTCAACCTATGGCTTTTGCCGAAAATACAACCTTCACACAACTCGCTGTCCAATTTTAACTTAAGACCAAGCTCTTGCTCTACTGTAGCCTTTGCATGACGTTTATTTTGATGACCTAAACGTTCATGGTAAAGCTGTAACAAGTTATCATCCGACATTACTACATTGACTTGTATAGGATTTGATGGTCGAACAGCCCTCATCGATAACTTATAAAGTCCCCCTTTTCTGGAACGTGACCCAATCAACCTTAGTTGTCCACCAATTTTCAAGAAACAGGATTCAGTTCTTGAAATAAATTCACTTTTGAGATGACGATCTTGAGTGGCAAGCACGGAAAATAGGTTTTTCTTAATATTAGGTACATACCAGACATCAAGAAGATCGTACTTCACCAACTTCCCCATCACTTCTGCTTCCACTTCCACAGTCCCTTTACCTAGAGCGCAGATAGACTCCCCATTTGCAGTTGTCATAACATGCCTATCTAGAAATGGTTGAAAAGTTTTGAATATGTCATCTTTATAAGTTACATGATTGGTCGCCCCGTTATCTACATACCAGTACTCATCAGGATCTACAGTTAGATTTACTTCACTAAACGTCATGAGACCCACATTTACCTTGGAATCTCCTTTTTCTGATTTGTTAGAACCAGATGAAGTGTCCTGACTAGGTGGCTTGGCGGGCCTGCCATCAGCTTTCCACTTAGAACAATGCTTTACTTTATGTCCTGATTGCTTACAATAGTGACAAACTTGATTAATTATTCGACTTCTGAAACTTTACCCCTGAATCTTTCTTTGTTACCTTTTTATTATCAGATTTCTTTTGAGATACAGCTAAAGCTTCACTACAACTATGTACATTCTTATTATTTAAAGCCTTTTCATATGCACAAAGCTGAGTAGTAAGATTGTCAATGGTTCTCTCAGATTTCCCCATCAACATCCAACTAGACTTAAATGAAAAATACTCCTCCGGTAACGTTCCTAAAATTTTACATATCAGAAATAATTCAGGCAAGTTACAGTTAACTTTAGTGTCTTTACTAATTTCTAGCTTTAAGTCATTCCACAAGTTTTTGAGTTTAGACAAATGACTATATATGTCATCCCTGGAATCCCTCTCATAACCAAAGAATTCTAGACAAATGTCATAGGCCTTATCCTCTGATACCCCGTCATAGAGCCTATGTAACTCTAGCCAAACGTCCCTAGCTGTTGAGAATCGCATGACCTTTTGAAGTGTTTCCTCCGTCATATTTATGGTAAGTACTATAAGTGCATTACTGTCTGCCTTGGTAAAAGTAGCTAACTTTTAATCATACTGGGCCTTATCCTCTGCTGATGCATCTGGATCTAGCATTGGTGGCAGTTGTAGATTTCCCTCTACAACGTCCAATGCTCCCAATATGTTCCTGAGAAGTATGCATACTTTATACTTCCAAGTAGACCAGTTTTTCCCATCCAAAAGTCCAATTTGTATTTTTGTAAACTCCATTATTTATATTTCCTAATAAATAACTTTAATTGTTTACAAACAACAAACAACAAACAAACAAATAGGGAATCCTTCCAAATATTTTTCCACGGGGTTATGCAATTTACTGAAAATACTGGTGTTCACTGGAACCGATGAATAGTGGGGTGGTATAGTGGGTGCCGGTAATAAGTAGGGTAGGCTTACTTCATCCGTCTTTTCTTCCTTCTCTGGAGCGTTGTTCTCAGCGACCTTTTCGGTTTCTTTCGTGGGAGTCGAAGTCGCAGCTGTCCCTAAATTTTGAATTCTTGCTTCTGTTTTCATATAATCCTCTTCTTCCATCCTCATCGAGTCGTCCAGTTTGGCCTCGAATGCAGCTAGGTCGGTCGTGGTAACTTGAGTCTTGACGGCGTCAAATTCGTCACTCAATCCTTGATGCTGTTGTGCTAGCGTGTCTAAGGCTATCTGGTAAGTTTGGTCTAATTTTGATTTACTTAACATGCTAAGTCTCAGCTTCAGATGCATTAATTTAGCGTTAATTTTTGCTATTAGTAGATTATTCGTAACGTCATCTTTGCTTTGCTCGACTTGTAGTTGCAATACATTGAATTTATTTTTCAAGGTGTCAAATTCATCTTTTAATGATATATGACCCACTAAGTTTTTCACTTCGGGATTCGTAGCATAACATAATCTTAACTGTTTCCTTAATGCGTCCACATTATTGCTAATAATTTCCTGATTCCTACTCTTCAATTCATAAATTAGCTCATCTTTACTGAGGTAATTAATATTATAATTTGCCATCTTTTAAAATTTCATTTAGGATACACAAATTGCCATTTAAATCGACTAGGTATGTCACCAGATTTTCAAGGCTAATTAGTGAGATAACAGTTGTGGTTTGAAGATAAGATAGGCTAATTAATTCTTGACCAACTTGATAGCCTACGACCTGTAGCCTCTATCCTAATTTTACCGTAGGTGCCTTTTCCTCAGCAGAGTCGCGCAAAATATCTATACCCTTTTAAGCCAATAGGATAAGATATTATTATGAATTTAGTTGGAAATAGGCAAATCTACGGATAATTAGGCAGCAGTCAATAAAAACCTATCAGGTGAAATTAAGTGTACAGTTTATTTGACGGCAGAAGTAAATACATGTAGGCTCTGTAAATAATCCTCAAGTTATATACAATCTAAATTCCAATTTTATATTCCTAATCCATGTTATCATAGATACATATTAAATGGAAAGACCTTACTTGAGTTGGATATGAAAATGTGAACAACTGGCCACGCAACAAGGAAATGGTCCTAGGCAGCTGAACCCGTCTGTAACATTGTACAAACTTTTAATAGTAAAGGTATTATTCTAATTTTTATATAAATCATTGCATCTTTGAATTTAACATGTGAAAACGAGTTTAACTGCAAGCAATAAGGTATGGAATTTACTGTAATTTCCTTAATATTCATTAAAGTGTTATACAATTGAACCATGATGTTTTCTTTCTTATTTACAATGATAACATTATTTAAAGAGCAATATATTTCGGTAATTACATAAAATATACACTTACATTATCACGGGAGTTGCCAGTTTAGAGCGTGCCAGTTCACAACTAATTACAGGTGCAGTTGATGATTTAACAATTTAAAACAACTGACAAGAATCAGGTGTGCCAACTAGACAAAACAAATCTTTTTCCTACTTAAAAACTTATATGCATGTAATAGATATATATATTTATTTTTCATATCTATTGTAATTCGGTACAATTTTCTAGGAATCAAACAAAAATAAATTAAATCAGCTGATAACATTAATTTCAATACTTTGTAACTGAAATGGAAAAGACTTACACATGGTCCACAGACTTACAAATTATAAAATGAACTAACATAAACATATAATCTCAACAAGATCATGATATTATAATCTTCCAGATTTTCATGTTGTAAACCATACCCCCTTGTCAAAGGAACACTTGCTATAGTTTGTTATGGTTTATCTTTTTTACACCTTCCATATTATGCGTAAAGATAATCAAACTCGCTTTAACTTCTATCTTTAGGATCATTGGTATTTTGAACCATGACGATGTAGTGTGACATTCGACTGCCTTTCTGTATGAAATATAGAGGAAATGGCTGTTTGGTCATTGTTCAAAACCGAAATTCATTGTTGTTACTATATTTTAATGGGAAAATTTTAACCCTGGATATCATTTATTTAAGAGAGCTACTAATTTGCTCAGAATCAGAAAAGAGATTCTTCCTCTCTTCCTCAGGACCATGTACTGGACCACAGCTGTGAGGAAGCCTTTTGATCAATAGAATCTATTTTCTGTGTGACTTCAAATCTGACTGAGGTTCTGATTGTGTTTGTTTATATTATTATAGAAAATGTAAATAATTTTAACACTCCTTTCCCCCTTCACACAATTTAACAAAATAAAACCTTGCATCACATTTTATATTTTGGTTTAAATAAAAATTAAAGTTAGGCGTACTTTAAAAAAAACATAAATTAATTTCATTGTGCTGTAACTTTTTTCTTTAGTTTACAAGTTTAATTTTAGCAGAGACTTGATGGTCCTTTTAGACCTCCGCAGGTTTTCTGGGTCTTGATTAAAAGTTGCCCCAGGTGATGGTGTCTTTTGCTGATGATGTGGGTTTTCTGCTAGCGCTCTTGTATGGGATTTCGGTACAAATATTTCCCGGCGCCAAAAAAAATAAATATATATTTTTTATAGTTCAAATCGTACACAAATTCTAATTACATTAACCCATAACAATCCTATGCTAAAAAAATAAACATATTGTATTTCTAAAAAGAAAACTTAACTATATTCCTTTATCACCAATTAATTAAAAAGATGTTGGTTTACTCCTAAGCATATTCAAAGTTTCCCGCGCATCAACAATCAGCTGTTTTTAAAGAGCCAAGCTCCAAATAGTTCGCTATATTGCTACCAGGTGCAGCACTTGCCGGGTTATTACTTGAACATTTTTAAATAATTGCATTTTTTTACACATTCTGAAATAAATTAAAATATTTTTCTTAACCCAAATAAATTTTTCTCCAACCAATGTCCCTACGTAATATTAATAAGAGAATTGGAAATCAAATTCAGTTATAATGCTGTTTTCCTCAAGACTTTATATCGGCAAACATCGTTTCCTGCTCGAACCAAGAGAGTGGAATTCCCCAAACATTTTTATCTTCGGGCCTCAGATAAATTGTCGTCGCTTGTCCAGTCAGTTCCGAGTTATGTCGAGTACAGTGCGGGTCGTGTGTCAGTTTTCATCGTTGTCGTGTGTCGGTTTGCGTAGTGTGTGCGGTTTTAGTGTGTGTTCTAAGTGTCCAGTGTTTGTGATCGTGTCTAGTGTGGATTACAATCATCAACTTCCATTCTCCATTCAGCAACTTTCGCTAATCCCAAACACTTCGTCATACATTCCCATTTTCTCCCTTAATCTAACATTCATACTCTAATTTATTTGAGACCGATTCATTTCTTAAAATATTCCTAAAAAAAATTAACTATTTCAAATATTTTACTTTCAATTCCAATAATAATCTACGGTGTTTGCCAATATAAATTTGCACAATAATAAAATCGAACTAAAATAATTGTTCACAAGTTAATTTTCTTTTTACTTAAAATATAACTAAATAATCTTAATTCATTTTCTTAGTCCGTTATATCTTCCTCACTTCATTTTGCTAATTTCATGTCCACAATATGAATCTTCTTTACATCGTAGATGTCATTTACACGTTGGAAGATGGCTGTGACTTCGGTGACGAAATATAGTATCCGATATGGGCCTATATATTTCAATGCCAACTTGCGGCTAAATTTCTTGGATTTATCGCTCTTGAAATGCGTGCGGATGAATACAATAGAATTTATCTTGAATGGGTGACGTCTTCGCTTCTCTGAAAAACGTTCTCGGTTTCTGTTGTGTAAAACACTTTTCTTCACATTTTGAATAGCTTTCTGCAGATTTCGGATTTTTTCATCTTTCGGCAATTGAGGTGATATTAAGTCCTGTATATTCCAAATGTTTGATAAGGCGTTGTTGGGTGGGTGATTGAACATTAATTCGAACGGGGTGAATCCGGTCGATTCGTTTTTGGCCGTATTTAGGCTCATAGTTATCAGGTCTAAATCAAGGTCCCATTTCGTGTGAGGTATTTCGTGATAATAGCATCTTAGCATCGTAGAAATGTCTCTAATGCTTCGTTCTGCACGATTTCCCGAAGCTTTATAAATCGCTATTCGCCTGTGTGATATGCAATTTTTAAATAAATAGGCCTTAAATTCCTTCGATACAAAATATGAAGCATTGTCCGAAACAATGGTTCGGGGATTTGAGAAATTTCCGAAAGTCAGCCTTAATTTGTTTATTATTTGCCTTGAAGTGCAATCTCGCAATGCGTGTATCCATAAAAATCGGCTAAATCCATCTAGCATGACCAATAAATATTGATTGCCGGCTTGAGATCTCGTTAGTGGGCCAAGTAAGTCCACGAAAACCGTGTCTAGACTTCTTTCAATCGGAATGGAAATTAATTTGCCCTCGTATTTTCTGACTGCGGATTTTGACATGGCGCATATGTGACAGGATTTTACCTTTTCCCTTACTATGCGCAATAAGTCAGGCAAATAAAAATATTGTTCTATTTTGGATTTCGTCCGATTTATTCCCAAATGACCGCCAACTAAGCTATCGTGAAAGAAGCGAAAAATCATGTTGACTAAATTTGCCGGTAAATATATTCTGGCCTTTCCCTTCGTATCTTTGTGCATTAAAATATCCTTTTGTAGATAAAAACTCTGGTGATTGTTTTTCTTTTTAATGCTGTTTATTATTTCCAAACATTTAGGATCTCGTTCTTGATGAAATTTTAAATCTTCTAGTGCCATAGGAATTTCGTTTATCATATTACAAAAATATTTATCATCCTTTCTTTCAAAATTCTTAACTCTAATATTTACATTATTTACAGAGAGGCGGGATTTTTCTTGCATTTTATTTCCATTTTTCCCCAGATTTAATTTTTCTGGACCTTTCTCGGGGTTTGTTTTCTTGATGAAAAACGTGGGTATCGGTTCTTCGGTCTCCTCTTTATTTTCCTCACGGTCAAACATACGAGATAAGGCGTCGGCTACTGGGTTCTCGGTTCCAGGACGGTGTTCAACGTTGAATGGTATAGTTAACAATCTCTCGACCCACCTTGTAAGACGTCCCAGTTTTCTTTTGGTGTTCAACACATAACTTAACGCTTGGTTATCTGTTATTAACGTGAAAGGTTGAATTTCTAAATATTCGTGCCAATGTTCGATACAGATAATAGCGGCATAAGCTTCTTTTTCGTAAATGCTGTATTTACGTTCGGCATCCGTAAACTTTTTTGAATAATACGATATAGGCATAAGATCACCCTCTTCATTGCGCTGCAATAATACGCCTGCACATCCTAAGTCGGAGGCGTCCGTCTGTAAAACAAAGGGTTTCTGGAAGTTCGCCAATTGTAAGACGGGAGGATTTGAGATTTTCGCCTTCAAGGTGTCGAATGCTGTTTGGCACTCCTCGGTCCATACAAATTTCGTTCCTTTCCTCTTCAAGGCGTGCAAGGGTCTACATAATTCCGCAAAATTTGGTATGTATTTCGACCAGTAGGCACACATACCGACGAATTGTCGCACTTGTTTTACTGTTCTAGGGGCAGGGAATTTCATTATATTTGTTGTTCTTTCGGGATCAATAGTGATTGTATTATTCTTAATAATATGACCTAGAAAGCTGATTTCCGTGCAGAAAAATTTGGCCTTCATGTTCATTTACTGTCAGGTGATGTTTCGATAACCGATTTATAACTTCTTTCAGGTGTTGAAGATGCGAATTCTTATCGGGACTATAAATGACGATATCGTCGCAGAAGTTTATCAAATATTTAAACTTGATATCGTTGAATATTTTATCCAGATAACTAGATAAAATTGAAGATCCGACTTGTAAGCCAAAACAAACACGTGTCATCCGATATTTGCCAAATGTCGTACTGAAGGCTGTTAAATCCCTAGATTTTTCTGCCAGAGGACATTGCAAGAAAGCTTTATTAAGGTCAATAACTGTAAAATATTTAGCGCCTTGCAAATGTTGATATATGTTCTGCAGGTCACCGATGGGGTAGTGCATTTTTTCCAGCTTCTTATTTAGCTCTGAGTAATTAACTACCAGTCTATCTCGTGGGGTTAGAAAGGCAGGACTCGAATAGGGACTAGTGCATGGTTCTATAATTCCCTGGTCAAGCCAATCATCCAGGATTTTTTTCATCTTGGTGACTGCGGGTGGACTAAGGTAGTAGGGCCTAATACACACAGGTGTGGGGTCAATAACCTTTAATTCAACTTCGAGGTCCAGCGCTCGCCCTATTTTATCCGTAAAGACATCAGGATATTCTTTGATAATTTTCATTACCTCCGTTTCCATATCAGGGGTTCCAATACAGATTTGATTTAAGGCAGGAATTTCTCCGTTTTGATCCAAACATAAGGGGATTTTACTTTGCGGATCAAATTTAAAGTGACAGGTTTTGTCCTTGAAATTTAATGTCAGACCTTTCCTATATAAAAATGGAGTTCCTAGGATCATGCGATAATAATTTTGTTCAATTATTAAAAATTTCTCATACCATGAGTATTTATCAACTCTGATGCGAATTTTTGCTTCGCCTAAAACTTCCATTTTACTGTCATTTGCCGCTATAATCGTTCCGTCCCAATTATTTTTACATTTTATCAGTTTTAGCCGTTCTAATTGGTTGAATAATTCCTTGCTAATAAAGTTTTTACTGGCTCCACTATCAATTAAGGAATTTACGGAAAAATCATCAGTCAGTATCACCGATATGCAGGGTAAATATTCCAAAGTTTTCGCTCTTATCTTGTTTAATTCCGGTTTGTTAATCTTGTTCCATTGTCTTGTAATTTTTCTAAATTCACCTTTAAATTTCGGGCTGTGATTTGTTTCAAATTTAATGATCTCATTGCTGTTTACATGGGAAGGGCTATTGTGAGACGGAAAATGCATAAGTTTCTCGGGAGTATGAGCTATGGATTTAGGAGGGCTCATAACTCCCGGTTTTACGAGTTTTTTTGAGCTCTGTAACAGTGTCTTGCAATATGGCCTGGCCTGTTACATACGTAACATTTTTTCTCATAAGAGTTTTGCGTGTTTGATTTTGTAGTGTTAGTCGTGTGTTTTCCTTGATTTCCTTTATTCTGCATGTGATAAGTGTGAGATTGTGAGTGTGCCGGTTTTCCATACGTATTTTCCCTTAAATAATCGTTATATTGCACTTGGTTAGCTTCGATGCATAGCTGCTCCAAATCTTGAAATGTGGTGGGGATGTGTTCGAAAATAAGTTTGTTTCTGATTTCTGGATTTATACCTTTTCGAATAAAATTTACCAGGTCTTTCTCCGATAATCCTGTCTGCAATATTTCGTGGTTCATCTGAATATCGTGTATGTAAATCAACAATGGCTCGTGGGGAAATTGGGGTCTATACACCAAATCCTGTTTCAATTTTTCTCGCAGAGTGAAGGGGATGAATGTTGTTAAAATGTCTGCATGTAATTCTCCTAAGCTTCTGGGGGCTGCCTTAAATTCCAAGATTTTGCTAAGCAGTGGAGGGGTGGCGTAATTCGGTAAGATCTCATAGACTTGAGCTGGAGTGAGGTTAGTTTCCTTCCTTAACCGAATCAGGTTTTTCAAAAATTTTAACAAGGGTTTGATTTCCAGTCCGTTACAAATAGGGAATCCTTCCAAATATTTTTCCACGGGGTTATGCAATTTACTGAAAATACTGGTGTTCACTGGAACCGATGAATAGTGGGGTGGTATAGTGGGTGCCGGTAATAAGTAGGGTAGGCTTACTTCATCCGTCTTTTCTTCCTTCTCTGGAGCGTTGTTCTCAGCGACCTTTTCGGTTTCTTTCGTGGGAGTCGAAGTCGCAGCTGTCCCTAAATTTTGAATTCTTGCTTCTGTTTTCATATAATCCTCTTCTTCCATCCTCATCGAGTCGTCCAGTTTGGCCTCGAATGCAGCTAGGTCGGTCGTGGTAACTTGAGTCTTGACGGCATCAAATTCGTCACTCAATCCTTGATGCTGTTGTGCTAGCGTGTCTAAGGCTATCTGGTAAGTTTGGTCTAATTTTGATTTACTTAACATGCTAAGTCTCAGCTTCAGATGCATTAATTTAGCGTTAATTTTTGCTATTAGTAGATTATTCGTAACGTCATCTTTGCTTTGCTCGACTTGTAGTTGCAATACATTGAATTTATTTTTCAAGGTGTCAAATTCATCTTTTAATGATATATGACCCACTAAGTTTTTCACTTCGGGATTCGTAGCATAACATAATCTTAACTGTTTCCTTAATGCGTCCACATTATTGCTAATAATTTCCTGATTCCTACTCTTCAATTCATAAATTAGCTCATCTTTACTGAGGTAATTAATATTATAATTTGCCATCTTTTAAAGTTTCATTTAGGATACACAAATTGCCATTTAAATCGACTAGGTATGTCACCAGATTTTCAAGGCTAATTAGTGAGATAACAGTTGTGGTTTGAAGATAAGATAGGCTAATTAATTCTTGACCAACTTGATAGCCTACGACCTGTAGCCTCTATCCTAATTTTACCGTAGGTGCCTTTTCCTCAGCAGAGTCGCGCAAAATATCTATACCCTTTTAAGCCAATAGGATAAGATATTATTATGAATTTAGTTGGAAATAGGCAAATCTACGGATAATTAGGCAGCAGTCAATAAAAACCTATCAGGTGAAATTAAGTGTACAGTTTATTTGACGGCAGAAGTAAATACATGTAGGCTCTGTAAATAATCCTCAAGTTATATACAATCTAAATTCCAATTTTATATTCCTAATCCATGTTATCATAGATACATATTAAATGGAAAGACCTTACTTGAGTTGGATATGAAAATGTGAACAACTGGCCACGCAACAAGGAAATGGTCCTAGGCAGCTGAACCCGTCTGTAACATTGTACAAACTTTTAATAGTAAAGATATTATTCTAATTTTTATATAAATCATTGCATCTTTGAATTTAACATGTGAAAACGAGTTTAACTGCAAGCAATAAGGTATGGAATTTACTGTAATTTCCTTAATATTCATTAAAGTGTTATACAATTGAACCATGATGTTTTCTTTCTTATTTACAATGATAACATTATTTAAAGAGCAATATATTTCGGTAATTACATAAAATATACACTTACATTATCACGGGAGTTGCCAGTTTAGAGCGTGCCAGTTCACAACTAATTACAGGTGCAGTTGATGATTTAACAATTTAAAACAACTGACAAGAATCAGGTGTGCCAACTAGACAAAACAAATCTTTTTCCTACTTAAAAACTTATATGCATGTAATAGATATATATATTTATTTTTCATATCTATTGTAATTCGGTACAATTTTCTAGGAATCAAACAAAAATAAATTAAATCAGCTGATAACATTAATTTCAATACTTTGTAACTGAAATGGAAAAGACTTACACATGGTCCACAGACTTACAAATTATAAAATGAACTAACATAAACATATAATCTCAACAAGATCATGATATTATAATCTTCCAGATTTTCATGTTGTAAACCATACCCCCTTGTCAAAGGAACACTTGCTATAGTTTGTTATGGTTTATCTTTTTTACACCTTCCATATTATGCGTAAAGATAATCAAACTCGCTTTAACTTCTATCTTTAGGATCATTGGTATTTTGAACCATGACGATGTAGTGTGACATTCGACTGCCTTTCTGTATGAAATATAGAGGAAATGGCTGTTTGGTCATTGTTCAAAACCGAAATTCATTGTTGTTACTATATTTTAATGGGAAAATTTTAACCCTGGATATCATTTATTTAAGAGAGCTACTAATTTGCTCAGAATCAGAAAAGAGATTCTTCCTCTCTTCCTCAGGACCATGTACTGGACCACAGCTGTGAGGAAGCCTTTTGATCAATAGAATCTATTTTCTGTGTGACTTCAAATCTGACTGAGGTTCTGATTGTGTTTGTTTATATTATTATAGAAAATGTAAATAATTTTAACACTCCTTTCCCCCTTCACACAATTTAACAAAATAAAATCTTGCATCACATTTTATATTTTGGTTTAAATAAAAATTAAAGTTAGGCGTACTTTAAAAAAAACATAAATTAATTTCATTGTGCTGTAACTTTTTTCTTTAGTTTACAAGTTTAATTTTAGCAGAGACTTGATGGTCCTTTTAGACCTCCGCAGGTTTTCTGGGTCTTGATTAAAAGTTGCCCCAGGTGATGGTGTCTTTTGCTGATGATGTGGGTTTTCTGCTAGGGCTCTTGTATGGGATTTCCCTCAGCTGTGGGTTGTAGGTTTCAGTAGGATTTCTTGCTACTGAAATCAGTAATACTGGTGCCATGGGTCATGGTGATGTAACACGTGGGAAAATTTCAGATCTCAGTTGTCCTAAAAATTTAGTTTCCATTTCTTTCATATGGTCTGCTTGAACAAATCGTTTCTAAGCCATCACACTACCAATGAAGGTCACTGTCCTCACCAAAATTAAATGATCTCCAGATTTCACGGGTTTTGTCCAAGATTCTTCAATATCCTGTGTTTCTCCTCCATACCAAGATCAGGGTGTCTAGTAGTCTTGAAAATCGGGAAAGTCGGGAATTAGTATTTAATTTAACAATGGTCTTGGAAATTCGGGAATTAGTCTTGAATTTGCCGTCTAGTCCTGAAATTTATAAAAAAAAATTTATCCCAGAGATGAACGCGATAGCCGATGAAGACGCTCGCGACTACTGACCGGAGATTCTCACAATTGTCGATGAAGATGCTCGTGACCACCAACGAAAACGCTCACGACTTCCGACTGGAGACACTCGTGAGCACTGATTGAGACACTCGCGACCGCCCACAACGGAAATTCTTGCGACTGCCGATCAAGACACACATGGTGGCCAACCGGAGATTCTCGCGACCGCCGATCAAGACACTCGCATTGACCCTTGATTAATCAATTTATTTGGTACTAGATTCAGTGGCAATGATGGTAATGTACTTTAAGTAATGATGGTTAAAATGAACTTAAAATTATTAAGTTTTGTAATCCTATACGAGGAGTGTATTTGCCATCTATCTTGACAACTAGTGGGTATGTTTTGCGTAAACTTTGTATTTAACAGTGTTTTGCCTCGAAAATAAATTTAGAAACAACCTCAACTCCAGGAAAATTGTATTTTTCTAAAATTAAATTTTAAAAAATTTTATTTTAAAAAGTTTTTTTTTTTGGGTTCCTATGAAGGCAACAAAATAACAATAAATAAACGGTATCAGCTAACTGACACATACTTTCTCCCAACAATATAAAAAATGTGTTAAAAGCTTCAAACATTAGTGTCTTGATGACTCAGTCAGATAGCTACCAGCTGAGCAGCGCGAGTTTGACACTACGCGCGTCTGTGACTTTTAAAACGTACTGCGTTTACCGCTAAACGAAAAATTGAATATTCTCCGCAACCACTTGACGTAGAGCAATAATTTAAAATACTGGATTATTTAGTTTTTTAAGCTCAATTTAATCGTAATCAATAAAATTTATTTCAGGATAACAGTTATTTTGAAAATCGAAAAAAATTGTTTTTTAAACACTTTTTATTGTATAATTTTTGAACGCGCATTTTCTCAGAAATGCGGGTGGTGTCATTTTATTCAGCATTTTAATCTTAATAAACCACAAAATTTTAATCAAAATCGTTTGAGCCGTTTTTGAGAAATTTTGATTTTTCACGTTTTTTGAGGGTTTTTGGGGGTAAACTACCCTTAAAAATCAAAAATTCAAAAAAATGAGAAAAACGCCTGGAATTATCATGGATTTGGACCTACATACCAAATTTCACCAAAATCGGACCATTGGGGCACTCTCTGGCTCTGTTTACATCCTGACACACACACACACACACACACACACACACACACACACACACACAGACATCACTCTGAAAACCACTTTTTTGGACTCAGGGTGCACCACAATGGATAAATCCACCAACAACTCAAATTCGAAAATTTTGACAAAAACAATACTTTCTCCATATACTATGGTATAGGGGGAGAAAGTAAAAGTAAACAAAGAATAAAAACTAATAATTTTTTATAAACAGCTGGCAAAAAGTGTTGCAGTTTGCGAATAAAACGGTTGAAATGAACAGTCCACATTGGATCTTTTAACCCTCCAACTGGGAAAGGTCGCGATCGCGACGCATTTAGGCGTTTCTGTACTGGTAAGATCGCGATCGCGACACATTTGCAAATTGTGTTAAGTGAAGTGATTAAGTTACAAAAGTTTTATTTAAATCTGACAAGATCTATCCTCAATTGAGGTCAACGATTGCTGCTTGGTAATAAGGTAATAAATAAGGTAATAAGGTTCAGGAAAATGCATTCTACTCAGTTATTTTATGGTCAATATCGATGTTTTTTATATAGTATTAAAGAGGAAACAATGCGCAATCTAGTCATCGTATGTTCAGCTGTATTTGTTGAAATATCAGTATGTTGGTAAGACTGAATTTCTGGTGTTTGTTTTTGTTTACGCGTATTGTAGGGACGGCGCTGTTTTGAGGTTATGTTTTTTACTTGAAATACAAATTTTAGTGAATTATAGTTAGTTTGCAATGTAATAATGAGTGAATTGAGGCGGTAGCTGGAAGAAGGGCCTATAAGCCAAAATGCTAGTTATGGGAAATTGAGTTTGAAAGTTTGACTAGTATAAAAAATAATATTTTCTTCACGTTTTACTTATATGTTAGATTGAAGTAGGTTTACCATTTATTAATGATGAAGAAATTATTGAAAATATGATGTTTAATTCATTAAAATTTATTAAATATCCATTTAATTAAAGTAACTTATAGGCCCTTTTTCAGTGCCCTCGCAAAACACCTATTCTATTAAAGAGGGGCCCATGAATAAAACAATTCTTTTAAAACAGCCTACAAAAAATTACAAAATATTTTTGGAAAAACTTTTATTACACAATACATAGAATGTCTTAAACAACAATAAGTGTCCTAAATATAAAATACCTAATTATAATAAAACTTATTTTTTGTCCAGCAGGCTTTTATTAAAAAACGATTAGGCCTACCCTAGATTCAAAAGCTATTGATCCATTTAAAAAATAAAAAGACGGGAACACTTTTTTTCAAAAATTAAATTTGTAAAATAAATCTGATTTCAAAATACAATAACCTTCAAACAAACCAATAAACTAACTACAACTCATCACTTTTGAACTCAACAGAGACCAATCTTTTTAATATGCCTACTAGACAAAAAATAAGCTTCATATAAGCTTCATTATTAGGTATTAAATATATCAAAAAGAATTATGTTTAAGGCAATATTTGATATATTGTGTAATAAAAGTATTTTCAACAATATTGTGTTATTTTTCTTATAGGCCCTTTCTACAGAGAATACTTTTTTACATGGGCTAACATGTTTCAATAACACAAAACATCTGTTGAAAAGAGGCCTATAAAATTTATGCAAACAAACAGGTTAATCAACTTGAATTATTTGGCAAGGAAACAGGAGGATTTGTTAGAAAATTATGATATATTTTATTATAATGCACTAACAATCGTATGTTCTATTGAAAAGGGGCCTATGACATGCCTAAAAAAAAAAAACGCTGTACCAACTTCACGGATCAAGATAACTAAATGAAATTTGGTGTGGAAGTAGAATAACATGTAAAGAACACATTTTTGCATTCTCCTCAAAAAGGGCCTATCGGACTATAGGCCCTTTTTCCAGCTACCGCCTCAATTGAGTAATTATAATGCTATTAGGGCCTTCTAAATGAAGATTCAGAGTACAAAGTGAAGTTGTCAGTGAACATGAAAGTTGTGAGTTAGGCCTAGGCCTAGGTGAGTGAATAGTCGTAGGCCAACTTTATTAATTTATTATAAATAAATATAATTATTTATATACATAATAAATAGTTATATTTATTATTTATAAATAGGCCTAGTAAAAATTTTATCATAAAAAATTAATAAAATAAAAAAATAAAAAAAAATTAAAAAATATGGCGGCGAAAAGGTGGTTTGTGTTTACCTCACATATTTGCTTTGTAATATTTTATTTATAATATAAACAATCAAGTGTTATACATCAGTAAAAAGCCAATAAAATTGTGGTCATTTTGGCTATCTTAGTTTTGTTGTATGGACAACATACCTTACCATGATACTACTCTAAAAGGAAAATAATAAGAAAAAAATCTTTATTGTTACAAAATAGGAGGATTAACATAATAAATTGTTCTAAGTACACTAAAATCAATATTGTTTTGAATAGCCTATTTCATTCTGAAAAAATTGATATATAATTTGTATGTTTTATATCAACATGATTTATATGTTTTATATTTATATGTTTATATGTTTTATATGTTCCAATTTATATGTTTTATGTTGTTTGTACTAAATGTTTGCGCGGCGGCCAAAAAAAACCTCACCAGTAAAGGAGGTTATAATGACCAGTTGGAGGGTTAAAAACTTGTTAGGGCACATATGTTTAGAGTCAATACTGTAACAAAAGATATACAGTAGTTTAGCCATCAAAACGGCAATAGAAAAATAAAATGAAAAATGCCAAAGTTTTTTTTTAATACGTGCCTTCGACACCATTGAGTTTAACACATTAATAAGTACATTGGAGCATATTGGAATTAAAGGAAGGTACTTATCACTATTTTCATCATACTTGAAGGAAAGATTTTTTACTGTGAAAATAGGTAACACTTTTAGTACACTTCAGAAATGCGAGTGGGGAGTGCCTCAGGGCTCTATTTTAGGCCCATTACTTTTTATAATCTACATAAATCAGATTTTTGGAATAACTAGGCACTCTTCAATAATAGGGTATGCGGATGACATATGTATGGTAATTGGGCATAGAGACATAGACACAGCAGGTTCATTTCTACAGCAAGATTTTTTAGAAATTACCAAATGGGCTCATGACAAGGGACTTATTCTGAATTCAAGCAAAACTGTGATTGTGAATTTTCACTTGAGAAATAAAATAATACACAGAAGGCCGGAAATTATTTATCACAGGTGTCAGTGCTTAATAGATTCAATTCAGAAAATAAATCATAATTTTATGACCTGTGGTTGTGACAGAATAAAATATGTAGACACTGTTGACTATTTAGGTATGAGAATTGACTATGGGCTTGTCTGGAAGGATCACATTGTTAAATTACATGGCAAATTGAAAGGTTGTGTAGCAAAGTTTTACACTTAAAAGTTTTACAGAGACTAAAATAACACTCTATAAATGCCTGGTTGAATCCTTAGTCAGATATGGTGCTATTCTTTATGGATCTGCAGCTGAATGTCACCTGAGAAGTATAAGCAAGCTTCAACTAAAGGGGCTAATTGCACTTTTCAAACAGGAAGGTCTTACAAATGAAAATGATTTTTTTAGGCTGAGCAGGTCTTTGAGCCCTAATAATTTCTATAAGTATCAGATCTTAATAAACTATTTTGGTGACAACATGTACAAAACTTTTAACAATAGTCAGAGAGGTAGAAGAAAGGAGAGATTTAAAGTTGAGTTCATAAAAAGAGTATTTGATGAACGATTGCCTAGATACATAGTGCCTAAGTTGTATAATGAACTGCCTGAGTTAATTTTTATTGAAAGTAATTTTAAAAGATTTTCTGGTCTTTGCTATGCATGGTTGTTGGAGGTACAATGTAATTCGTAGTTGTTGTTTGTAGTTGTTAATCTTTGTTAAAGTGTGTCATGTCAAATTACTCAGGCTGAGCACTTGGAATTTGTTTGTTAAAGCTTTATTTTGTAAATACTTAATATGTGATTGTAGCATAAGAAAACTTATGACTTGATTAATATAATTTATGTAGGCTAAGTGTAAATCAACTTAGTGTTGAACATTGTGGTTGAGTTACCTTGTAGTGAATATCCAATAATTCTCAGCACATCCCATTGGTCCAGAATAGATTATTTTCAACATTGAACACTCATATACACTTATATATTACACACAAATACACTGGTACACACACACAATGGCAAATGCAAATTTTCTCATCACATAAGTAGCTGTAACCTACACCAATAGTGAAAGAACCTTCACCTCAGGCCTAGGTTAGTACACAAAATTAGACTTATTGATTCTCACACCACTTTTCACTAGTTAGATTTGTGTTCAATATTAGCTCACACAGACAAAAAGTTAGTTCTTGTTAGTCATATTAATTTGTAAGTAGCCTATTCACAAGAAATCTGTGTAAATCCTGTTAGAAAAATTTTCATAAACCTGTATTTTTGTTGTTATTCACTTGTTAGTATTACACTGATTTTGCAAAACACAATTACTGAGAATAGGTGTGGGGTTGATAAGTAAATGAATAAGACTGGTATTATTTATTATAAGACTTTCAAAACCATCTAACTTCAAAAATGAATATAGATGAAAGCTATTGGAAGAACCGGTGACAGATAGTTAAAGAATCTGGTATGAACTGGTTACTTGTGTGTGCCGGCCCGGCCTGACGGGGGGGGGGGGGGGGGGGGGGAAACAGCTGATTGCGTCTGCATCCAGTTTGCGAGACAGCAGTGCTGCCAACCTTCATGTGTCGATGGAATCATCAGTGGCTGTATTTTTAAATATGTATTAAGAAAATGTTTGATTGTTATTACTGTGATAGGAGTGACGCCCGTCCGTGCCTACTAGAAATTATTTTGGACAATTACTACCAATGTATTATTATTTTGTTCATTTTGACCTCACTGTTAAGCGTTTTGCTTAGTGAGGCTTACTGATGTTATGCTGTTTGTAAGAAATAAATAAATAAATAAAATAATAAATAATGTTGAGCAGTGCGATAGCTTTGGAAAAACTTAAAAAAATCTTGAAAAGTCTGGAATCAGTCTTGAATTTTGAAAGAGAAATAAACTAGATACTCTGCAAGATGAAAAGTAGGTTTTAACAGTGAGAGTCGGGTCCTGGGGTGGAAACCTAAGAGCAATTCTGAAGGTGTTTTTCCTATGATTGTATAGGGACTGTTTCAATAAGCAAAAGGTAAACAACCTAGTTCGTGCTGCAGCGTTCTTTTGGGTCCTTTCACATTGGACTTGAATGTACTTACCATTGACTCTGCCTGGCCATTGCTTGCCGGATGGTACGGGGGCGAGTAAAACAGAGATTTCATTTTAACGTAAGTAACTCAAACTCTTTAGACCGAAAAGGTGGTCTTCTATCAGTGATCAGTTGTTCTGGTTCCCTGTGGACTGCAAAGCATGATCTTAATTTTTCGGCAGTTTTTGAAGCATTTGTACCCTTCATCTGAAAAACTTCAACCTATTTAGAGAAGCTACGCACAAGTACTAAAAAATACATACCATCTTTCATTGCTAAACCTAGATGAACTCTTAGCCATTTCCTCGAAGGCCAAGTCCAGGGCTGTAGAAGTACCTTAGGGGCAGATTTACAGCTTATTTGGCAAATGGAACAAGTCTGGCCAAAGGGTCAAAAGACTATGAGTTTTCATAGATTCCAGGATGTTCCTCATTTATCATATCCAGAATATTGGTTAGAAACTTGAAAGGTATCACTACTTGGTTTCCCCATAAAACTTTTTTTAACTGAAAATTAATTTTTCTGTATAAAAAAAGTCTCAAAGGATTGCCTTTGTCCATGTAATGAGGCCAACCTTGAAGAGTTAAGTCAAATACCTTAAAAATTACAGGGTATCTCTGTGTTACCTGTCCGATTTCTCGTGCAGTGGGCGATAATTCTGGGAATGGTGAAAAGAACAGGGTTGAGTTTTTTTTCTCTACACTTGCATCAAATTTCTATGGAAGCCATGATAGTGCATCAGCTTCTACAATTTCTGACCCTTTACGGTAAACAATGTTATGGTCATAAGCTGATAAAATTATAGCCTACTTAGTATACGAGCAGCAGTTAACACTGGGATACCTTTTTCTTACATAAGAGTGCTGTGAGTGAATCATGATATTAATGTGAATGGTTTAACAAAAATATATTTGTGAATGTTCTAACACCATAGATAATTGTGAGAGCCGCCTTGTCCAACTGGGCATAATTCATCTCTGATTTACTAAGTCTCCTAGAAACATATGCTTCGGGCAAACAGATCCTTCCATCATAACATGAGTTATGTAAACTGCCTATTCCGTACGGACTTGCATCACAAGTAATTCGAATTTTCAATTTGGAATTGTAAGGCACTAAAACATTACTCTGTGTTACCAACATTTTACGTTCCTTCAAAGTTTTTGAGCACTGCGAGTGCCACCTCCAGAGATGGTTTTTCTGGAGTAACTGATGCATAGGATAAAAACCCGTAGAGAGATTTGACGATAGTCTGCCATAAAAATTCTACAAAACTGAATAGTAAGTTGTGTTATGTCGTTTGGCTCTGGAGCATCGAGAATGGCATTCACCAACTTGTCCGTTGGATGAATTCCTAGTTCATCAATTTTGTGTCCCAGAAAGATTTTGTGTAACATATTTATTAAGTTTGGCCTCACTCGGCTTTACTCAACTTGAGTAAAAAAATCGAACTTTGTACATCTGTAGTGAACCGATAGAACTAGTACAGTAATTTTACTAGTTATTTTTAAACATGTTGTAAATTGTTTTAAGGATGGTGATCAGCCTTCCTAGCCACCAGTGTTCTGCTGTAAAGCAGTGTTCTGTACTTTGCACACCCTGCCTTAGATTTTTACATATACAAAAATATATAATGTTTGGTTTGTTGCAGGTAAACAAGATGGGTTTAGTAGAAGGCTTGAAGTTGGTTCGTCGCTGTACAAAGGGCGAACGAATGGTGCGTTTACGCAAAAGTCACAAGAAAATGGGGGAAATAGTGGCAAATATTTCTTTGACATCTGCTATGATCAAGCCTATCACTGAAGAGGAAGCATTGCATGACTTGATTGAAGAATGGTACAACCTGTATCCCGACACTCAGGTTCTGTTGCTTCGCTTGAGAAAGATGATCGTCAACGCTGTGTCTTCCCAACACATCTATCTCCTGGGCCAGATACTTGTTGAAAAGGTGATTTTCCATGATTTTATGTTTTAGAAAGTAAAACCATTTAACATCATACTTCAATGTCTATAACCTTTTGTAGATTCTACCATAAAATATAGGTAACTATCTGAAACAACTATGTAACACACATTGAAATTCAAGCAGTACATTGAATATTATAAAACACCGAATTGGGTAACTTGGAAATCATTAACACAATGTTAAAATCCCTATCTATAAGAGTGCTTGTCAACATTTGCTAACATTGCTGACATTCTAGATGACACCGATATTTTTATTTTTATTTACAGTACCCAGTGGAACTCGGTCAACCTTGGCAGATTATAGACAAAATCCTTCTGAGATTATCTACCCAAAAGCAAAATTTGTACACCTTTACACCCACTTCTTCCTTCCTTAGCCATTAACAGAACTTTTTTTCAGAACAGTTCTTTTAAGTTAAAGTTTGTGTAGTATGATGCACAGTGGCAGTCACAATAAAAGTTAGCTTATGACTTATATAAATTTCCATAAAGTTGTTTTGCATACAAATACAAATATTAAAAGTTACAAATTTTAATTTTTTGTAGAATTTTCTAAAAAAATTAATAATAAAAAAAATTTACAAGAACACTGTGGAAACTGGATAAGATCCCAAGGGACCAGTTTCAAATTCCAAACAATCTAAATTTTTTTTTTTTTAAACAAACATATTACAAAAGAGAAACCAAAACAATAGTTTAAAAAAATTAATCATGTTACTATCACATTAGTGTCTTTCTTAGGGTACCGGAGTCAGTGCCACTACATCATTATTGGTCGGGGTCATAAAAATATCTAAATCCGCTCTGCGGGATGAGTGCCATTGGCCAGGTAGACCTGTTTTAAGGGGTGTGAGGGAGAAAAAGGAGGACGCTGGGGAAGGAGTCAGTTGGGCCAACGTAATGGGCTTCTTAGATGTAGGTACCCCAAGGCTTAACAATGTTAGTATCCGGTAGGTACATTATGTTAGATAAATGTAAAATTATGTGAATTTTATTTAGTAATGGTGACTGAAGTCACCTCTCTTTTTCTCAAAAAATTTTTAAACCAATTATTTTTCTTTTTTAATTCTTGGAACCAGGTTTTGGCACAGGGATATGTCCTTCCACCACCGCACCAGAACCACAGAACCTTTTAAATGAAGAACCGCCGACCCTTCATTAACTGTGGCACTGACACCGAACCATTGGCGTCTGTCTATTAAATAGCCCTCAAAATATTTTTCGTAGATTAGCACTGCCTTCCACAGCCCCTTCTTAGCGAGGAAATTATAAAGAAGTCGTAATTAACATAACTAACTGTGAACGACAGAATAATGTACGCATCACCACTGATAAGTGTACTCTTGAATTGCTGGGTGTTTTTTGATAATGATTTACAATGAAATCCCTGAATTAAAACCACTACCTACTCTCAAATTAGGAGATAGTGATAATACTAAACCTGCTAAAATATTTATCTCCAGTAAAGTGAATTTGGACTCTTCTGGCTTGGAATGATAGTGAGGGCTCAGTAGCATACATGGGGATTAGTGCTAACCTAAGGTTATTATGAAACCACAGTAAAATTTTAGGTATGCGTCATGAAACGTACAGTAGAGAATCTCTCTTGACCGACCTCTACGGGACCTGACTATGGTCGGATAACTAAAAAGGTCGGTTAAAATGAATAATACCGGAAATGTTTAATAATAGTAGTTTATGAATGACTATTATGAAAACCTCTTAGCCCTGAGTGTTCTAAATATCTCACGCCTACTTCACCTGGGACAAACTTAAAATTGATAAATTAATGTTATAAACATGTAAAATATTTATAGGTTATGGACAGCCATCCATAAAAAAACGTAGCCATATGAATGTCACTTGACCAAATTGTCATTCTCACGATGTCACCTACGACAAGCTGATAAGTGAATTGCGTAATTTTTTATTAAAACACTACTTTTGTCAAATGCTGGGCTCTCATTGATCTAGAATATGTATTTTAATTTGAAATCTGTAACCCCAAATTAACAAATCAACAAATTAAAATTTGTTGAAGACCCCATTAAGCAACGTGTTTAAAATTGGTTTAATAATATATTTCTTTATGGTGTTACTTGTACTATCATTATTGGTGATTTTTATAACGGTTGTAGATAAAATCAATAAAACAAGTGAAAATGTTTAAAAATTGTTACAACACAATCAATTGTTCTTAACACAATTAATTAGTAAATAAAGTTAACACATAGTTATGGCATTAAAAAAATGTTAAATATTTGAATTGAAAAATCTTTATCGTTCACAATAAATTTACAGTATACAGTGTGGTTGAAAAGTCCCGGAATGGTGAAATATATTTTTTACCATTATATATGAAGTAATGAAACTTGGTATACCAATAATAGCCATTAATATCTACTCTTTTAAGCTATTATAACTTTTTTATCCCTTAAGGGGATGGCCCACGAGGAGTCAGTCAAAATTCTTAAATAGCAGCATAGGTCAAATTTGGTATCAAATTGAAGGTCTCACTTAGCAGAGTACAATGCCGCAAACTAGACTCTTACAAAGTTTCCATTAAAATTATATGGGTAAAACTTAAAAATCCAATAACTTTCTTAATACTCATCGTTTTGACGCCGGGTTTGTAGCTTATTACTCCAAATGCAAAGACGTTTGAAACTATGTATGAAGTGACAAGGGCCAAAGCATATTTCTGTAAGACTTCCAGGAGGGACATCCCTTATAGGGAGTGTAAATTAAAACTTCTTTGGCCCATGTCACATCATACACCATTTTAAACATCTTTGCATTTGGATTAATAAGCCACAAACCCGACGTAAAAAGGATGGGTATTAAGAAAGTTATTGCATTTTTAAACTTTTACCCATATGATTTTAAGGGAAACTTTGTATGCCTGCCATTTCGGTCTCGGTCATCCGTTTGAAGTCTGGTTTGCGTTATTGTACTCTGCTAAGTGAGACCTTTAATTTGATACCAAATTTGACCTATGCTGCTATTTAAGAATTTTGACTGACTCCTCGTGGGCCATCCCCCTTAAGGGGTAAAAAAAGTATTTACTTTTAAATACTTAAAAAAAAGTATTTACTCTTAAATAAAAAGTATTTATTTATATATAGCTAAAAAGAGTAGATATTTATGGCTATTATTGGTATAAAATGTTTCATTACTTCATCTATAATGGTAAAAAATATATTTCACCGTTCTGGGACTTTTGAATCTCACTGTATATAAAATTTATAATATTAATACAAATTACAATTTTTAAACAAAATACAAATACTAATCATAATAATTTCTAAACTATTTTACACATTACACCTGTGTGTAAAAATAATAACCTGTGTGGGAGTACATATAAATAACATAATTAGCAAACACAGAACAGTATAAACACTGCCATCACAAAATATTAAAAGCTACTTACTGAATATGATTTTCTATGGTAAGGTATGATGTAGCTCTTGTAAGTTAAAAGTTATTTGTAGATCATCATTGCAACATCAGCTTACTTGGTGGAAGTATGTATATTCCTGGAAAATGGTCAGTTAATCCGACTGGCGGTTGATCTGAGGCTGTTTAAGAGAGCTTCCACTGTAATAGGATATTTAACACTATTACCAAATGGCAGCCTATCAACCGTTTATTAGGGTTTACCCTATTAATTTTTTTGAACATTTAATTTTTGTAGGGAAACCGACCATTATTAAAGTTTCTACTAAATACATTCAGAAATTGTAGCTTTTGTTATCTCAGAATGTTTTTAAAACTCGTTCAGACTATAAATAATTCCACCAAATTATTTTCTTGCAGCAGAACGTTATTAGTATTAGTTTAAAGTATAAATTACAAATGTCATTATATTGGTGTGGTTTTCATGGAACTTTATCTGTATTGCTTTACATGGAAGGTGACTGAAGTCACTGTTTAATCGTGAAAGCGGTGAAACGATATCAATATTAGTTTTGGATGGAAGTAACAAATGTAAGTCTTTCAGCTCGGCTGTTGTGGAATTTTTTTTTAATGAAAAGTGCTTTTTTGATAACATTTCACAAAACAATATTAAAATGTTCTTAGCACCTAAACAATGGTTACAACAACCATCTGTTAGGTTGGCTTTGCACTGAATATAAGTAATGTACCATACCCAACATAGCTGTTGTGAAACATTTCTAGTACTCTTTCAGCTAGGAGTTACAAAATTTACTTGTGTCTTATTGGTCACCGTGGAACGAAACGAAATGTCACGAGCACGGCGGACTGGGGCCGAGCAATGCTTCAGCCTTGTTATCATCTCGACGCTCGTAATATCATTAATATCATCTCGCTGTACGATAATCATTTTGGATTGTAGCATAGCTAAAACTCCTTCATGAATATTTAAAATTTATTTTGCTTCAGTGTGAACATTATGTTTAAAACTCAATATTTTAACTCTGTGACTGCTCAACTTAGTACCATACAATACAAAATAAAGTTAATACTTATTTGTTTTATTTATTTTTGGTGCACACCATTTTACAAGAAAATTGCAAACAATTTCACAATGGCAGGCATACAGAATAGAATTATATTGGCTATGTACAAACTTATATTATATTGGCTAGTACTGTAATTAAATTGTTAAATTTATTTCTTAACCAAAAAAATATGCAAAATATAATAATTTTTGTTAGCCACCTCTAACGAATGATATTAGTTCAGACGATAATAATGCAATTAATTGAATTTCTAACGTAATCACTTTTCTTGTACCTTTTAATGAAACTAAAGAAACAAAAAAATTTACTTACTTGTTCAACTAATGCCGCTACGGCTCGTAATAGGTTACAAAATTGATAGCCTTTTGTCACCTATTACGAAAGCTCTGTGTAAAGTTGCAGCCTATTACCAAAAAGTAGCTGGAATTTCCACTTCTAAATCAAATCCATTTACTTTAGGTCCCTCCGACTAAATCAGTAGTGTGTAGTGTGGCTGGGTTTTTTTTTGTGGCTGGGTGTAGAAAAAGGGTGTGCGAAAAGTTATTTTCTATTACAGTCGCATTGTTATTTTCTGAGAATTTAGACATTCCTTTCAGTATAGGTGACACTAAGGCTTTTGATGTGATATTTCATTAGATAATTTCATTTTGTTCTATTATTATCTGCAATTCATTTTCATTTTATTTATAAAGCTACAAATTTATTTCGTTCGATTTTGAAAAGAATTCTGTATTGGTCTTTATTTACATGCATATGGTAGTAAGCTGGAAGTGAAATTTTTTAAATTTTGAATCCAATTAATATATTTGAACAAATATTTTGCAATTTTTTATATTGCTGGTTGACAAAACTCTAGAGAACAGGAAAAAGTTTTAATTCAATAAATATTTCAATAGTAAACGTCTGAATCACCACATTCCACTGTTTAACGAACTTACTCTCAGACTAACTTTTTAACATAATGGATGTAGCACATATGTTTTATCATGTTGAGGTTGGACATTTGTAGTTTTATTTACTTTCTAGGTTATTGGTTGTACCGACTACCTCTAAATATTAAAATTCTTTTCACCTCTATCTTTACACTTTTGCAATATAAAGAAAGTAAAGTTGAATAAATTGGTGCTAATTATAATTATGGACCTTTTATAAACACCTATGTAATAAAGATTTGGCCGTAGCAACCATGCTGTTTAAGGCACATTAATCGGCAATGTATGTCATTCCTTGATCTCTGAACTGAACTGCCATCTTTGTGTTTTTGCCACCTTGTTGTAAGGGAGTTTTGTAACTGCCGAACAATGTTAGAAAACCGAGTGGAAAAAATTCTTTATTACCAGTCCACATATTATTATAGTTGTACTCTCAGGAAATTTATGAGCCTCATAAGAGGCTTTATTATTGAAAGAAAATTTTGAAAACTATATTTTACTAAAATTATAGAATTTCCTCTTAAATGAATTTGGTAGCATGAAGAAATTAATTAGTTTAAAATCTTTTTCCCGTTGATTAGGTATGGTTAGGTCATGCAGATGGTGTCATCAGTTTTGAAAGAAGAAAACTATAAGCAGTAAATCAAAAAGACTGACAGAGGCTTTTGTCAGACCGATAAAAATTACTACTATTTTTTCTCTACAGCATTCATAAAAATAACCTACATTCATCATAAGATTTCCCTCACTAAAGTCGCTGGTACCTGCTGGTAGTAAGTTATTTTCTTCATGAAACTTTTATAGTTACAAATGCATTGAGCTATGAACAGTCGTGGAAAAATATGATAATATGCAGGTCCCTCATATTTATTTATTTTGAGTACAGTAATATCTTTATAAGATTTTACATTATTAAAACTTTTTATGTATTCAGGGAAGGTGTCAAATAGATCCCTTCAGTTGTGTAGCCTGATGTATACTACATTTCTGGCATCTAGCAAAGGTATGTATTTGTTACTGACAAAATGTTTGTTTTTTGTTTCAGCATGGTCAGACAGAAAAATTACTTTGTATTGAGTTGTACATCCGAGCTCTCACTGTCAACCTCAATGAGCTAGAAAAATATAAATCTAACAGTGAACAAGATAAAGTTAAGGAATCTGAAATTCAGTTGTCAAATGGGTTCATACTGTTAGCGGATTACCTTAAAGATGATATTTTGACGTGCCGTGAATGTATATTGACAGCTTTCTCACTGAACCCAACCAGAAGTTGCTACGAAAGAATAAAGGACTTGGCAGTGTCAAGTGGTAAATTAAGCAGTGAGCAAGATGACAATTGTGAAAATAATCAATCTTCAATCAACTGCGAGAAGCATTCTCTTGAAAATCATGACCCAGGAATGAAAATAGACACAGGACAGCCGAATGGAGCTGAGCCTTTGAATCATGAATCTCAGTCTTTACTAACTCAACAGATCACTCAGCTTTCACTTGAAGCAAGAGAAAAAATGATGAATGTTAATGAAACCAATACTTCTAATGATGGTGGGAAGGATTTGGAATCAAAATGTGATAGCCTGTCATCAATACATCTATCCGATGCACAAAAAATTGGTATACCCCAAAAACTTTGCGATGATTTGACAACTGTCATCAGTAATGCTCGGTACCAAGTCTTGAACTGGCATCTCGATTGGTCGGAATTAAGTTCCAGATGTGAGTCCTATATAATTTCCGGCAAAGAACACAGGAGTACGGAAAAAGAGCTCAAGTATCTAAACATTGACTATAATCAATTCAAGGATTGGCCCAGAGATAAAATGTATGACACTGGAATTGAAAAAGGGTTTGAAGAATTTGTTGAGAGTGATTCAGCTGATGAAACCGATACTTCAACAGAACCTTCAAAGAGGAGATATTCAAAGCAAAGCATGGATGATGAGACTCAAGACTCAGTAGATTTAGCAGGAAAGATGCAGGTCAAAAGCACTAAAAATGCTTTTAACCATAGTGTGTCTGGTCCTGATTGTGCAGTGAAAAGCACAAAGAAGCAAGAGAGGAGTAAAAGAAAAGCTTTGTCTTCAATTTCAGATACAGAAGTAGGCCAAGTTCGTTTAACAGGAAATCATGGTGGTAACAATGAGGTTGGTAATGAAACCAAGAACAGCAGAAAGAAAATTAAAACTAAACCAGCACGAAATAACCGGTCTCTGCTAAAGCAAGCAGAAGCAGATTTTGATCAAATGAAATCAAAACCTCTAAATTTTACATCAATTAGTCCATCAGATTTACTTGATATAGTGAGTATTGAAGAAGATGCTTCTAGAGCAAGCTTTACTCCGATTATGTCAGACGGTTATCTCTCTCTATTAAAAATCAATAAGAACTCTAAAGGCAATGATATCACTGCTGTGCTGCCCACAGGGCGGATTCAAGTGAACAAGAATAACACTTCTCAAACAATGAATAATCAAGCAGTTAAAAATTCTGATTCAGTTGAAAACCCTAACTATTGTATAGCAGAGAATGATTTGTCAATAAATTCTAATCTGTCTCCTTTTAGCAGTCCATCAAAGTTAAGTGACCCAACAGTATTAAAATCCCTACGAATGTACCGTGCGAAGAAAAGTGGCCCAGAAACTATTAATGGCATACCTGAAAAACGCCAAGAGAGGTGTGGCAACAAGTTCCCTCCAATGTTAAGTACTGTTGACTTGAATCCACGAATTTTAAGCCGAGCAAAAATTACTAAGAAAAATGATGTCATAAATATTGACATTGACAGTGGAAACTCAAAACCGGAAGTCATAAGTCTAGATGACAGCGAGCCTGAGATAATTGACTTGGTTGATGATGATGATGAAGAAGAAGACAATAATATGAACACAATCAATTCCGCATGTTACACATCAAGAGTTCCCTATGATGTGACCAGTAAAATGAAATTAAATTTTGATAGTGTTTTGAAATTGAAATCAGGAAACAGGAAAAGTGCATTTTCTAAACCAAACCCAATGAATGATCTCGCAAGAAATCTTGGTTTGAAGTCCGTTGATATGATAAGGCCAGCAACTACTGAAACCACAGTGCAAGTGGTTCAGCTGTCAAATTCTGTCCGCTCTTTGGTTACTACTAATTCTAACACAAACCCAAATACAACCATTATACAAACAATAGCACAGCAAACCACACCATCATCGTTGGGTCAAGCCTCCAGCAACAGTTTGGCTCCAAACATAACAACAGTAATTTACACAATGCCACAACAATCGACCTCAGTATCTTATGCTCAGGTTTCAAATAATACTTTAGTTTCCAACTCTAACTTATTGTACACAATGTCTCAACAGACTTCTACTGCAGCTCAAGTACGAAGCACAACATCATTGTTGACTAGTGACACTTCATCAAAACCGGTTGTAACCAACAGTACAACTCTACCTAGTCGATTATTAAGTTCTACAGGCTCTCAAGCTGGTAGCACTAATACCCCATCAAGTTTTACCCCAATCAATACTCCAGTGAGACACTTCTATAGTGCGCCAAGGCAGGTTTTTCCTCAGAATCAAGGAGTTTATGTGTCAAGACAAAGTCCAGAGCGTGCTTTGCTTAGTCCACCAGTGACCAATCAGTCTTCATCGATGATCCGTAGGAATACTCCATCGCCACGTGAAACTAATACAGAAACTGCAAATGTACCTATTAATGTGATTCGGGTTTCACTTGTACCATCATCTGAATCAAATCAGCCAGTACCTAATCTTTCCCCAATCAAAAATTCTGCCAATTCTAGACAACAAACTAGTTGTGTTAATCGGCAACAGTTGTTCATGCGAAATAATGTAACCAGAACAACTACAAATACATCAACTCAGTCTCATCCTATTGTTACTTCATCTAGAGGACAAACAAATCTGCCTTCTACCATAACAACTTCATCCGCCGCTGCAAGCAGAAGCATGCCAGTAACAGCTCACATTCAACGAGTAGGATACCCTCCAGAAACCTCTCAGAGTAATAGTGGGATGCAAATGAAGTATATTTTTAAGGAAGGAGTCTTGAGTTCTACTAATGAAAAACAGGAAGAAACCGAAACTGAGTCTAGTACTGTCGCAATGGTTTTGAGTTCAGAACAGATACAACAGTTGCTTCCCAAGAGCTCCACCCAAGACAAGTCATCAAATGAACAGGATGATAATCGTGCTCAAGTAGCTAGTCTACCAAAATTTCAACAAGCTTTTGGTAGAACTATGTACCAAAGTAGTTCAGCTCCCAGTAGTAATGCTTCAAATAGTGAGTCATCCACATTAAATTTTGTTCAGCAAATTCAGCCAGCAAATTCTAGTGCCGAAAATGTGACATCTTCAATTTGCACAGTTTTGTCTAAAGCTGTTCAAACCACAACTAAAGAGTCTGAGGTTACAAATAAAAATTCTGTTCAGTCCATTATCACAAATGAACACTCTAATCACCGCAAGTTGTCATTAACGGGTAATACATCTACATCTAGTACTGTCCAGACTGTAGCAGTTAGCACAGCAACAAATCAAATTGAAACACAGCTTACTCCTTCTAATACAATAAGTAAAACGAGAACAAATGAAAGATCTACTCTTCTACAACAGACACCAGTAAAAATTCTGACTCTAGCTGGAACAAATTTACTTCATGGAAAATCAGTTGCTATTTTAAAAACTTCTGTACCCCCCGAAAAGCTTACTCAAGCACAAATGAAATTTGAGGGTGATAATAGGTCAAAAGAGACAGTGATTCGCAGCAATATGAATAATGTGAGCGCTTTATTAGCTGCTGCATTGCAAGCACAGCAGCCCCAGCTGAGGCAAGTATCGTCTGGGATTTCCAACCCGGGAGTATCTGCACAGGTACATTTAAAAACAACTCAAGATGTTGAAAAGAAAAAACCAGATCAGGTCAATACTTCCACAAAAAGTCTATCACAAAAGAGTTTTCGTAAACTGCCAATCCAAAATCAGCCAACTTCAAGATATGCTAAACCTCTGTTGCAAGTTGCTGCAAGTGGTAATCAAAATGTAACGTCTTCTACTCCAGTTGTAACGATTCCAATAAGAACAGTTTTAGCTACTAGCCAACAGACTTCAACTCCTCGTCTTAGTACCGAAAGAGTTGAAGTACGTTCGGAGAACTTGGTGAGTCCTTCTCCTCCTGAGGATCCTTCAGGAAGTTCCTTGTTAGACCAACAGTTAAAAGAATTTGAATCAGTATTCAATAAAGTGAAGAAAACATCACAAATGAAAGAAAGAACAAACTCTACAACAGTGCAAATCCAACCTCATGTAAGTCATCAAATTCTTCTCACACAGCCATCAAGTTCTTCTAATGTAGAGTTTACGTCTACAAGCACAAACCAAACTGCTCTCTTTCAGTCAACTTCAACAAGTACAATACATGATCTCCAAGGTGAAAGAGTAAGTTTAACATTTATAAGCCAACCAGCAACAGCGGCTACAAACACTTTAATTCCTGGCACTAGTCAAAAAATCACTTCTGCTACTCCAGTAGTAGTTGTGCAGAGTTGTAGTAAGCCAGTGACATCACCTGCTCTCAGCGTTACATCTCAGAGTTCTTCCAGTCCGGCGCCTCCTTCCACTCCTGGCAGCTCATCAGGCAAAATAAGTACTACATCTATTGTGAAACAAAACAAGTCAAATAAATCTAAGACTACCACTAAAACAACACCTACTACTACTTTGAAAGTCTCTACTCTACCCAAACCGCAGCAGAAGCCTCAAGAGGATGAGCAGACTACTCAGAGGATATATGCAATATTAGATAAATACGCTGAACAGTTACGAAATTCTCCTGAACTCAAGAATAAACCAGCTCCAAGAAGGAGATCGAACCCTCCAACCAATCCCAATCAAAACTCAAAACGGAAGAAATCAACACAAACCAAATCAAAATTACCTTCTCAACAAGCATCGTGTTCTTCTTCAGGGATGGAAATGAGTCCTGGATCAGAAGATATGAGAACAATCGGAAGTGAAGATAGTTCAAATGGTGTCAGTCAGCTTTCGCAAACCCTAAATTCACCACAAAGCAGACAAGATGATCCGTCAACCCCAACTGGAGACGTGTCTTCAGAAACATCAGAATCTTTAGATTCAAGGGACACCCGTATTCAGTCGAGAGTAGTTTTAGCCGAAACATCAGGAGGCCAAAGCAGGACGGTTATAGTTCAAGATAATGTACCGACCCAAGTACTCAATGTTGATGCATCCAAGCTTCTTCTTCCTACCAAACAAGTAGTTGTTGCTTCTCAGACTATTGTTCCTCAACTGGTTTTACCTACAAATGTAGGGGGTGTCCAAAAAATGCAGTTATTTCCGGTGCCTGCCGATGGTCGGCCTTTTGTTGTCACAAATTTTCCAAAAGAGAGAACTTACAAAGTCCATAAAGTGACATTGCCGAGAGGAGCACCCTCATTGCTTGCCCCGGGGGCAGTCGTTCGGCGGATACCAATGTGTGGCACTTCGGCAGTCAAACAAGTCAAACTGCCCGTTAGTGGCATATCAACTCAAAACATAAGTAATGTAATAACATCTGGGAATCAAACTTTTACAGTAACTCATGATACAGGGTTGGACATCAATTTAGACAATGCTATTTTGCTGAACACCACACCACAACAGTCAATAAGTTTTGTACATTGTAGTGTTCCTTCTTCATCTTACCAAAGTCAAGAAAGTTCAATCGGTACCACGACAACTGTAACTACTTCACCAGCTAGTCAGAAAACTACTGTGGCCTACTCAACAACAGACCTGAATGTCGGTTATGTAAAACATGAATTCAAACAGGAATCTGGTAACACGTTGCCCTTATGTTCTCCAATTAATGTTATCCCAGCATCATCATCTCAAGATACCAAACCAACAACATCGTCCAACGTAACTTGTATAACACTCGATGATGATATGGAGTATACCACTGCTGACCGCAGATCTTCAGTGTCTTCAGATGTGTCAACGCTGGTTATCTCTCAACAAGCAAGTGGTGAAAACAAGCTGTGGAGAACTTCAGAATCTACCAAGCCCCTAACCTCTGATATAAAAAGGGATTCAGGATCTCAAGATTTCACTGGCTTTCAACAATCGAAGATTCTAGGGCATAGAAGTTCAAGTACTTCAAGTTTTCTGTCAGATCAAGATCACTTCCTGGATAGTAAAAGTAAGTAGCTTACAGATAGGCATTCTCAATATTGTTAAAGTAGTATATTTAGTCATTAAAATTTTTAAGTGACAGTTTTATTGCTTAGAATTGTTTGATAAATAAGTAAGTCTATGTTGATCTGTGTGGGTCATATTAATTTCTTGATGACCACAAGTAAACAGGCCTGTAAAATGAACTTACTAATACTCAAATCAAAGTCTTGCAGGTTCAACACATCACTAATATACACCACAGCAAAACATTTTTGTGAACCACTTGAGCTGGGATCAGCATGTTAATAATTAACAAAATTTCTTTATGACCTTCTTATGTATTTCTCCAACTATACATAGTTTGCAATAAGAAACCAACTTAATTACTTTTCATTAATTAATCCTCATATATCTTACAATATCATGAGTTTAATTATTTAGTTAACCATGGTCAGCCTCAAACTCTTTTTATTATGGTTCCTCGTTTAATGTGGTGTTTTTATTGTAGATAAAATAGTTATTGAGTGTACAAAAGCGTATGTTTTTAGTATACAAAATACTATTAGATAAATATCATAACATGAACTAATATATCTTAGATAGGGGTCTGGGGTACAAGAATTTTCAGGGGAAGCTACCAGAGTCAGACAGAGACAAAAACTGACACTTTTGTCTGGCTCGGTTGAGACGTCAGACAAAGTCAGACAAGGACAAAATGTGACACATTCCAATCCACATTCCTGAGGTGGCAGGTTTTGTCTGGACCGGTCCGGACAAAGTCTGACAGTTTTAAGTTTGGCCCGCCGGGAACAAGGGCTGACAAAGACAAAACCTGACTCATTTGCCTCCCACACGCCGCCGATGCGCAGCGCCTGGTATTTTATTTCTGTAAACACAGGCTGCTTCATATGTGATGTATTTTTTATAACCTATGATTTAAGAAAACAACTATTGCAAATAGTACATTGTGTTGTATTTGTATTTACATAAAATAGATTTTTATTCTTCTGATCAGTTCTCAAAGATTTTAGCGAATCCCCTATAGGAAACACGATATCACAATAGCCCGGGAGCCTGTTACTTTTTTTATTTTGAGGCCCCTAGAAGCCAAAAACTCCTTTTGTTTAGATTCATATATATATATATATATATATATATATATATATATATATATATATATATATATATATATATCGTGTGTATATATATATACTCCATATATTATACTCCAATACGAGTAATTTATATTTGTATGTAGGTCTATGTATGTTTGTTTGCACACGGACCTCATAAACGGCTCTAACAATTTTCTTCAAACTTTGCAAATAACCTAGTTCTGGGTTAGAAATAATATAAATACAGGTATCTATGCCAGAAAAAATCTTATTCCGTTATAATCTTTAAATTGAAAGTAAAAAATTAACACTGCACGAAACATACAAGTGTACGAACACTTACTTCCTCCGCCTTCTTCCGTTTAGAGGTGAAAAAAAGTTTGATTTTTTAAAGATTTATGGTGCAAAAGTAAAAACACACGTTTTCTAACACATTTTTATGTCATTTTGAACTGGGATCTTTTAAAAGAACATTAGTTGAAAGAAGACTATATTAACTTGCTTTACAAGACAACTTTATGTCACAATTGTGTGAGAAATTTTATGGTCTCAAAAGTTATAGTTTTATTGAGACATTCAAGACTGCCATTATATATTATGTGAAAATACCACGTTGATAATTTCTAAGGTTTTTGAGTTATGCTTCATTACAGTCAGCCATGGCACCGATGATCGCGGCGAACACATCTTCGCCCACAGCCTAGACATCGGGCCTGCTACACGCACTTAGTCAAGTTAACAGCGCGCTGCAGTGGTTAGGTTATGTTTGTTATTGATACATACAGTTCAAAAATATTTTCACTAACTCAAAATAAATCACACGATAGCGATAAGCAAGGCCAACTACACACCAGGCCGGAATGCCCCCCACCACTGTGTTAAAACGTCACACTACTGGTGCACCAGCTGATCTGGAAGGATGCGATTTTGATTCAATTCCCCGAATAATTACCTGGAAATCCCCTAAGATAAACAAATATTTACCCAACTTCCTCTTGAATCCCCAAAAATTTTGTAAATTACCTGCTTTTGGCAACACCGATCAGCTGGTACACCACTACTGTGACGTCATCTCTCTGAGCACTCCGGCCTGGTGTGTAGTTGGCCTTGGCGATAAGTCATACGAAAGAATGGCTCGACAACTATAACCCAGCGTCGCGGCCTCGGGTGGAGATGCATTCGCCGCTACTATCGGTGACATGGCTGACTTTAAGGACTCAGAACTAAAAACCGTAAAACTTAAAAACGTGTAATTTTCACACAAGTTCAGTAAATATTCTTTTCACAATTGGTGTATTTTAACACTTAACAAATTAACGTTCAAATTTAAATTGGTGAGAAAATACTGGATTGGAGATATTTTTTATTTCACTTTGAACAACTGAATCTACAGTTTTACTCGACCGATTTTAATAATTAATAGGCTGTTGGAAAGCTTCATCCGTGTAGATGTGCAAATAATTATAAAAGTTCATTTTTTTTAAAGATTTATGATGAAATACTATCAAATGTGATCTACAAGAAATAAATTTAAAATGTGGGTTATCACATTTATTTCATTCAGATTCAAGTTTTAGCTGCCAATATTGAGTATTAAAAAAAATGCATGGTGGCAATATGTAAGAAATTTAATTCTCTTTTAGAATATCACCATCCACTTTATTTGATTTCCTTGAGGACTTTATTAGTTGAAAGGGCAGTGCACAAAATCGTCTGGCCTTGTGTCAGAAAAAGTGTCAGAGTTTGTCCGGCCGGTCCAGACAAAGTCTGTCAGTTTTCAGTGTGGCCCGCCGGGGACAAAGTCAGACGAGGACAAAGTCTGACATTCCATTCCGCGCCATTAGGCGGCAGGAAGTTTCGAAGAAAACCTGCCACAAAAACTGTCAGACTTTGTCCCTGTCTGACCTTGTCCCTGTCAGACCTTGTTGCGTCCCCATTTTCAGGTCGGTACGGTTCGGTATGGTAAATTTTTGTGTAACTCGGTTCCCGGTAAAAAATTGGTATGGTATGTGTTATTAATATAGCGGTATCAGGCCTAATTTATATCTTAGTATTTATTACGATATTATTAACAATGAGTAACATTTCAAATCCACCTACCTCATTTATCATATTTTGCTAGGTAAGAACTTAATAGGAAAAATATCATAATCACTTAAGTATAAGTCCTTGTATTCATGGCCGGTTTTAGGAATTTGCCGCCCATGGGCCCAAAGCATATCCGGCACCCCCTTCCCACTTCCATGGAACAATATGTTAAATCCAAAACAATTTTCGTCAAACAGTTAGCGCCAAAACAATCAGTACTGAAACTGAATCAGCGATCTTCACCAAAATGATATAAAACCTTAAAGAACGTTAATGCGAGTCTCGCCTCAACTGGATGAAGGTCATATTGAACATGTTATCAAATGAGTTAAACCCATGGTGCTTACTTTTACTTGTATATGTTGGTGAAACTAAGTATATAAAATCTTACAATTACAGTGCGGTACTGTTATTTTGGCGCATACTGTAAAACCATATCCTAAAAAAAAATTACATAAGTTTTTCATAGGCTTTAGGCCCTAAGCTCACTAATCTGAGTCTAGATTGAATGAAGATAAAGACTGCATGTTATTTGGGATGAACAGAGAATTTATAATATCTTTTGATACTTTTCCAGGATGTCACTTTTATTACTAATCTGTTTAATTGTCCAGGTAAATCTTAATAAAATAGTACAATGAAAGCAGGGTTACCACAGACATTAAAAGTCGGGAAAAGTCAGGAATAGTCATGATTTTGGGTTTTGGTCAGGAAAAGTTAGGAAAATGCTTGAAAAAATGCTGGAAGTTAGGAAAAAATAGGAAAAAGGTGCCGAAGAAAATTTAAGAGTGACACAATCCAACGTCTCGATTTTTTATTGCCCTCATAAATTGAAAGTGCTAATTAATGTACATTTTATACAGTAATTACTTATCGAATAATTTAGTTAAGTTAATATGTTTCTATCGTGTTTTTCATTGTTATAATATTAATTTTAACAGTATTATTGTAATACTGTTTTATTTTTAGCAATGACTTTTGAAAGAGACCTTTGATTTCAATGAAATTTGGTATGAAGGTGTAGGATAGCTTTCTTCAGGTTAACAGGTTGTTCGGACGGACTATGGGAACAGGGTTTTATAGGGCTTCAAAAGGGTCAAAATGGGGTTTTTAATATTTTTCACCCTTAATTTTTTAAAATCATCAGTTTTTAAAGAATCTATTCAAAAGAACTTGAAAAAAATAATTTTGAATTATTTATTTAGCTTCACTGGCTACGGAGAAAATTAAAAAATTTTCTGTGCTACCTTATGGGAGGGAAACCACTAAAACGTTGTATATTGCTTATTTTTTAACATTTCTCAATACAATTTTGTATATACCTTCATTAAATTATGAGGAACTAATATTTGGTCAAAATCCCGCATGGCTGCAATCCTATACAATATATTCCATGGTGTTTTAATAGGAATAAATGTTTAATGGGAGGGAGAAAAGTAGAGAGGGGTGTCTGAACATAATCAGCTGACCAGCTGCTTTCCTACAGTTGTCAAATTAATATTTATATTTAATAACAATAATAATAATAATAATTTTATTTCCAAAATAGATACAATAATTACAATGAAGATCTTATAGGCCTACAAAAATACAGATAAAATACAAAATATCATACAATTTAAAGAAGCCAAGCTGACCTTGTTCTATTTTGAAAAGTTACTTCGGCCTCCAAGGCAATGCCTGTTGGGAGGCTCCTCAAAATACACTTTTAATCAATAATAGCAGTGACAAGACAAGTAAAATAATAAATAAAATAAAATTTCAAACTCACTATTGGGAGAAAAACTTATTACAGTACACTCTCGTTCATCGGACTCGGCGACATCGGAACTCCGCTTCATCGGAACTGAAAATCTGGATATTATTAATTTTTTTTCTTACGAAATAAATCATTTTTCCGTTGTAGCGCCTTCAATTTCCATTCGTTCTATCCGCACAACAGTGAAGTATCACATTTTGCATCAAACGTCATCAGGCGTTTTCCATAATCTGTACCCATCGATGTGATTTACGAGGCCGTGGAGTATTCGCACAAAAATAGAAAGAGGAAGGGGCAGGAAGTGAACATCCGCTTCGACCGCTTCCCAAACTGTCCTTCAGTCTGTCTCACGTCGCGACTGCACCTGTACGTGGAAGTTAGTTGACTGCTGAAATATGAGTGGAATACGAGAATAAAGATTTTGGATCTTTATTTCCTGCGTTGTTTTATTCCTATCTGTTCATTGTTATCATGTTTAAAGTTTGAGTGCCTTATTTTCATAAAACCTCTTGTGTTATCTTAAAAACAAGAGTGAATACAATCACGATAGTTCACCGTACGGGCGGAAATAATGACTCACGACGGACTCCGCTTCATCGGAATTTTTTTACATCCGAACCGGCCGTCCGCCACATTAGTTCCGATGAACGAGAGTGTACTGTACTATTATACTGAGAATTAACTTTGAAACAGCTTTGTAGCCTTTATAAAATAAATAATATAAATAATAATAAATAAATAAATAGTTTATTTGCCGTAAAAATATTACATTATTGACAAAGTCACATTCATAGCGTCTTGCTAGGTCAAAAAATATACAGTAAAACAAAATTACAGTGGAATCAAAACACTTCGGGAAAATCATTATGTCATGTAAGCAAATATGAAAATAAGGCACTCAAACTTTGAACATGGTAACAAATGAACCTATAGGAATAAAAACAAGTGTAGAGAGTAGGAAAAAGGAGTTAACAATAATCAAGTCCATTGCAAGTGCTAACGGTTACCATCCATCTGTAATTGATGAAATTGGTGCGAAGATCTGTAGTAAGATTAGAAGTCAGGAGCGTCTGCGCAATGTTACTACTTTGACAGGTGATGATGAAGGTAACAAGAAATACACCGTTTTCAATTACACAGGTGAAAGAACACAAAAGATTGCAAACAGATTTAAGAAATATGGTGTGTCTGTAGCCTTTAGAACACAAAACACGATGAGCAAAATCTTGCACCCTAAAATAGAAAACTGTAACAGGTTTGATGGATCTGGTGTGTACAAGATTTGTTGTAATGATTGTGATAGTTTTTACGTAGGCCAAACTGTAAATTTTGTGAAAAGGTATAAGAGTCATGTTTCGGCTTGGCGTAATAACAGGGCAGAAAGATCAAATGTTGCCAAGCATCTATTGGAAAACGGTCACACATTGGGAAACATTGAAGACAATTTGAGTGTGTTGCAGAGTTGCAAGAAGGGTAACCTAATGAGTGCATGGGAGGAGTTGTTTATTTTTAAGGAAAAATGTAGGGATAGGGATAAATTGATCAATGAACATGTAAATTTTGACTCTGGTGGCACCTATCGCAATATGTTCAGTATGTTTCAGGTTACTAATGGGGTTTAGTGTAGTTTTGAGTTATGAAATTCATTGTATTTAATTTGTTTTGTTTTATTCTTTTGTATGTTGTATCTTATACTTATGGATATTTTTATTTTTTATTTTATTTTGGTTCATCGATTTATTTGATAGTTTTTGATTATTTTTCGTGTGTGTGCGCTTTGATTCTCCATTGGTACGATTTGGACCAATAGCAGTGAAGATGAAGTCATGTGACTATGACGTCATTTGTCTCTGTGTTGTTGTCCGCCATGTTGGATTCTGTCATTCTCTCTTTGGGCCTGATGATGATCGGTGTGTCCGGTCGAAATCGATTGCCATTTTCCATCTTTTGATATATTTACCGTCTGTATTCTTTGCAGTATAAGTGTAAATATATTTTTGGGTGTTGTAGACGTTTGTTTTTCATTTCTGATTCTGTAATAGTTAAAGAATTTTCTTTCGTCCTCTCGTAAGGTATATCTTATGAAACTGCTTATAGGTATATCTTATGAAACTGGTATATCTTATGAGAATAAATTGTTCCTCCTTGTCAAGATGTTTACTTAAGGCTAAGCGCACACGGGCGATTTTTTAATTGGCCGATTAAAAAATCGGCCTTTTAAAAATCGCCGTCACTATGTGAACGTGCACACGTAGCGATTGTTTTCGCGTGGTAGTTCTCATTCTGTGTGACATAAAATGGACTTTGTAGAGCTAACGTGTGTTTGTGCACTTCTGATGCTGGCTAAAAAGAGAAGAAGACACCGTAGGTATTGGGTACACCCTATTGTAAGTCAGAGACTTATAAATGGACAGTTTCATAAGATATACCTTACGAGAGGACGAAAGGAAATTCTTTAACTATTACAGAATGTCAAAAAAAGTTTTGATGCTTTGTTATCAATTGTTGGTTAAGCAAAAAGCACGGATAGTGCTGAAGTATTTAACAAACATTACGCACAACTCTCCCCACAACTTTTCTTTCACATTCCGGTCACTATATTCTTTTAAAGTTTTACTATACAGTTGTGGCCGTTTCTCTATTTCATTGATAAACAATTCAGTGTCGAAATCTGCCATTGCACAATATGACTGTATACAAACAACACAAATATACAAGACAAACAAGTCACCGGTGACTGCGGAGTAGCTACTGACGGGCGATCGGCCGATTATTCAATCGCCTGTGTGCGCGGACAGGTTACATACAACCTGTATGTTTCAGATTTTCGGCCGACTATCGCCTCGCCCACAAATCTGTGGCTTGCCACAGATTTTAAAATCGGCGCTATTTTTGATCGCCTGTGTGCGCTCTCCCATTCCTTCCAATGATGCACAGACTGGGCGATGAAATAATTGCCTTAAAATAATCGCCCGTGTGCGCCTAGCCTAACACATAAAAAATATATATATATACATTCATAACTACACACACATGCATACACTTACATAGATACACAGACATACATATATTACTATAAACTATGAGAAAAACAATAGAACAAATATGCCATATCAATTTATTTTCTTTGCCCTTCAAACCAAGAGACTAAAACCTATGAATATTTGCATACACTCATACTCATGCATATACCGGGTGTCCATAAAATATTCATCCTGTTTTAAAATACTTTATTGAACTTACAGATACATGAACACTGCTACAAATTGCATTAATTAAAAGATAAATATCTCAAGTTTTGTTTTATAACACTAAAGTTGCTCAATATCCTGCCCGTTTACAGCGAAACACGTTTCTAGTCTATGTAGCAACTCTGCTCAAACGTTGGTAAGCATATCGCGGGCTACTGTTGTCACTACAACGCGAACCCTTTCTCGGAGCTCTGGCAGGGTTTGAGGTAATGGCGGGATGTATACCCTGTCCTTCACATAGCCCCAGAGAAAGAAATCACATACAGCAAGGTCCGGGAAACAAGGTGCTCACCTTAGGAGAGCTAAGTCATTCCCAGCACAACGGCCAATCCAACCATCAGGGAGTCTCTCATTCAAAAAACTTTGGACATCGTTGTGCTAATGAGCTGGAGCCCGCAAAATGCTCTGATTAGTTGGAGCATGTCTTCCAAAATGTCTGAAGAACTCACGCTTGACAGTTATTAAAGAAACAACATCCATGATATCCTTAAGACATAGAAGAATTTTTCTTCAACTGTAGGCATTTCATGAAAAACAATTATGTTTCAATTGTACATACGAAAGTAAACAAAAAGCGTAACGATCAACAATAAACATAGCTCATAAAACTTAGAAAAATTCTCTTTAATCACGTGAGTCACAGTGTCGTGGAACAAAAATTAAGTGAGATATATGTTTTTAAAATAGGATGAATATTTTATGGACACCCGGTATAATAATACTCAAAATTTACATCAATATAAAAATAAATAAATCAAATAAACGACTAGGCCTACCTTAACATTTACCTAAATACAAAAAATTAGCTCTTGTTACAGTTTCCAATAAAGTAATAATAATAACAATAAAAATCCTACCATTAGCATAGGATATTAAAGCACAATTCTTCTATATCATCAACCACAAACAACCAAATTCTCAATTTTCTTATAAATTTATTTAAAATTAATTCTTGCCTTGAAGTCTGCTAGAAGGCTGTTAAAAATCTTTGGAGCAAGAAAACTACAGATTTTTGTGAAAAATGTATTCTTAGGTCTTGGTACCAAGTAATCAGTCATAAGTACACTCTCGTTCATCGGACTCGGCGACATCGGAACTCCGCTTCATCGGAACTGAAAATCTGGATATTATTAATTTTTTTTCATACAAAATAAATAATTTTTCCGTTTTAGCACCTTCAATTTCCATTCGTTCTATCCGCACAACAGTGAAGTATCACATTTTGCGTCTAACGTCATCAGGCGTTTTCCATAATCTGTACGAATCAATGTGATTTACGAGGCCGTGGAGTACTCGCACAAAAATAGAAAGAGGAAGGGGGCAGGAAGTGAACATCCTTTTCGACCGCTTCCCAAACTGTCATTCACCATTCAGTCTGTCTCGCGTCGCGACTGCACCTGTGTACGTGGAAGTCAGTTGACTGCTGGAATATGAGTGGAATATAAATATGGAATATGAGAACAACGATTTTGGATCTTTATTTCCTGCGTTGTTTTTATTCCTATAGGTTCATTTGTTACCATGTTCAAAGTTTGAGTGCCTTATTTTCATATAAAATCTCTAAAAACAAGAGTGAATGCAATCACGATAGGTCACCGTACGGGCGGAAATGATGACTCACGACGGCCTCCGCTTCATCGGAATTTTTTGACATCCGAACCGGCCGTCCGCCACATTAGTTCCGATGAACGAGAGTGTACTGTAGTTCTTAATCTAGTTTTATATTAATTTTCATCATTCGCACCTCTACTCCTAACAAAGAATATTTTTTAAATCTTGTACGCAAATGCAAATTTTGAATTTATAAACAGATCATTCTCTTTGCATTAATCCTCTAGCTATGCACATTTTTTCCAGAAACTAATTAAATTAAGATTTTAAATGTCCATAGTCCTAATTAATTCTGTATTGTATGTAAATAAAATATTTTCTGGTATGGATTAGCTAATTATATTGAAACATAACTAATTTACATCATTATACTAATTTATATCATTATATAAGTTATCCATTTAGATAACTCAGCCATTGTAAATTCACTGAGTATGCAGGTCTGCTGCTACGGGGTGATAAAAAGGACAATAAAAAAGTGAGCAATTATGGGAGGAGGTGGCATTAAAAACCCGTCTTTATTTCTAAAACCCCTCTGTTCCAAAAGTCTGGAAAAATCCCTCAGATTAGTCAGGGAAAAGGCCTCAAAAATTCTGTGGCAACACTGTGAAAGTGAAGAAAAAAAACGATTATTCAAAGTTACATTTTTGGGACTTGATTGATAACGAAAGTTAAAAACCATATCCTTCCATGTTAAAATTTTTCTCTGTCGTACTTTTGTCTACTACCAATACAGAAAATAATATTTCCACATAAATAGTAAATTTTTTAAGCTGCTAGCAGCCATTTTGTTTTTTGCACTTAAGAATTTTTATATCCATAATGGGATGTTGTATTGAGTTCATATTTGGCACGTACTTTTATAGCTCCAATGTTCATTTTCAGGAATTTTTTTTTACAATGTGTATTTTCAAAATGGCAACAATTTTAAATTTTTTAACTCAAAGTTATTAAAACAGTAAATTTTATAAAAATTTTACAAGAGACAAAAAATTGCAAAATTAAATTATTTAAACAATGTTAAACAATTTAAACCAGATTTGTAAAGCTCTCACAACAAATAAAAGTGTTTTTCTGCACAAAAACTCTGATTTTGCATTATAATTAATGCAAATTTAGGTTATTTTAGTTCAAAAATCGCAATAACTCTGTTATTTGTTGTCAGAACTTGGTATTGACAGGGTTTAAGTTGCGGTCGCATTTTGCGACAAAAATGCGACAATATTCGGACAGTCTGTCGCGATTTTACTACAAAGATTTTACTATAATTTATAACAAGTAGGTACCTTGAGAATCACAGGTTTTAAAATTTTAAGTTTTCTGTCATAAAATTATGTTTAAACGTGTTATTTCCATCAAAGTAAACTACTAAACAGCTCAGTAAGTTAACCTCAATATCATCTCATGATCTCAACTCAACTGCAACTATACAGCTGCTAGAAAGAGATTCATGAAAACAGAACAGCTGATTCTACGGCTACTCCCACTCGGTGATCACGAGCATAATAACACCAGTCTAATACTGAACTTTAGCATCTGAAATTGCAGCCTCGGAAGTAGCTAGCAGTTCCTGGTGCCTAGACTTGCAAACATTGTTTTCTGATAAATATTTCGATACAACTTATGTGAAGAGTTGTCCGTCGGGCGGCACTGGTGGTTTTCTGAGTGGCAGGAGCGCTTTCGGCGTTTCGCCATTTTCAACTGCAACTGCAGTTGAAAATGGCGAAACGCCGAAAGCGCTCCTGCCACTCAGAAAACCACCAGTGCCGCCCGACGGACAACTCTTCACATAAGTTGTATACCAACGGCGCACGGACCCATACATCTCCTTCGTTTAAATATTTCGATATCTGCCGGAGAACCTTAGTTCCGCCTGGCAAGTAGGGAATTAAATTTGCCGTACCATTCTTTAATAAATGGGAAAATTTAATATTAATTGAAGATGTTAATTTGAAATTAAAACTATTCTTATGCATCATTTTATAGCCAAATCATACAATCATTTAAAATAAGTTAACAGAAAATTACTTTACAAAACTAGACACCAAGAGCGTTATTGCAGTTGGTTTCCTCTTTTCAGACACCTCAGAAACCAGTCGAGTTTCGTGACTGGATCCCAACAAGAGTCATGACCAATGACTGTTACTAACAGACGACAATACTTATTTGTGGGTTAACTCTGAGTTGTTGCTAATATTAACCTCTAAGTGCACTGCCACACGAGCGTTTATCACTAAAATACTAGCTTATTTTCACGCTGCTTGAATTTATAATTCAATTCTAATTATAAAAGCAACGGCGTGAAAACACACTTCTTGTAACATAACTTATTACATTAATGCTGTTCATATTTCTGACGTATTGTTTATGCATGAAAAAAAACACACGTGTGGCCGTGGCCTAAGGGTACGGCCACACAAGCATTTTTTTCACGCATGAAGGTAGCATAAAAATATGTGAGAAATATTAGCAGCACAAAATATCACACGTGGCGTGTTTTCCCGCTGTAGGCCCTAGCTCTTATATTGAAAATTAAATTATAAATTCAAGCAGCATGAAATAAGCTAGTAATAAATAGTAAATTTTACCGCTTTGTCTTGTGTTGTGTAAACATTTAAAGTGATTAACTTATGATTGCCATTGAAGGTCCAGAGAGGAAGGATTTTATCTTTGAAGCTTCTTTTGCAAGATGCTGTTTAAAACCAAGAATTTTAGATTAGGCTATATATTGTTGAGTAGGCCTATACCTACCTAGCCATGTTCATATGTTGATGTTTGAATCAGGAGACAATTTGGAGTTTATGTATAGGCTTAAGTACTTATATAAACTGTAACTTTATATGAATCTATTTTAACGTTTTCAAAATTAAATAAAAAGTCGTTTTGAACTTTTTAGTGCTTTTATTTTAGGTAAAAAAAAACTGCATAAACAAAAATACTTTTAATGTGAAAGTATTGGCAACTGGTGACGAATTATACTACGCGTGATAGAAATGCTACAACATTTTTCATTTTGCTACAAGTATCCAAGAGCTTGTAGCATTTTTGCTCCAAGAAAATTTTCCCCAGCTTAAACCCTGGGTATTGATGTTTAGATAATTTAATTTTCAAACTTTTTTGTCTCTTGTAAAATTGTTATAAATTTTACTGTTTTTAAGATATTTATTTGAGTTAAAAAATTTTAAATGGCCAATTTTATATTTTGTAAATACACATAGGAAAAAATATTTTTTTTTCCTGAAAATTAGCATTGATGTGGTTTAAGAACGTGCCAAATATGAATTCAATACAACTACCCTTTACGCAGATAAAAAATCTTTAGTGAAAAAAAAAATGGCGGTTAGCGGCTTAGTGAAGTATATTAGGACATCGCTTTATATGATATTTTTATTGATTTTGGCCTGCTTAATAACCAGGAAAAGTTTGTAAAGGTGGAAGCTGGACACCCTGTATGTACAATAAGTGGGATGAAATGGGATATTCAGCTCTCAACCACCGGGATTTTTATTTTGGCCAGAGTGGATATGATGAAGGGGCAAGAAGCTCACCCTAATAATGACCAAATTAGCTATTGAGTCATGGCTCACGGGTGTTTGCCGCCCCTTCTAAGTGACGCTAACACTACGAGGAATTTGATAAATTATTTATTGTTAAAAAAGCTCATTGAACTTTTTCAAGTAATACTCAGTGTAGAAACTCGAGTGAAACCAAATCATCTGTAAGGACTGCTCTTGATATTTTATAATAATTTAAACAAATCTGCCGCCCTGGGCCCAGGCCCATGTGGCCCATGCCTAAATCTGGCCCTGCTAGTACTTAACACCTGAACAGGTATGCTGATGATATTAGTTTGATGATAAGTAGTAAAAATGAACATGAAGTGAGTAACAGCATCACAACAATAACTGAAAACAAAGATTTATTTTTTGCTGATAAAAAACTTACAAACATAAAAGTAGATTTTCAAAAGAAAGCCTCATGATGTATCATTTTTTTCAATTCATTACCTAAATATATGAAAGAGCAGACTAATGAAATAAGAATTCAAAGCGGAACTCAAAAACTATTTTTAGTAGGCCTTATGTAGCTGCATTTACTTAGGCCTGTAGAATGCAAATACAAATGTTTTATTGCCATTGACGACAGTGCTGTGAAATAGGTAGTCACAGTTCAGTTGTACAGAAATTCTCCACATCAGTAATTTACAGCTATAAAATAAAATCATTATTCTATAAAATTAATCAAACAAGATATTTTACATAAAAATAAAACTAAATTAAAAAACAGTCAACCTCACGATTTAAGAATTTCTCAGTTGAATAAAGAGGATTGACTGATAGCCACTGCAATATTTTCCTCCTAAAAATATTAATTGAAACAGTCCAAGCAGACTCATCAAGTTTGTTATAAAATTTAATACTGTTGGCTCTGTGGGAAGACCCATATTTAGTCAGCCTGTGTTATGGTTTAGATTTATTTCATGTATTATGGCTGTGAATTTCCCTGGTGGTGAATAAAGAAGCAGCAGATGCAATAATTATCTTTGCAGCGGTATCTCCAGTGTTAGAATCACTCATGATTACAATTAATTGTTTATTTAACAATTAAACTATTTATGCTTCACATTTGTTTTACTACTCACATCCTAAACTTATCTCATGAAACTTCCAGGTCAACTATATCATAAAGATGCGATATAGTAGTAGGCCTGACTGGTGACAGAGCACGTGTACCGTACTTAACAATAATCCATGAAAAATTAAATGTCACAATCATACAACATCTACACCTCTGGAAGAAATATAACAATGTAAAATATAGTTATTTCGAAAACACTGCCTATGTTTCAACTCGATCGTTTATCATTTCCTGTATGTATTCAGCTAACCCAACCCAGGTCATTTTAGAGGTTAGGACATATCTTTTCAATCAGTAGTCAATACAGTTCTCGTCACTTCTCACTAAATATCTGTCCTTCCTCTTACTAACGCTAGCGTCTCTGGCGGTAGGCATTTATATCTCTGTAGTTTGTTGTAGTGGTTACCAAATTAGAGCTAATATACTTGGTCAGACGCTAGGAGCACTGTTCCCAACGAGAACGTGATTGTCTAAATGATTTTGGACCGCGAATTGTAAACTGTATTTCTATCCGTGGACTCTGCGAACCGGCAAATGCTTTATCGTTAGTTAGCTTGTTGCTGTGTGACGAGGACAAGCATTCTTTTTATGCATGAATCCATAAAAACAAAAATATGACAATAAAATATTAATTAATTCCGTTTTTCTAAAGTCAAATATAAGAATTAGATACTTTAATATTTTTTACATTTGTAATCTGTACCAAACCGGATTCGTACCGATGTTTTTAACCGTATCGAACTGGTGACGGTAGTTTGTCTTGTACCGTACCGGTAACGAATTTTCTGTGCACCGCAGACCCCTAATCTTAGATTAATTTATCTTATTTAGACTTATCCTTTTACCTTTTTCTTCCAACTGTTTGGCATTGTTAACCTTTTGTTGCACCGAAATTTAAGGTTCTGTTTATATAGGCAGATATCCCGATTTCATCTTTTATTTCACAGTAAAACCCTATGGTCATTGAGAAATTTACGCATGTTTTCCTCTACATCCATCAAAATAATGGCTACAATCCGACGCTGTGAGGATTATCCTGATACCTTATTTCACACAACGGTTTCACCCAGTTCACTGAACTGAGGTTTCATTTCATTTTTGCTGTATCATAAACATACATAAAAACATCTGGGATTTTAACAATTTTTATTAAGCAAATTTTGTAATGTTCAGTTTTATTTTATTAGATATGTATTCGAGTGTTATGAATTTAAAAACTGCTTATGCACACTCGAAAAATATATTAATTTGTAATAAGAACACTGTTTAGAATGAGTAATTAGAATGAGTAATTGAGTAATGGCGTTGGTACATTTGGACCGTTCCGTTGGGGTTTGGACCGTTCCCCTTCAAACGTTAAAAATTGCCACTGGCGTAGATAGATACAAAGCAAAACATTTGATGATCTGGAGAAATGAATAAATTTTGAAAAATAAGTATAGGCCTAAATCAAATTCATGATCATCGCCAAAATAGGTACAGTATTAATAATTGCCATAACATTAATATCAAACTTAAAGGGTTTTACTTTACTGCTACTTTACGTTTTGTTTTACTGTGACTTTATTTAATTTTAAATATTTTTCATTTCAGAAATGGTAGACAAAGACATGGACAATAACCATGACACGGAGATAAAGGAAGAAGTGAAGCCAGAGAGAGTCATGCAAGAGCCTGAGCTGTGCGATGAAAGTGTGTCCAGTGACAGTGCAAGCAGTGGAAGAGTGAAAATTAAGTCTGAGGAGAAATCCCATTTGATGCCAGAGTCAAGCCAAGACATAGGCTCCCCTTGGCCATACAATGTTACCAAGATCGAATGCATTGTTAAATCAGATTCTCATGCCACTTCAGTAAAGCAAGGAGAAAGCGGAAGTCAATCTTTAACTCTCACCCATTCTCAAGGAAACGTTTACAAGAAAAAATCTAACAATGTTGAAAATACAATTTACCAAATGGCTTTCAAGCGAACCGACCGAAGTAAGATTTCCAAGGAACATGCAGCAGCCCTTGAAAGAAATTTGCAGTTGCAGAAGAGTTTGTCTGAAGAGTGTGAAGATTTAGGAGTAGAAGAACCCAGCACTAATGATTTATTCCCAGAAGCTGAACTCTTGTTGGATCCAGATCACTCGAGCCATGATAGTCAAATTGATTTACCCAGTGAACCCTTCTCTCAAACTTTGAACTCTTCATCAAGTAGTGACTCAAGAGCAATGAGCCCTATGTTTTCTGCCAGTAAACGTCCGGTGACCTACAAAAGTTCCCAGAAATCCCAATCCAACCCCAACAAAACCAACAGATTTACTCCAATATTCAATCCCGTTTATCAATTTACAGAAGAGAGTACAAGTGGTACAGTGTCCAGCACAAGACCAGATAGTCCTGACTGCCAAATCATCAGTTACAAATTTCTCAAAGGGCAGACAAAACTTGGATCTAACTCAGGGAGTAGTTCACCATTAATGACAAAGGGACTCAAGGGCAATGTGAGCCCAATGGTGTTGTTACCAAAAACATCTCGAGACCAACAAAAATCTAGTTCTTCAGGAGCCAGCACACCAGTGAACGGTGGTGAATCCATGGCTTCTCCTAATAATGATGAACTTCCAAACAGCTACACATCAGAGGAGACTCAAGGTACCCAGAAAACAAGCGATGATAATTGCAAAGATACCGAAGTGGAAACCACAACAGATTCTGATTCAAATATCGATGCTTTGAATTCTACTACTTGCCATGATAATGCACTGGACAGCAAAAGTTCCTTCATACCTATTCCAAATCCAGCTGCATCTTCTCCTTTTACATATGGAGGAAATAGAAGCAGTCTTAAAATGTCAAGTAGGAAGGTTCAGGTTAAACATGAAATTTGGAAAAGTATTCTGAGGGGAAATGATGGGAAAGAGGATGTTGATTCCGATTTGTCTGATCCTGATCAAGTCAGGATTAGCGACAAAAGGAGTACTTCGACCGATGACGATCTCCAATCTGAAGGAGAAACTCGGGCAAAGAATGGTTTAGGCAATGAAAGCGAGGAAACGCAACCAGCCAGTGAAAGAAACACTAGATCAACTAAGAAATTACGAAAAAGGAGTGGTCCTCTTATTAAATCTTCATCCTCTAAAAACAAAGTGCCAAGAAGAGTGGAAGCAGAGTGTGGGGAAGAAAGTATATCAGAACTTGGTACATCCTCCAACGTTTGCAAAAATGCATCTGCTCATCACGACAGTTCCAGCAGGCGATCGTCATTGCGAGGCCACATCAAGAAGAACTGTCCATGTTGCAATGGGTCTACTGAACGTCCAACAAAAACTCCTCAAAAAATGGAAAAGTTGTTAAGTGTTTCATCACCCTCATCATCATCCACCCTAGTTCTAGGTCTGAGTAAGAAGAAACCCAGTGGCAAAAGTACAGTCAAGACCAGTCATATCACTAAAAAGAGATAGTCATATTTTCTGTCATGTCCCAGACTATTGTAATTATTATGTATATTTATGTAAGATTTGGAAATTAGGGTATCGATATTGTGTGTAAGAAATTATTGTTTTCTTTTGTACTTTGTTTACCTCCATAAGCTTAACCTTATCCTAAGACTTGGTATAACCAACAATACTTATTGATTTAATGTAAAATTTTGTACATTGCTTACAAGTATTTTTTATTAACTTGGTACGAAACCAAAGATCTCTCTATACCTTATGTGAACTAAGCATAAAGGTATTAACTTAGTATTAGAATAGAAAATATTGTTTGTGTTAATAATAAAATATTTAATATTGTGTAATATTTGCATAAAAATTTTGTAGTGCGGTAGGATTTTATTGGCACCATAAATTGTTGAAATTAGAAAGTTCTTCTCAATTTGATATAACTGAACTCAATTTTAATTTGGAAATTTATTGAATCTTCTTTCTGTCAGTGTCAGTTTCTCAAATATATTTGTGTACTTACTTTTCCAATGGATAGTACCGCACAATTATGTGGACTTGGGACTCAATCTTACCAATTGCTGTGCCATGGTATTGTCAATAGTTTTGCTTTGGTTCGTTGGTTTGGATATGTTTCTGTTACATTTTCACAAACCAGATTTATGTTTGAATTCTCAATACCCCCCTTGGAATTATGCATAATCTGGGAAATTCCATTGGAGTTCCATCGGATTGTTTTTAATAGGAAGCTATTAGAATGCATCTTTGCAATGGTGGCGGTTTATGGGAATATAGGTATGTGTGATTTATTTTTATAATTTGAAATGACGTACAATTTTTTTAGTTGTAACATTAGGGGTGTGCAAGTAGGGATTTAAAAAAAAATTAATTTAATACCCTTTATTACTAGACTACCAGCCTTGTGCCATAATTTGACGACAAGTTAATCATGACTTTCTAAAATTGATAGAAAGTAATACGAAAGTTGTGTAAGGAATGAGATAATCCATTCGACCAAGATTGCTGTTGTGGTGGTGGTGTATCTATGCTCTCCTGACGAAACTGAGTTTTGTTTAGGTTACCAGGTATATTAATTTAAGTGGAATTACTGCTTTGTGTATTCTATGATAAGAACTAAGTATTGTTAAAACTTGCTGGTTATCTGAGTGGTTTTATTGCTCGCCTTTATATCCAAAGGTTTCCAATTCGATCCTGAGTATAGTTTGTAGCTTTTTAAATGTTCTGCGCTGGAAACAGTTGCCAATGGTCATTGGGCTTTTAATTAATGATTCTAACAACAGGTTGATGTTATATAGTAGCATAACTGGAGTTGAAACATTCCCCATCAAAACACAATAAAACGCCACAGGCCTATAAATACAAAGGATAAGGATAATATAAATATAACGATGAAATTTCCAGTATCACTGGTTCTTATTATTTTTTATCATCATCAATCCTGACTTGTTTTTTCTTATTTTCTTATTACTATGTATTCTGTCTTCAAATTAATGTAATAATCGTAACTTAAGACCATTTTAATGGGCTTGGATAATACATTTAATCAAATTGGAGGAGTTTATTTTACTTTTTTACAAAATTAGTCTAGCATGTAGTCTTTATGGAGATCTGAAATTCTTAATGAGTTGAGTTCTAATTTTTTGCTATGAAAATTTAAATAAAAATGCAAAGAAGGAATAGAAAATTCAATTCTTTAGAATTAAAATCGTGATTGGACTAATGCTTAAAATATGCACCATGTGTACTTAAAGCTCAGACTGACAAAACACAATTCTTTGACTTTTCACAGCTGAGGAGAACCTTCATGAAGCTATTTTGATCATACAAATCATTTTAATAATATGTTTCACATTACAATGATTATTTATCTAAAAAGAATTTTAAACTAAATGGTTTTTGTAAAACTAACATTGTAAACTTGTCAAACAATATTCATACTTGCACATCTCTATGTGTAATTATTATTTATTTTTTTATTACTAACAGAAGTTTTAATATATCAATGACGGATACATTGGCGCAAAAAAATGCAACAGGTCTTATCAATGATTTCTATCTTGAATTCGTTAAATTTTTTAAAATTTTACCCAACCTGTTTACCTAAATTTGTGATAATTTTTATTGAAGTAATGGGTAGATTTCTCCTTAAAATTACTTTTAGACATTTAAATTCTAACTAAAAATATTTTAAGATTTTTTAGATAAAAATCTTTACGTTCCAAACATTTAATTTTGAAAGGGTTTAAAGCTCGAAGTCGGGACCGTTGGATCGTTCTCATAACCAGTGAGTGACAGCTTAAAAGACTGTGATAGAGTTTGCGTCCTGGGTCCACACCTCAGAAAATATTATTTTGATCATTAGTGTGCCAGTTTTAAGATTGGAAATTAAACTTGTTTTGAGTGCAATAGTAACAGATACAGTCATAACCCATGGCATGAAAGTTAGCCAAATAAGCATAACAATTTCTTCATAGTTAAATAAAATGTGAAGTGTTTTTTAAGATATCCGGTTTTAAGCTTTCTTAATTATTTAATAAGTTTGTTCATGTTTTAGGCCTAGAAAGTATAATTTAATGTTTACTTCAATTTGAGTATTTATTTTTATTTAATCTTATAAGTATAAGTAAATACATTTATTATTAATTAAGAATCCTGGTTTGCAATTCGAACAATTTATATCCTTTAAGTGTTCTTATATTCTTTGATGAAATCAACAAAACCTTGTTAACAATTCTAAAATGAAATTAGTTAATGTGAAATTTATTAATGTATTTTTTTATTGTTGGATTTTTCCTGTAAAGTTAAGAGAGTAGTTTTTGTGAGATCTGTTCTTTTCTAACTACTGTCCTATTTTAAATGTTTATATTATTTTCAGATTTATAATGTGTAATGATCTATAGAAGTATTTTAAACCAGATATATAATAATAATGTAATCAAAGTACATTCCAGAATAGTTGACATGTTTGTGCCATGTTGAAGTGGTACGGTGAATAACATATTTTAAGTATTCATTTTAAGACTTATTTCAAAATGTTTTCTAGATCGTCAAAATGTTAAGATTTGGATTTTATTCTTTTGCAGTGATTTTAATTTCTATCAATTATATTTTTGTTTGTGCTGAAATAAATATATTTGTTACTTCATTTTTTGTTTGTTTTATTTTGTTCTAAATTGGTTTACTTAATTTAAGATTATTTGCTTTTTTCACTGTTTTTTATCTCAATTAAGGAAGAACTAAAACAAGTTCAATGCAATGGTTGTGATTAATTGGGTTACGAATGTACACTAATTGATTCAGTATCATGTAAGCCTGATGAGCAAGAATAATTCCACAAGTTTACAAAGTACTGTCTGTAGATAAAGTGTTCATTAGTAAATTAAAATTTTAAATTCTTAGCTTTGCAATAAAAAAGTGCTGTTGTTGGTTACATGATTGTATCAGAATAAAATCCTGATGTGTGATTTAATTAATTTTTCATCAGCTCATGTAACATATGGGGCTCTTCAAAGGTCCTGGGACTAATTTATAATTTTTGTATGGATAAAGATTGACCAACAAAACATGGAACGTAGATTTGGGACGCATAAATTTTCTATACTTTTATACATTCTCAGTGATTTTCATGAGGTTATAGCCTCTGGATCGCCAATTATTAACTAAAAGGATTAAGTTACCTGTTACTGCCAAGTGATCCTAGATTAGGTGAAGACAACCTAAGGTTTCGAACAGCAGGTGTTAATTTTCAAGTCTGACATCAGGTTAAAATCATTCCTCTTCCACGTTGGGGTGTGAAGAGTTTGTCAAATATTAAAATTTACACATAGACACAAACACACACGAAAACATAATCACTGGCCAGTACAAAAAGAAAAATGACATGTGAAATGGAACGTCGGCAACGGGTGGTGAGTCATGACTGGGCAAGTTGCTTTGATGCCATATTTCCTGTTGACGTCACGTCACGTACCCCTCATCACCCTTATCTTTGTCTGGTCCTTCTATAACCTGCTGTTTAAAACCTTAGGTCGTCTTCACCTAATCAGTGATTTTGCATCTTTAGTGGATGGTCCACTAGGAGTCTGGTTAAGATCCTAAATTTAAGCAGGGGTTGACGTGTACATAAAAATGTGTAGTTCTCATTGAACAATGCTGCAATGTCTATTAAATGGATAACCACTTGAAAAGTGGTAGGAAATCAAACTTAGAATGACTAAATATTCTGATCAATTTGTCGCCAACACAACCAGACTGAATTTGATATTTATTGATATTTAAAGTTATTTTAATGCTTAGGTTTACCGTCTGCAATTTTCATACTGGTTACCCATTTGAGGTCAGATCTCCACAATTTTGTTCTTACCTCAAAGGCCCTTATGTTTATGACTTAACAACATAAACAAAAGTAAAACTTATGTTTACTTTTAAGATTTTACTCTTGACTCCTTGTAGGACGTCTTCAATAATAAACAAATTATGAAGGCGTCCCGGGGCTTTTTGAACAACTTTAAGTAGAGTACTCTGTTAATAGTTACACTTATGAAACCCATCATGTGGTATACATTTTACATTTTCTTTGGTATGAACAGTAAAAGGAAGAGCTTGCCCTTTCATCTTTTGTGGTGGATGGGGAAATCACATGATATAAACTGTTTTGATGTTTATCGAGTTTAATTCTTGAAGTGGAAAAAACCATTCTAAATTTAAACAGGACCTGCAAACCAAAATGTATTTTTCTAAGTCATGTAGGATGGTCATCTTACTTAACATGTTCACTGCGGCAGGCCTTCCCCATGTGCTGAAAATTTTTACTGCATAAAAACATACCTTATGGTTGCTGAAGACCATCTGATTACATGAAAAGCTCTTCCCGATTCATTTTCTGTGTCTGCCGCCATTTTGAAAATAGCACTCACTGGTGAGTGCTCAGCACCTGGCCCCGTCCCGCGCTTTCCCGCCATATCAAAGATACACTTTATTTTATTCAAATGTCATTAAATTTTTCACTATACATAAAAAGGCGTTAACATTTTTCAAAATGTATATACAATTATTCAAAAGAGCTCTGTTATGGCACTCACTGGTGAGCGCTCAGCACCTGGCGTTGTTGTTATAGGTTCGTTGACTGCAAGTTAGAAACGTTTGATCACTGTCTGCGTCATCTCTGGACCCATTGTTCGTTTTGGGACGTCAAAGCTATAGTTCTACTAAAGATACAACCCTATATTTTTTTAATGTAGCCCTAAACACACGTAAAATGAACGCAAAATTGTGAAAAATGTAACAGCAATAAGCGTAGAGATGTTTGGGAACGGATTGTGAATTAGACAGCCTTTGAGTCGTCCATAAAACGCGGGCAAAAGCTCCTCTAACCTCACCAGTGTGCTGTCACACAGCAACCAAATGAAGAAGATGGATACACGAAAGCTCACCGGTGAGCACGCAGCGTGGCAGAAAAGAACTTAGACCACTCACTGGTGAGTGCCCCGCAGTGAACGTGTTAACTCTCTGTGTCAGCTCTGCTACCATAAAATTTATAATGCCCATTTAGATGATCCTAAAACTAATAAATTTAAAAATGACCAAGTTATGATCCTGCTTTTACCACATTATTGTATTTTACAGAATAATTTAAAAGCAAAGGCTGGCAGTATGTTAAATAATTAATTGTCTATTGCTGTTTGTACGCTTTTGACAATTAAATTACCATAACTATTTTTAATTAAAATTGAATTGGAGCAAGCTATTATAAAAATGAACAATCGAGGAAAATTTTGCTTTTGTAATAAGCCAGTACTTCAACTATTACCAAATTTGAGACTTAAGTAAATTGTTTATGTAGTCCAGCAATCACATTAACTTTGGCATAAATAGCTTCCAGTTTAACTTACATAGTCAATTTAAGGTTAATTTGGGTTTGGGCAGTTTTTGAATTGATAGTACTCATGATAATACAAGAGATATTAAAGTGTGATTTACTGATTAATAACATTCACCACAGGGAATTAAAACACAACCACAGGGTTACATTTAAAATAACATCATCAATTGGATAATCATGACTCAGGTTTTGCAGTGTTTTAGCCTTGTGTCTAAATTGATGCTATAGTTGACCAAACAATAACTCAAAACACATACATGCCATCCCTTGCAAACTGATTAGGTAGGAATTTAAACTTGAAAATGTAAACTCTCATGTAATCTTGAAATTGATTTTCAGGTTAAACTTAGTGAAACACCCCGTTTTCTTATAATTTGACCTAACAATACAAAACAAATTTTCAAGGGCGATTGCAATCAAAAGTAATGAAAGAATATTTTGTTGTTTTAAATTTTCAAAATGACTCTGTTGGCGATTAAAGAGTCAATATTATTACAATTTGAAAATTGTTAGAGTAGGGATGGGATAGACCATTGGTCAAATATATTCAGTTGATAGAGGTAGGATTGGATGCATTATCCAACTGCTATAATTAATTTATAATTGCACCTGAATAATTTTTACCCAATAATGTGTTATCAATGTTTTAGTTGAATTATGTATTCTGTGATTTTTATATTATTATTTTGCATAATATATAGAATGGAATTTCACTTGCAGGCTAACTCCCTTCAGTTGACAGTTCTTTACTTAAAACTAATAATATAGCATACTGCCTCTCGAAGAGCTGCTAAGAATTTAGAAACTATTGATACTTGTTATTTTCCAAACATTATGCTTTCATACAATTTTTAACCAAGCATATCAATTTATATTTAAAGCTACATCTAAACAAACAAAATTGTTCGTAAGATAAAAAATCAAAATAAATATTACTTTATTTAAAAGACAAAGAGCAACAAATAGCAATAAATCCATTACAGTTATTAAAAAAACAATATTTGATATTATAGAGTATTGTTTTGCTATTTTAGGAGGCTATTCATAATCAGACATGGATGTGTTCTGACAAATTACAGCTTTAAAGTAAAATTAGAGAAGTTACTACATTATTGAAAAAATCATATTATAATAGTGTTTTTTAATTATTGTTTGTGTCATTTTATTGTTTGTTTTAATGCTTAATTCAATGTCTATATTTAAAAATATTTTGAAAACTATATTATTTTAATTTTATCAACCTGAAAAGGGTTATAAATTTAATCTATTTAATTTTTATGTTAACTGTTGCATTCACACCTATTGGGTCTAAAGGTGATAGGTGACCTTTCTCAAATGTAAATTTTACACTTGAGTTTCACTTATTAAACTAAGTGAATTAATGAACAATTATTTTCTGTTATTATCTATATCACAATTAAGAGAATAGTGTATATATCTTTAGTATTAGATATTTATTTTAAGTATTAAGCTTTTTATAATTGTATCTTAAATTGTAAAATAATATGAGAGATTATATGTTATTTTGTTAATGTGTCAAATGTAACCATAAAGTTAAATTTGTGAGGAAAATCTGTACAAGATATTTTATATATTATTTTCTGATCATGCCATTGTGTAAGCACATAAAAAAAGGTTCATTAAAACTCCCTGTACACTGTTGAAACTGCAGCTATCGAGTTTTAGTCATATTAAATATATTTAGTTTAATTTTATGTTTATATTTTTAAAGATCCATAACCTTGGGATGGATGATGGAAGAAGATCCTATCAAATTTTCTGTCTCTTTTCAAATGCTATGGAAATTTTGTGTTATGGTACAAACCTCTGACTTGTTATTTAGGATAGTTTATTATTCATACAACTAAAACAGTCTTGCGTTAGCTCATCTAACTTATGATATTATTGAAAAAATTCATAAGTTCACAATACAGGTAATGAATGTTATTGTTTTCTTGATTATACAAAAATGAAGGTCTTAATGACTTTGCTGGCAAGTAAAATATACGCTTAAGATACATTTTGATGCAAGAATATTTTTAGATGTACTAAAGTTGATATGTGCAGTGAATTTAACAGTGAATTGGGTCGGGTAACTTAAATATCAAGAAACGTATGACTCTCTGTATAAAGGTACAGTTCATAATAGGTACGCATGCGTGTAAATATAAGTAATAACATCATTGTAAACAAGTTCTTTAAATAGTACTTTGTATTTAAGATGTGGAGTGTTTTAAACATTTATATTCTTCTTTCATTACTATAAAAATAACAATTTTATATTTTTACAATTTAATTTAATGAAATTATCATTTATGTGCACAATGGTATGTATACTAGTGACCTCTGTGTTATGTTCATTTCTCGAGCTATCATGTACAGGTGCTGTCGTTAAATGGCGCACATGGATTGTATCTTCATTGTAGTTATTTTGTACATTTTGTATTAATACTGTGAATTTAGGAATGCAAAATGTAAAATTATAAATGCAAAGTCGTTTCATTTAGTAAACATTTTTTAAACAGTTGTATTGTTAATTGCTATACTTTCCTTCTTACTGCGGTGTAAAAAGTGAATAGCTTAGAGCAGTGAGTCTCAATCTTTTTTAACTCTCTGCACACCTAACCTACAAGCTACAAAGATTCTTCAGTGAAGTCAATTTTAAATAGGTTTTTGAGGTTGAGGTAGCCAGCAGTAACTTAAACATTTTTGTTGTACATGGTTATTGTTTAGTAAATTATTACAGACATTTTTAATCACTGATTTGTAAAAACATCAGTGTAATCGGTGAAGGAAAATGTCCGCAACAATTGACTAAACAATAACATAAACTCACCATTACCAACAATGAACTTTAAACATAGAATTGCTTCTCTGTACATGGTTGTTTGGCAACACCAACTTTTTCCCTGTGTTTCTCAGAATGATCTATCTAAAACTGAGTCTACTTAACTATGGTAAATTATTCATTTACTTTAAGGTATTTATCACAAAATGGATAGTATTTATAAACTATAAACATATACCATAATCTGATAAATGTAAACAAATGAAGAAGCCGCAACTAACTGACCTGTTTGGAACAATGTAGTGCTCTCGTGAGTCATCAAACGAAGACTGACTTAACAACCCTATGTTCAAAAACAATTTAGTATGACAAACCATCCACTTCATCTAACAGAAAACAGCCATTGACAGTCCTTGTACAATCAGTCTTAAAATCCATTATAGGTCAGACAAACTTAAAGGTTATAGTCATCTCCTGACCTCGCTAGGAGTTTTATTGATTGCAACTGTTTATTCCTATTTTTATTTTATTTTCTCCACGACTCTACAAGTCATGGTCAGGCGCTCCGACCAATTACACGACCAGCAAATTAGGGAATCCCCTTCTCTCTGAAGACATGGAATGTTGTTTGGTTCCGCAAAATATCAGGAGTGTGTAGAGACAGTATGTGTGTGTGTATGTGTTTTGTTTACTTTTATTAACGAAGTTGGATTCCCAACGGTATTAGACTTGTTGTCTCTCACTACAAAACAAAAAGGTGAGTGATGCCCATGAATAGAAAGGAGAAAAATGTTCTCTATTTTGAAGTTCTTTGATTTATGTTTCAAGAAAATCAGATGAAAAATTGAAGATTGTAACTTTAATACTCAATCATAAAATCAACCAAATCATCTAGATATAGTAGACCCTCTCGTAACCGGCCCTGGATCAAGTGGCGCCCTGATTAAAAGCCCCATAAATGTCACTCTAAGCCGTTTTGGTTGAAAATAAAAATATTTATAGTTTAATATACTAGGTAAAGTTTCTAATAAGCCATAAAACATATTTGATATTTCCTTATGAATTATTTACTGCAATTTTTCAAAGTTAAAAAAGTCATAACTGGTCGGGTATTGGTGCATTCACCCTACACAAAAGGGTTCCAGAGAGTTCCTGCGACACCCTATACCTTTAAGTATCTTAAACCCAAAAGCTGAGTTTTCCTGCTATGGACTTTTTTTGGTTGCGCAGAGCAGGAAAAGGTTTAATGAAATGGTGCAAAACTGTGCCACTAAGCATTTGAATTACTAAAGAGTTTTGCTACATTTGGTGATATGACAATCAGCTGATTGGTCGATTCCGCTCTTAGCAAATTTTTAACAAAGACATAATATTAAGGTGGGTTGATATTGTGTTAATGAACTGACATTGTGCGGACGGCAACATCAATACTATTTTAATTCTACTGGGTGATACTGTTAAGTATTTAGATTACAAATTTATCCTCTTTAGTGAATTTCCCAAAGGGAGGAAACTATTACAGTACTGTAGCTCTCATGGTGAGACCTAAGCCCGGGACCATGTTAATTTTTCGTTTTAAGGTGCTCAGAGACCAAAAATAATAGTCATTAAAATTTATATATATATATATATATATATATATATATATATGTATGTATGTATTTATGTGTCCCTAGGCACAATAACTCTTGTAAAAACCGTCCGTTTGAGACTAATTTTGGTAGAGATGTGTCCTACCTTTATTCAGATGAGTTCGTAAACCAGATATTTTGACCATGAAAATGGAAGGGATATTTTTAGGGACTTTGTACCCCAAAAATGGGATTTTTTTGCGTTTTTCATTTGTAATTTTTTTAAATTTGAAATTTTTATATTCATTACTGGAATTAGCTAAAAAATACACAATTTAGTACTTTAAAGCTTTGCTCTATCTCTATTAGTTACCGAGATATTAAAAAGTCTGGACATTGTATTTTCTCCAATGATAATCTTATGGAGAGTAAGGATGTGTTAATATTTCATTTATTAACCAATATTTTTGGATGAAACTTGGTATTTAGCTTCATTTGGTTGAGATTCAATCACTTATGTTAAATAATCTTGGTTTTTGTAATTATCATGGCAGCAAACCTGCGTACTCTTTTCCCATGTTAATCATAAGGAGAGTAGGTAAACTCCTTTATTTATCAACAGATATTTAAGAAACTTAGTACATGGCTTCAAATGGTCAAAATAATTATTGTTATGATAAAAATACCTACTTTCAGTGTTCCTCATGGCAGCATACCTGCATGCTCTTTCCCTATATTTATCATTTGGAGAATAGACATTCTAAGCTTTTACATGAAAAAAATTTTGGCACTGGTGTATATCAATACCAATGAGAATTGAATTCTTATATTTTCTTTGTATAATTGACATTTGCAATGAAATGTAAATTGATGACTGAAATAAAGAATTTATTTATTTATACATTAATTTTCTTATTTATGAGCTCATCATGAAATTTTGATTAGAGGTCCATCTGATCAAAATTAATATTACTAATTTGGAAATTCGCTGAGTACGCAGGTCTGCTGCAATTGGGGGTATTGTAGATAATATAGTTAATTTCAATATATGTCTCAGCGATGTAGTAGGCTAGTATCTAATTTTTTCAGACAGATTTAGAGCAGACAGTTACCTCTCACACACAACTTAACCTTTATCAAGTTTTATTTTTTGTTTTGTATTGTCTTAAAGTTTGCATTTGTAGATCCAGCATTGTGCTGAGGGCTGAGGAGGGAGATAATATATAAATTTCAACCCCCCCCCCCCCCCCCCCCAACACCAAGTATCAACAATTCAACATAGGCTAAGTAAACCACCATTGACTTTTGACAAATAATTATTAGTAATATAATAGAGGCCATTACTCACTAACACATCAAAATATCTTTGTTTCATTCTAGAATGAATTATCGTAGACCTGAAATAATCAGCTGTTTATTATGACATAAATGCTGCAAAAATTCTGATTACAGAATTGATTCTGCTCTCAGCAAAGTTCTGTGACTAGTTAACCCAACTTCAACAGTAGAATGCTTAATGTTTAATTTCAGATTGATAACACTTTATTTAAAATAGTATAATGGGCATCTCATTTCTTGCCAACCTGTAGAATGAGCAATGCCACCTAACGCATTCTGAGATTGTTGATAAATTATCCCTGTATGGCATAAACCTATAGCTTGATGGGCTCTCCAACCCCATGTACCCTTACGGTTTTCTCTAATTTGTTCATTTCTAAAATACTCAAGCATTTAATAGGGTGGTTCCCTGGAATCCACAAAAAGCCCAAAACTATCAATTGTGTCTAAATTGTTGTATCTAAATCAGTGTTTGTAAATTTAAGATGTAAATATTATAATTATGATTAAATTTTGTAAATTCATAATTGAGGTGATGAGATGGTTGTAATTTTGAATGAATAAGGGAAAGTAATTTAAAAGTATGTAAATTTACAAATGTTATAATGAAAAACACCAAATAAACTTTATATTTCTAAAATCATAAAGTTACATTTTCGTTAAATAATTACAAAAAATAGAACAGTATTAAACTCTGAGGACTCATCAGGTGCTAAAACGTTTTTAAATAAAAAAATTAAAACAAAACTGGAATTAGGTTGGAATGTTCTCATTGGCCCTTTGTCCTATACATTATTGAGATGTTTAGTCAATTGTATTTTCTGTAAAGTAAAAACTCATGGGACATTCCAAATTATTATTTTAATCAAAGGTAGTGAAAAGGACTATGAAAATAAAAGTAAAATATGGGAAAATATAAAAGTAGGAAAACATGAAAGTATGGTGATATTTTCTGGTTGTAAATTAAACTATCTAACTGAACATAATTTGAAATCCATTTGGTGTAAGTGTTTTGCTTACAGTCAAGGTAAGTCTAACCTTGCGTCTCAGCATAACAGCTAAATGACCTGCAAATGAAACCACCATGAAAGATCAGCAGAAGCGCCATCAGCAGTATTGGGCTGTCAGCATGATCCTCTGGCTTGCCCTGACCGGGGCAGTCATTCAGGCAAGTGGAATTATTTAATGAATTCATGAAAGGATTGTAACATTTTATATCCAGTATATTAAAAGCAGATTTAATATATTAAATAATATTTTTGGACAAAAGTACTTTTAGCATCTCGAAATAAAATTTATATATCAGTTTTTCAACATTAATAAGCAATTTATTCATTATAATTTTTGGTTTATTCTACCGCACTTTTCTTTCATTCCGGTTTTGAAATATTTGTCTATATAATATTTTTAAACTAATCAAAAGTGCCAAGGGATGAACAATAATTAGGAAGACTTGCTTTTTTAAATATAAAGCAATCCGTCATAGTTGTTTTTTTTTTTCATTTTTTTTACGATCACTGTTTTGCACAGCGTTTTCCATTGTAAAAACCGAAATCTCAGTAACAAATCTACAAACTACTAATGTCTTATAGAAGGACATTTTATGTCAGTAGTAATACTTATCAAGGAACATACAAGTTGTAAGAAGATTTGATCCCTAGGATGCTGACACAAGTAGTAGCAATTTAGACGTACACCCATAAAAGAGCTAGAGCTATAGTAAGAAAATAGCTTGCCACTGGCGTTAACAAGAAAATGATCTAAAATAATATATAATGCATATTTTTTTTGCAAACAGTTCTTACTCATGCCAAGACATTCCACATGACAATCTTCAAGAGCATTACAACATTCTTCCTAAATGTTGTGAGCTGAACATCGCTTGTGGCAAGGAGTCTACAGTTAACAAATTTAAAAACATATTTTTCTAATATTTGTAATGTGTCAAAACTATTTTTCAAACCCCCACTGTCTTAAAAAATCTGTGGGTCTCCAGTTTTCATTAATTTTAGTACAGTGCAACTAGAACTTTTGTTTTAAATTTTGAGTAGAATACTTTTTGCAGATACTACCAGATGTGTTAAATTGTGGGTAGGCGTAAACATATTAAATAAAAACACAATGAATAAATTAAATATATATTTTTTAAAATTTCCAAATATCCTATATATATTAGCGGATTTCCCTATAAGGAAGAGGCTATTATGGTAGTAGTTACGTAAGACCTAAGCCCGGGACCATGATACTTTTTCATTTTGAGGTCCCTAGAAGCCAAAACATTGCGTTCAAATTTATACATGTGTTCGTGAACACAATAACTTTTGAACAGAACCTCCGATTTTGATGAAATTTGGTACAGGGGTGTAAGGCAGCATCTACTTGAATGAGTTCCCGAACCAGAATGATCCAACCATGGGAACGGGAATATATGGGGTTTAAAAAGGGTCAAAAATGGGTTTTAGGCATTTGTGACCTTAATTTCCAAAATTTACAATTTTAACTTAAACCATTTTAAAAATAGCTTAAAAAACGAACAATCTAGTATTTTGAATTTTTTACTTAGCTTAAACAGTTATGGAGAAAATCCAAAAATATGTTTTCCATGTTATTCTTATGGAAAATCAACAAAACCTTTTATCTTGCTTATTTATTGACATATATCTTCATAAAATTTAGTATGTACATTCATTAGGAAGGGTTTAACTTAAATTTGCTTACAAAGCCCATATGGGCAAACCTACATATTCACCCCCACAATTTTATTATGGAGAAACAGAAAATATACTAAAATTCCGTTGGAAATTCGCTGAATGCGCATGTCTCCTGCGTGGGTATTTTTGTATTTATAGGTTTCTGAATATTCTCGTTAAGGCAAACGTTTTTCATCATCCATGTATTGTGTTATATTAGGTTTCACAAATGACATAATTCCTGAGATTAGGCTTGGCATACGTTCCGATTTGACCACTTTTTCACTCTTGTCCTGGTGTCTCGACCAGTTTTTTTCTGTCCCGGTTTTAGTAAAACATGAGGAAAATATTAAAACAAATTTTGTAATTTTTTAAATAAATATTACATGTAATATTTTTAGAAATCAATTTCATTCCACAGAGCTATAAGCCCCTATTAAATAACATGTTGTTGTGTGTTTTTCAATGTTTTAAGTTGTTATGTTTGATAACATATTATTTAGTACTGTAACATAATTTAGATTACAGTAGTAATTCTACATTCAGTACATCCAAACACTTGTTTAAATGACATACTATTGAGGTTTATTTGTCACTTTTTGTGTTATTATATTTTATAGAGCACAATACTATTTTTTGGATTACAGCCTATCTGATCTTGTTAGAATAACTTGTTAAAAATGTAAATAACCGATTGCACTATATTTTTAAAGTGTGTTATTTAAGAAATTCTTCATCAATCCAACAATTTCTATGTTTATAAACCAAACTTGTATATCGAAATTATGAACTAGAATTTTTATCTTTCACATTAATTAAACCTAAAATTTACATAATTTTATCTCTGAATTGTTCTTTATTGGGGGCGTCGGGGGTGAAGGGGGGGGGTACAATAATTTTATCCTAGGTGTCCCAGTTTGACCCTGTAAAATTATGGCAAGCCTACCTTAAATCATCTATAAATGGAAGTTGGATTTGAATGTTGGATGTAACACAAGTTCTTTAAGCATTCCCAGACTTCAAAACCCCCACCACCATGTACTTAAACTTAATTTAATTGAAATTTCAATAATTTTTGGAAATTTTTATATAAGTATATTGTAAAATGGTTAAATTGTGTGATAAAGGAAAGGATCATTGAAAGTTTATTACTATTTTTTGTATACTTGAAAAAAAAAAGAAATATAAGTAAACAGCTTAGCTTTATAAACGATTGTAATTTTGTTACAGATAGTTGCAGGACAAAATGGTCAACAGCAACCAAAAATAATCAGAACAGCACCAGTTGTGGTAAGTTTTTAATTACAAAATTCAACGCCTATGGTTTTTTAGCTGATGTGATTACAGAACATTTCAATAATGTGTTTCCTGTCATTTTTATGGGAAATCAATAACAAATATCTTGCCTCTAACTCTATAAAATATGATGTGTACCTTCCCCCTAGATGATAAATGATCATTTTTTTAATTATTTGCTCAAAACCATGAGAACAACCTAAATAATACTGACCCCAAAGTTAATTATGAGAAATCACTAAATTCCATGAAAATTCACAGAGTGTACAGATTTGCTGTGATGCGGGTATTCATTGTTGTGTTTTCTCATTGTTATTCACTTCTTTGAAATAAAAAAAAAAATATGCTCAACAATCATCCAAACTACATTTTCCATTCAAATTCAAAGAGTCATAATTTCCAACCCTAGCATTGTGTTTGAAAACTGAGCTATATGTTCAGGCCTTTGATGTTTGAATTAATTTTCTAATCTCCTGATATTGACCATTTTCTCTCTGATCCACTACTACATATATGTACTCCAAAGTTTATTTTTTTACATTTGTGAAGGGATTAATGAATGTTGATTGCTTACAGGTGCCATGCTTGGAATGCCTCAAGAGCTCCGGGTTTGACTTGGGAGCTCTACTGCGATCCTCAGGAGGCGCTGGCGACGGGGGCAGTGAAGACTCAGTGACTCAGGGCCTCCCAGGGCCCCAAGACTCGGAAGGCTCGCCCCAAGACTCGGAAGACTCGCCCCAAGACTCAGAAGACTCTCAAGGACAGACAGAGGAAGACTGCGGCTGTTGTTGTTGCTGTGAAGCTCCTCCCATTGAGGAGGTTTGTAAAAAAAACAGCCGTTATAGTTTGTTGATTTAAAAATTGTTTGGTATATTTTTATTAGAACCATTCATGGAGGTAAGGGTGAAACTGCTGATATTCTTTCAGATACTAAAAATAACATTAGATCATGAAAAGGTCCTTGGGTTACTTTGAAAAATGCTACACAAAAGGCCGTAGCCAATGGGGGGGGGGGGGGGGGGGGTCAGGGGGTCGAAACCCCCCCCCCCCCCCAAATTTTGACACAAAACAGTCCAACAAAAAATGTGTAACATCTTTTCATAAGACATTTTTTGAAAATTTAATGATGGTAAGGAATAAACTTAAAAACAAAGGAAATACAAATTACTTATTTGTTTAATTAAAATGTTCATCATAAGGAAAGTCATAGATAGTCAGCTATGGGGATCCCCATATCATATGGATCGCGGGAGAGTGTGAACGACAACGAATGACATAATATTTGCTCGTCAATCCACTCCTTAGAACTTATTCGCACCAATCGTGTGTGTACTGTGCAGTTTACAGTTTTTCATGGTAACAGTTAGTCTCATAAAGCTTTGTGTAGTCTGTTAAATTGACTTATAAGAGCTTGGTAAAACAAAACAATGAAAATCTATTTTAATTATGCCTGCTCCTGCATCGGCAGCTCTCGCCCTAACCTTTATTTGACTATGTAAGACCAATGAGGTTATATTCTTAGGCCTACTGGGGAGATCACCATTTTGTTTTTGATGGCGAAAAAGCTTGCTGGATGCTGGTATATTTTGTTTTGTTAGGTTGGTAATACTGAAATACCGTTTTGTTTTTTTAACAGTAGTAACAAGCTGTTCGAATCTTCTCTCGGAACAATGAATGAGTACATCAATTAATTATTTAGATCATTATCTATAGCGAGAACACAACATAATATAACATTATGTTATAAGCTCGCTGATTATCTCACTCACCAATAAAGGAATGTGATTTGATTTGTCACATTGTTTCGTTTAGGTTATAAACCATTACTTCATTGCAGTGCATTAAAAAAGTCATTGTAGAGTTGTTAATGTTTATTGCTCTATTATAATAACTTAAGACTTAGTTTCACAAAATTTAAATAACTTCTTTAGGCCATGAGATTTTTTTTCCTGGCATATTATTTTTTGCAACTTCTATGAAATCTGACAAATTAATTAATTTATTAACAACTCTGCAGTAAAAAGTGGACTCAAATTCTTTGTTCTGTTTTTATGTGCAACTAACTTAAGCTACTCTGATATTAGATGTAGGTACTGTACAAGTAAATATGAGTCTGATAAAGTAAAATAAAAGGCTTGATTCACAATTCGTTTGACGCCCTTGGCTGACTTGTTCGTTTCAGCAAGCAGTTCAATGTGGTACTCCAGAGTATTCAGCGGCACGCTAGGTTAGAAGTGTATGCTCTCTCCAGTATAAGAATATAACCTCCTTGGGCAAGGCAACTGAATATTTCTCATTATAAATATTCTAGTGGTAAAAGCCAAAAGCCATCAAGCAAGTGATGAGCAGCTTAGCACTGATGTCCATTCGTAGGGAAAGACAGAAACTCTGACAAAGATACTTTAGTTTTTCATTTTTGATTAACCAAATGATTGTTATAGACTATAAGGACTGATTGGAAATATGTTTATAGCAAGTGATATAGCGATTAATTGGATAAACTGAATTGTCATATTTGTGTTGAACATTAATCCGTTTCATTTAAGTTATTAATATATCTTGTTGGCAGAGATATTGTAAGTTAGAAAGTTTGAAGTAAAAAGAAGAAAGAAGAATTTAGTACAGTCAATGATTACTGCTGTATTTTCTTGTTTATTTAATAATAAATTAATATTGTTTTGTAATTTTATAAATACTATTTAAATATCTAAAACTTCTAAATTACTTCAATATTACATTACAATTGTGAATTGTACACATTAGATACACATTGTAACATTAGAATTGTGTTAATGAAAGTTTGGAAGTTAAGTTACTCCCTGTAACCGCGGAGCTCAAAACCACCCCCCCCCCCAAAATTTTTTTCTGGCTATGGCTTTGATGCTACAGTTCATAATTAAACATGTAAAACCTTAAAAATGCTTGGTATCCAAGTGGGCAGAGATGTATAAGAATACAAAAGTTAATTTTCAGCCAAAAAATACCACAGAACGATTTTTCATATCTCAATTGTATGCTGTATAATTGTATGTAATTATAAGTGGTTTTGAATAACAAGCTAGTCAACCGGCTTTCCCCATTTCAGTCTGCAGAAATGGAGGTAGTGGTAAGCTACCTCTGTGTGTATATATATTGGTATATATGTATCGTTCTGTAGCACTGAAGAGTTATAGTAATTTCTATATTGCTTTTGAATTTACCCTATTTTTGTATTGCTAGAAATTTAACTAAACATATGGTACTTCTTCATTTATCTTCCTTATTCCACAATATTTCCATTTAACAATCGCCTAAAGGAATAAAAAGATGCATACATTCAGAGTGTGAATCTAAATACATACATAAATCATGCCAAAACTGAAAATGAACTTTGAATTCACTTTGTAGCTAAATAATTATGTAGTGGATAGGGTGATAATCAAAAAGTGCTAGTGCAAGAATACCCTATAGTGCAGAATAGTGTGAAATGTGATACATAATTTGCTTTTTATTTGAAACTCTAATTTATCATTATTAAAATGTTCAAGTTTTGAAATGTCCTTTTAAGAATAGTGCAACTGCTACCCCCAAATGACACAGTTAGAATGAAATCTTAATTTGATGGAATGGCTATTGGTTTCCATCGCTTCCTAAATATGAAACCATTCTAAACAGCACATCAGTTTAGTAAAACTTACACCCCTTTTTTGTTTTCAGAACCAGAGTACCAGTAATGATCAAAATCCGTCATTCAGCGTTGCAATGCTCGCCCCCCTTGCTTCAGTTCTCACCAGCTTCATGAGTGGGTTTGGCCGAAATGGAAATCAGGCTGTTACAATAGACTTTGATGGCAAACCGTTCAACGGCAATCCCAGTGAAGAACCTCTGCCTGAAAGTTCTCAGACCGTAGAGCCACTTTGCGACAACATAGCTAATAACCAGTCCATCAGCATCAATAAGCCTTCACCCTCCCCTGTTCCCTCAGAAACACCTGGTCCTCCCCAACCTCCCAATCAGCAACTGCAGGAAAACAGACACCCTTTCTCAGGATGTCAGTGTTACCGAAAACGTAAGAAGGGTGTTTCCGACATTGAAGAAGACAGTCTTTATGCTTTTGGGCAAAGCAGCAATAAGAAATGTTCATGCAATTCAAGATATGTAAATCAACAGACAAACTTGAATCAAGCTTTTTCTCAAAGGAATTCTCCAGATGGATCGAACCAACAGCAGTCTCAACAATTTGGAAATGCTGATTTAAATCATCAAAGTGTCCAAAGAGATAACAATTTAATTCAAAATCAACAGTTTGGGAATCCTGATTTTCATCGTCAAAGTATATCAAGAGATAACAATTTAATTCAACCTCCATCCACAGGCAATCCTGAGTTTGATTCCATTTCTAGGTTATCCGCACTGTTTTCGTCTCAGAACAGGAATTTAAACATCAAATCTTCCACTCACGAACAGAACATGATGCCTTGTCAGTGCTGCTGTTAAGAGAGTTTCTAACTTAAGTAGATTGTAATGATTTGTGATACAGTACATGAAATGAATAAAATGTGATACATATTTCGTTTTTTATTTTAAACTCTAATTTATCATTATTAAAATGTTTTAAGTTTTAAAGTGTCCTTATAAAGTAAATCAAATCTGATCCATTAATTGTTTTTATGCTGGTATAATGTTAGAAAAATGTAGTTTGATAGACTAATGAGTTTTATTTGCTATCCCCTTCATTTAGTTAAATAAATGTACATAAAAACTCTTTAATTTTTTAATTTACAGAGACTTGGAGTGCAGAGAAAGCATGGAATTAAAATAAGTTTATTTTAGAAAAACAAATATATTGAGATATATTTTTAACACATACACAGCGGCATGAAGTTTTGAGTACCTTGCTGCCATCCTAAGTTAAGGCTCTGCTCTACCTGAGCCCGAATGCCGCCTTGCGGCCGTAGCGCTAGGTGAGTTTTTTATGGCAGCAGAGGTTTACGAAAATTGTGTTTAAAAATTAACTAAGTAAGATAGAGATTGACTCTTAACTTCTTCTAAAAGTAATTTTTGAGGCGGAAATAATATCTTCTAATAAAATAAAAGAGAGAGCATATGTTACCATAGTCCGGTGAATAGCAGTTCACATTTCCTGTATGAATACCTCCATGTTAATTGGTGAAGCGGGAGCCCCTGGTTTAACATACATCTTCTTTCTTGAAGCACTTTAATTTAAAAGTCACTTGTTACGAACAAAATAATCATTGGCTGAGAGCAGTTTAAAAGAAATTTATTATTGAGTGAGAGAGACAAGTTTTGGCACATGAGAAGCCTGTCTGGTCTGGTTCATGACTAAGACAGAGATAAAGGAGGAGACTTCAGGTCCAAAGCTCATAGGTTGAAAAAAGAGAGAGAGAGAGCTATTACAAACTTCCTGAGTTGTGTTCCTTCATATGGTATTGAATGCTATTGACATTGTTGTTGGAGATATTTGTTCAAATTGAATTAAATCATTTTTGTTTTTACAATAAGTTTGCAATATAATAAACTATTTATTAATCAAAGAAACTATTTTCCTGTTCAAGTTACAATAAAAACAATAGACCTTGTAGTTTTAGTTTTTATAAAATATTAAACTTTGACTCAACTTAAATAAATACTTAAAAAAGTGTTAAGCACCGCTATGTGGACAACCAAAAGCCCACATAATGTGAGAGACTATTTCAATAATATACTATGAGTCTTTTAATAGGGGATGATATTTCAATGAACATCTATGACATTAAAAGAAAGCCATTGTAACAATCAGGTAATTTATTGTGATCAATTCTGACCCCCATGATTTTGTAAAGTGATCCTGAGTGTGCTAAATTGGACATTTTTGTATTCAGGAATTTTTGAAAGTTCTATTATGGTGGTTTACCCATACTCTCATTTCCCATACAGTAATATTATTTTAGAGGAGAGGAGGAATGGGGATTCATCCCAATACAACTACTTTGAATATAACCTTAATGTTGATAATTTATTTCATGTTAATTGTCCAAGATTTACCAACGCCACCACAGCTGCTTAGAAAAAAAAAAAAAAAAAAAAAAAAAAACTTAAAGCTAAGGAATAAATAGACAGCCTTTAATTAACAGACACTTTTGTGACAACTTACATGTTTTGTCATGAATTTGATATAATGTATTAAAACATACCTTTTCAACCAGCATTCTAGTATAGTATAGGAGTCTTTTATAATTTATTTAGTCATATCTAAATAGATTTTTTAATTTATCGTATAATTCTCAAAATTGTGTATTTTATCATGGACAATATAGTGTCTATCTAATTAAGTACAGAATATAGCCAGTCATTTATTATTACTAATCAAGAATGGTAAAAGTGTCTCTAAACTAATAGAAAATAATATTATGTAAAGGTCTGTTTATTCTTTTGTTTTTGAACTTGTTTACTGTTTAGAAGTGGTGCTGATCTAGCCAAACGATTTTGTTTCTTTCTCAGTTTCATTTTATTTTTTTCACCTCAACATCTTGTAGAAGAGCAGAAGAGTTGAGGTAAAAAACGTCCACTCTTTAGAAAGCTGAGAAAAACACATTATCAAATGGCTGTATGGGTTTTCTTATGTAGAAAAAAACAGACTAAAATAAATAGTTTTGTATATATAGTGAGGGAATCACTTCAATATGCAGGTTTAATTGTAGATTTATAAGTCTGATCAGATTCAGTGTAACTGCATCAAGGGTCCCGTTGAAAAATTACAATAGATTCCTGCTAACTTGAATCTGGGTAACTCAAAATCTTGGGTTTTTTCAATACCATTGGAAAAATCTGTCTAGATAATAAAGTAAACAGTACATAATTCAAAATAGTTTTATTGTTGTACTTGCTGTATAAAAAATAATCAAGATTGGATGCACTGGCGCCGACTCCATGGGGCCCGAGGGGCTCGAGCCCCCCCCCAACATTTTCCCTGGGGGACTCAGTCCCCCAGACCAAAATAACGAGTTAAAATTTTCATCCAGCTGCCATGACTTAGTGTAAAAGTAAAACTGGTATTTTTATAAATTATAATACCACTTTGTACTTAAAAACATTTTACTATAGAAAATGAAATAGTATAAGGCCTAACCCCTGTAAATTAAAACCCCATTTAAAGTACAATAATTGAAACGAACATTGATATTACGGCATATTTCCTTTGTATTGCTCGAAAATGAGTAAGCTGCCCGAGCGTTTTTTCTTGTTCAATAACTTCTTTATTCCAAGTTTTGTTTTCACGGAATTCTCTATCAGAATAGTGGAATACTACAAGCGCATCTTGGCCAGCAAACACAACAAGAGAACAAGACTGGTGGTCGTCATGTTGTGGTTATGGTACTCATTTTGGACTGGAGCGTCTGGTGATGGCAATGGATTGAAAATAATCTCCGATTCAAACGAGCGAAAAAACATAACAGCTGACTAACCATACACAGGGTTCACTCGTGTTCATTTAGAAGCCATGAATTATGTAATGTAAACACAATTATTATGTTTTATTGAAACGAAGAAGCGAGAAAAGTAGCTAAATAATCCGCTACAACTACTCTAAAAATGTAGCTCGCTACAGCTACAAGCTACTTATTTTCAAAAGTAGCTGAGCTACACTGACGCTACTAAAAAAGTAGCGGCGCTACAGTAGCGCGCTACAAGTAGCGAGCTAATCCCCAACACTGCAATTAATATACATTTCTTTAAAGAGTTAAAAACAGAACAGCAATATACGACTGAATATTGTGGACTATTTATTTATTTAATTATTATTTATTTATTTATTATTTATTTATTTATTTATTTATTTATTTATTCCAACGAATTACACCAATAGTACAATTTAAATGGCAAGGTAACAATGGACAGCCTCAAGGTGGACATAACAAAAATACATGACTACTCCTAAAAATAATAACAGTGACTTAAAGACTAGTAAGAAATAACATTAAAGTACCGTAACAACAACAAGTAAACAATAACAGATAACAATAAATAAGTGTGTAATAAATTTAAATAGCAAGGTAATAAATGGACAGCAACATGTCCATTTAATTACTGACACACTTATTTAGACCGTCATAAGTTTTAGACACGTAAGTGTCTCCGCCGCAGTTAGTATAAGGTGTTATACTGTACTTGATTGTTAAGATTTCGTGTTTTTATTGTGTTACACAATTAATTATTGAAGATTATTTTCTTGGAATCAAAACGTCGTCTTTGCCGGACGCGCCGTATTGTTATCTGCTCAGATTTCAGATAAAACTATTATCACTGTCTAGTGTCTACCCAGGTATATTCTTGTCCGGATACTCATACATTCATGATATTTTAATAGCGATATTTTAAGTCAGATTAAACGAGATACCGTTCGTCCGATATACCGTGTACAACGTCTTTCCAGTTATAATAACTATTTATGTTTTAAATAAAGTTCTGATTTGACACGAAAAAAATAAGAAGGGAGAAAACCGAAAACTTAAAAGGATAAAAGACGAATAAAATACATTAATACATATTGTTTATAGTTCTATGATAAAATAACCTCAATTGTAAGGAATTCTTTGACATTATTTATTTAAAATATAAATATTTTCCAACATCATATCAGCACAAGCATGACGTCCTGAAGTCGTGTCATTTTTGTTCTAAGTTACCCAAAAGGGAGCAGGGATTGTATGGTGTTGGAAAGGGGGGGGGGGGGTGGCAAATTTTATCTTTGCACGGTCGGTAAAAAACTCACAAGCCGCCCCTGTCCCACACTGCAGGGGGCATGTCTTCAGTTACAGCTTACAAAGCCCCTGTTATGCGATGTCGCAGTTAATTCAAAGTTAATACATACAATCAAGGCCGTCCTTAGAAAATGCAAGTCTTAAGAAAATAAACGGTATCAGATAACTGACACATACTTTCTCCCAAGAATATGAAAAGGTGTTAAAAGCTTCAAACATTAATGTCAGTAGTGTCAAATTGTTGGTGCTGGCTCAGTTCAAGGTCACCTGAGGGATGACGTCATCGAGGTCAATGACCTCATCGATGACGTCATCACCAATGACGTCATTTCGATGACGTCACACCCATGACGTCACAGAAATGACGTGCTGATGACGTCATCACCCCTTACGTCATCAAAATGACGTCACCGACGCCACTGAGGTCAAGGTCACGCCGAAACTTAAAATTTTTTGGCACTTTTGCCGTTTCTCGCACTACGCTCCGAGTTTCAGTCAGAGTCCCCGTGACCTTGACCACTTGGAGCGAATTTTCGACGAGAAACGGCAAAAGTGCCAAGTTAAACTCGAGTTTCTGACATGACCCTGCCTAAATGGGCAATCGGTTATTCCTCAGGTGACCTTGAACCAACACAACACCAACAATTTGATATTACTGTGACCTTGAAAACCTAACAACGGAGCGCCGACACCGATGCGCACCCCACGACAGCCACCGAGTGACTGACCGTCAGGCTCCGTGTACTCTAGGTATATGGGGAAGTGGAGGGGGAAATCTCAAGGTCATCCAAATGGAGTTTTAAAAAAGTTGAAGAGTAGAAAGACTACTCTTGTGCTTCCTGGGCGACTTCATCAATTTCCAACGGATCTGTAAACCAATCCGATCTGTAGCGGCAGGAGTCTAGAAAACAGGTGCACCACCCATCAGGTTGTCCGTAGCACTTCCGACAATTGGTAAGATTGGAGAAGTGAAATTTAATACACCGCTGCGGACAACAAGTATAAAAGTATTTGGATTTGTAGATTTTGAAAGTTTGTAGTACCGGTGGTGGCAGGTGTTGGTTCTTGCATCTACACCTGCAACATCCGAAGCATTCACATTGTCGGCAGGCCAGCCCATCCACTTGCCACTTTGGTAAGAGGAAACACTTATCCTCACAGCAATAGGTTGTCCCCGTCTCTTCCTCCCAACGCTTCTTTGCACAATATGTGACGCCTTGTATCTCCAAACACCTATGCTCGCAACATGAGATGCGCTTACTTTCCATAGTTGATGTTGCTTTGACGAGGGAGCACGATGAAGTGATGCTGTGGTCAGTGGAAATGGGGTTTATATAAACTAAGGTGAGTGGAGGGGGAAAGGTCAAGGTCATCCAAATGGAGTTTTAAAAAAAGAAAAGAGTAGAAAGACTACTCTTGTGTATCTATAGCGATTTCATTGATAGTGAGTGCTTCTGTATGCCAAGTTGATCTGTACTGACAGGCTCCTAAATAATGTTTGCAAAAACCTGCAAAATGATTGTTGCACAATTTGCAGCCAGTTAGCTGTTTTAGTGTGAATTCAATGCAACGTTCAAGGCAACAAGTGTACTTATGCCCTCTCATCTGGTACACATGGAATGTCTTCAACTCTGGTTTCGGCTTCTTCCAAGACTTGCACTTACACATGCATTGACCAAAAGCTTCACATTTTCTACACGCCAGGCCATCCGCAACATCAATGTCATTTGACCATGAAAAACATTTCTGTTCGCAACAGTAGTTGAGTCGACTCTCCATGTTGCTGTGGTGAAGGTGCGCGATGAAATGATGCTGCAGTCATTGAGAGTGCACCTTAAATAAACTCAGTGGAGGGGGAAAGGTCAAGGCCATCCAAACGGAGTTTTAAAAAAGATAACTAGTCGTCCTCCTCCTCCTCGTCCGTTGTACTTAGAGAGCTGTCAGACGAAGAGCCCCGTGCAGGTGCTCCCCAGATGAAAAACAAATCAATTTTAAAACGAAGACCAGGATCTTGCATCATCAATTCCTTTAATTTGTCACATACTAAGTCGACCTTGTGTAAGGTGTCAACAACAAGCTTCCAATTCGTTGGCTCAATATAACTTGTAGTAGAGTCTGCCTCGCTGATAACCACATCCTCCGGCCGTATTGGAGTGTAAAGATGTGTAAAGTTCTTCGGCTGTAGCTGAGGTTCAGGCTGGCTGGAAGTGGAAGGTTGAGTGTGGACCCCTGTCGCATCGAAATCCATAGTCATTCTACATTCAATGTTGGGGTTTTCGTTTAATACATACACCAATTTCTCATGCAACATATCCACTTCTGCCGAGTCTTGCAGATGAACATTCCAGGAAAATGGCCATTCTTCATCCGTAGTGGAGTCAACTCGAGAAAGAGTGCTGTCCGCCATGATAGCTAAGCAAGGAATGATGTGAGCTACAGACTGTGGTAACAGTATTGAAAAGTAGAGGGGGTAAACCAAAAGTACGTGGAGGGGGTATTTTCAAGGTCATTTAATTTGGGTTTTAAAAAAAAAGGAAATAGGGGAGGGGGAATTCTCAAGGTCATCCAATTTAGGTTTTAAAAAAAAGGAATGAAGCTTACTCCTCTTCAGCCTCGTTGTCCCCTGCATCTTCATCAGCCTCATCTTCATCGACGTCAGACTCGCCGTAAGGATAGATCGGGGACATGGGCGAATATTGTGGAGATTGTTGACCGTTGTTGTCGTCCCCTTGCATTCTAACTTGGGACCAATCATAATTTAAATTCATTTGTATTATGATTCCAGGGTTGTCCCGCAGTATTTCCTTCATACGTTCGCAAATTGACTCCAAATAGTGTACACTATCGATCGACAGTGTCCAACCCGTACTTGTACCGACATCAGTAGTGGAGTCAGCTTGGCTGATGGTGTTGTTGTCTGCCATGGTTGCTTGTCGGACAAGGAATGACGGTTGATGTGATGCTCATGCAGGAACATGGTGAAGTGGTGGGGGGTGTGGTGGAGTAGTGGGGGAATTTTCAAGGTCATCCAAACGGAGTTTTAAAAAAAGGAAAACTTACAAAGTAACATTGAAACTTTCCAATTGATGGTGGCGAGCGTTTTCTTCTGCAACCTTGCCGACACATGTGACTATGCCGTACAGTATGAAAAGTACAACCATAATAAGGCCGAACAATAAAAGATAGCCGTTGACTATCATGATATTTTCTGAGTGGATCTGTTTTCTTCTTATCGCCCTCTCCTGCATCCTCTTCTCCAACTCGTGGACGAAGTCACAACATGCGTGAGGACATCTTTCATCTGTTGGTAGGTTTGCCATTGTTGATGTTGTCGGTGTGGCTGTTGAAGATGGAATGAGGTTTCCAATTGCGATGTGCCATGTACACCAATAGTCAAGTGGTGGGGGTAACAAAGCAGTGGAGGGGGAAGTTTCAAGGTCATCCAAATTGTGTTTTAAAAAAACCTATCTTGTTACTGAGCTTATATGTCAGTAACAAGATAGGTGTTTTTGCTCTTTTACTTCTTTAATATAATGAAAAAATATACATATTCTACAATGGTTAGGACAAGAAATACAACTGCTAGTCAGCTGAAGTAGTCCAAGTTGTCTGGCTCGGTCTTCATGGACGCTGGTGAGGAAGCCGTCGAGGAGTGTCCAGGCTCTTCCTTTGACTGCCGGGTGTTCCGTATATTGCAAGCGTAAACTTGCACATTTATACGGTAGCCTCGTGCCACCATCAGCTGCAACTCCTTGTATAAGTCGTTTAGCTCCTGCTGAGTCTTGATGCTCACCTCCTCGTAACTTGCGCAACTAACGTTCAGAGACATCTTGATGTTGCTAGGTTGGCTGCTGGAGTAGAAATGAAGCCGAGGCACAGCGCTTGGAGGTACATGAAAAAGTGGTGGGGGTAATAGTGGTGGGGGTATAGAAAATCCAATTAAACAGTTCTAAACTTTTTCCATCGATACAATGGAATGGAACAAATAGCGCAGGTGTCCTTGTAATTTTCAAATCGAAACAGTGGCGCTAGAAATCCGAATTGTTTTATACCACCATCCTGTACGAATCGCCGAAGGTCTCTGACGGCGGCCTCGCCACAAGGCCTACAAAACTTTTCCCCGTTGTGGAACTTATACCAGGAGTATTCCGAATACCCTGTATTTTCCCTCCTGTAGCGTTTGACATCTTCTTTTATTGTTAGTGGGATGTTGTCTTGTAAACATGTTGGGAACAAGTCCTTGTGAGTTATAACTCGTTGTATGCAAAGCTCGTACAAGGTGCTCATCGTTTGCTAGTTGGCAACAGACTGACCGTTTTTCGCATCCAAGCAGGTTTGAATCCTAGTGCGGTAGTGGGGGTAATTACAGTAGTGGGGGTAATTGTGAAATGCAAAGGTCAAAGGTCAAGGTCACCCGCGAAGTTTAAAAAAAAAAATGCAACATATCAATACGTGAAGTCTGTCACATATTGATATGTTGCATTTTTTTTTTTTTATTTTTTTTTGTCTTTTATGATTCGTTTATTTATAAAACATTACAACAACATATGTACAACATTAAAACTTAAATCTAACACTGCTGCTTGTCAGCGATGTGGATGGTCAACTCTGTAGAATTGCTACCCGTGCAGCCGTGGGACACCAGGTATAGACACCCGGGTTGAATAGAGCGAAGATCCTCGTTTTGTAGAAGATGGACGAATCTCTTGGGCAGGTACACCTGGAACTTTGGTTCATCCCCCGGAGTAAACGGTGCCTCGCTGAGACTGCAGCAGATGGCCTCCCCAACTGTAGTCTCCATCTTCTTCATAGCATGGATTATGTAGTGCTTCTCGTCTTTTAGTTCCGAGCACTTCTTTACAGGTAATATTGTTGACTTGGAGTGAGCATTGAACTGCTCGACCAAAGTCTGAAGGAACTGGTGAGATGCCATGGTCAGGTTACAGATCGTCTTCTTGCTCGGAGATGTTGTCGTCTCGGAATCTCGAGTAATACTCATGCCAGGTCCCTGTCTGCTCCCCACTTATATACTCTCCGTTACCCCCACCACTCCCCAATTCCCCACTTTGAAGGTAAGAGGCGAGTTTATAGGCATTTTTCAAAGCGCAATGTCTATCTTTATCATGTTCTGGGCTTTTTGTACAAATACATATGGTTTCCAGCATGTATTGATAATTCTTATCCAATTCCACATCATTAACCGGAACATGAGTAAATCCTTCGATCCATCTTTTCTTTTCCAGCCCCTTTGTGTAAATATTGGTAAACTTGTCTGAAAAGTGATGCATAATGTGATACAAGTCCGTGTAACTTGTAAAACCATCATACCAATCGATATGATGGAAGTGTTTTGAAATCCATCTGTTGGTAGTAGCGGCTTTACTAGTTAAAGACGAATAAGAACATGGTGGTTTAAATAAAAACGAATAAGGAACACTTGTATTCATGTCCAAAAACACAAGTTCTTTTATAATGAATCTATCATCATTACCACGAAACGCTTGAAACTCAATAATACCAGGCTTGGACTTTACTTGTTGTTCTTCTCCCTTGTCCATTTTGAAGGTCACACGTCTGCTCATTACGAAGTCAGGAGGTCAACTGATTTCCACACCACGGTAGGTACTACTTTTATACCAGGCCGTACAGTTGTTGGCGCGTTGGTGTATATTTAACGTGGGCACCGTCCCCAATAGGCCTAACCCCACAAAATGTTGGTTATTGTTTTAAAAACTAACCATTGTCATTTAAGTTTCCATCTTTATATTTTCCTTATTTTCATTTTCATCACTAACACTTGATTCTTCTCCTCCATCTTCCTCTTCTTCCTGTTTTACTGATTTCTTATGTAGTTGAGCGTACTTTTCCAATTGTCTCCACATCTGTACTTCATGAGGAACTCTATTAAATATAGAAGTATCCACAGGTCCGTATAATATAGGTGCGTCCGGTTGTTTGTCCAAAGTGTCTTCCAGATAATCTTTAATAATCGAACTTGAAAACACCAGTTGTCTCAAGTATCTTGTTATAGGTTCAGTAGCACAAGTTAAAATGAAAAACTCCTCTCGATTAAGTTGAATTTTGTTATCATGTCTTGTTGTGTCTCTAAACCGTAGCTGATGATCACCACGTTGTTTAATGATATCAATTTCCACATTTGAATCCAAAAGTCCTACTCTTGTCTTTCTTCCAAACATGTTACTACTTAAATAGCATTCTAGTAGATGCAAATGTTTCATAAACGATTCCCAAGCACTGTCCGTAAACAAAATCATTTTGGCTCCATGAGTTAAAATTACAGTAGGGGAATAATCTGTAGATTTCATAACACCGATTAAAACACTTTTATCCAAACTGGAAGAGATTGGGTAAAATATTCGCAAAAATACCTCACTCAATATGTTTGGAGAAATATTATCTTCAATATCCCTTTTTCTCTTTTGTATAGTCTTTCTTCTTTTACCTTTTTCTTCAACATTATTACTGGCGTGAAGTTGTCCGCAAACGTTTTGTTCACCTCCTTCCTGGTGACCTTGAGGATCTAAAAACTCAGATATCTCCTTCTCAATATCTACCACATTTTCAGGTGTACCACTAGGAGAAGCCATATTGAATACGATGCTACCCATACAACAGTAGGCAACAAACTGATGAGGAGCGGTCTGTACGCTCTGCTTTTATACTCGCGGAATGAAACAAAACCGGTTCTTACAATACATTTTTAACAATTCCAGTTAAAGGTGTGTATGTTACGATTTTATCATGTAGAATTAAACAGTATGCAGTTGTATTAGCCGGTATAGCATCGTTGAATTCCATTTCTATTTTTATATCCACACTTGAAGACTTTACTGATTCATTTTGTTTAGAACAATCGATTACAACTATTGGGTAGGCATCGAAATATTTGTCAGGTGGTAATAAAGGTGTATTTGTTTTACCGTAATATGAACTTTGGAATCTCGCGTACATATCGTACAATATACTGTATTTCTTCTTAGTGAATGACACATTTAAATTGTCGTATGGAAAGAATTGTGAATTTAAATAAACTTTAATATTTTTCAAGTCACAATGATCAAATTGTCCTGCATGTTTAGTAATGGAGTCTCTTCTACCTGTTTGTAAACCAAATATAATATACCTGGCTCGTTCTACATAATTCGATGTTTTAACAGTCCAAGTGTGTCGATCCGTAGTAGGTAAACTGGGATGCTCATGAAATTCCCAACTTCTAAATGGAATAACAATATCACGATCGGCTTTTAATTTTCTTAAAAGTAGCATTCTATGCTCGTCAGCCAATTTAACATGTGGAACTCTCCATACAATTTTGTCTAATTTTAATTTCCATTCTAAAGTCGCATCTGTAGTAGCATCTGCAGCTTTAATAATGTCTTTATCGTTAGAAGATCTCAACAAAACTAATTCTTGTTTAACGTTTAATATTATTTTCCTATAATCTTCAGCAAAACCAAGCAGCAAACGTAATGGAATATGAAAATCAAAATATCCATTTGGATTTGGAGTGATCGTGTCAATCGTAGGTAATACCCATCCGGCAGGTTTAAGTAAATTGGTTTCATTGGGTGTTATAGATGTTAATCCTTTTAAAGTTGTCGTAATACCTACTTTTTTAGTGGAATCAACTGTTACACCTGATATTTCATATCTAATTTCATCAAATAGGAAAGCCATAGGATTATTTATAAATGGAACTGTTGTACCAACAGTAGTACCGTCCTTTTTAGTAACTTGTCCTTCAATATACAAGTAACTTTCACATGGTAGTGTGTAAATGTCTTGATTTTGTATGGGAATACGAATTTCATCGTTATTGTTTAATTTCGATGAAGTGTAAGGGTTGTGGGTGTGATATTCTTTTTCCCATAGGGTTTCGTCGAATGTTGGACCCTGCGCTATATCCAGTATATCCATACTCGGTTAATTTTAATCCAATTCTCTCTAAGAAACGAATGTTCTCGCGTGTTAACTCCTCCACAGCTGAAGAGCTACTAATGCGGTTTCCCGTAGGTTGTTCACTTTTAAATGTTAAACCCATGGTTTTGTATTAAAGTGTCGATTTTAAATGTAATCTAATCGTAATAGGCTCTTCTCTGAAGTCTACCAAGTTACCGTCTTGATCCAATACGCTCAACACGATGTCTGAAATGAAAGTGGTGTTCAACGGTAGATATACCAGGTTTTGTGGCTTTTCAACAATTTTAAATCCAGGTGGTACACTTGGGTAAAAAGTATGTATGATGTGGGTGTTAGCCCCATCCCTGTAAGCACCTTGTATAATGTTACAAGTTATGTCTATACTATTGACTTTTAATATTGTTACTGTTTTCTTACCGGAATGTGTTACATCTGGTTCTAAAACAGGCTCATCGTTGGAAAATCCTAATAAATCACCAATTGAGTTTGGTTGAGTGAAATCTATATAATATTTGGAAGTAATTTCAGCTTTCATCGTATTATTATTACCTTTTAATGTTATATTGTCTTTTCCCATTTTAGTTTGCAAAAATTCATTTATATGATCAATTTCATAAGAACCTGTGGGTAACCTGCACTCTTGTAAGTCTGTAAATTTTCCACTGGCATCCTTTCCCTTATAATAATGCAATACGTTATTTTTACCTTCCGTAACATTGGGGATAGAGTTGTAAGTTGTAAAATCCAATAGTGCCGCCTCCCAAAACCTTCCTTTTTGCAAGCGTAACGCTGGAAAAAGGATACTTCGTAAAGTGGACGATTTTCCTGTTAATGATACCGTATAGGAAGACATCTCAATAGTGACTGATACTTTTAGCTAGAAATTCCAAACATAAATGGCAGCATATTGAAGTATTATCAGGTTGTTCTCTTTTATAGTTATAATATATGTTTTTAGCAGATTTAAAGTAATTTTGAAGTTCTTTTGGTGGTGGCAAATTACCGAAACTATCAAAATAATATACATTGTTATTTAGTTTCTTATAACAAACCCAATGGGTGCCAGGCCCTTCAGTATTATCCAAATTTACAATTCCAGTCTCATTTTGCCACATTTTCTTTGGTAAACTGTCTTTCATAAACACACCGCGGAAAAATGGTATTTTTAAACAGGAAATATATTTAAATAATTCAATATTGGTTAATGCTTTATGTGGTATGACCAATTGATTTCTTTCATTTAATATGCACGATAAGGTCTTAGGTAAAGACCTGCCCCGTTTTTTACCATTGACCACACGGTGGGCTTCTTCCTGCCTTTTCTTGTAGATCGTCGTCTTCTTTTTATATTTCCTCCATGTTTTCTTGTGGTTGACCTCCTTTTTACTCTCCTTCTCCTCCTTCTTCCACCTCCTACTGCTGTTTTAGCCTTCATACCTGCTGTTACTGCTAAAGCTGCTGCTTTTTCTGCTATGCTAGCGTCACTTGATTTTACTCGTTGCCAAGCTATGTCCGCAAGCTTTTTGTCAGCTATTGATCTATTTTTTGAATCGGCAAACGTGGAATATGCGATATCGTGTTCTTTACAAGCCTGATCTAACTTATTTATGCCAGGATCGCCTCTTTCCAGTCGTTTTTTCAATTTAGTTCCTGGTCCGCAATACTGATAACCTCCCGGTATATGAAATTCGTATGGTAATGCGTCTATTGCTCTATTTACTATGGATCCTACTGGAATTCGTTTTAAAGCTTTACTTAACAGAGAAACCGCTGTGGACGTGATCCCACCTCCTCTCCTTACAGTGTCTCTATATGGACTGATGTACTGGAACGTCATTATTGTCCTTTTATAATCGCAATGTACAACTTATGTGTTACCTCTATGACAAGTTGGACATAAATGAAGTCGTTTATTGTGTTCTTTTATTAAATATCAAAATCACCCCAATCCGATGATCTAAACTTTTTTGTACGAGGGTTGATAAAATAGTTTTGAACAATTTCCCGTTTAATCCAAGTACCTCTCTCAGATTCCAACAAAGGAGTACGACCTGAATGAATACCAATAAGATTGTATACATCAAATAATGCATTTCCTAAAACTTTTACAAGAAAATTAACAGTGACAGCATTATCCACATGTTCAGGGTCTTTAAGGTCTGTTATACGTTTATTATTACAAGTATACACTTTGCTATCCATTTGTGATAATGTGATAGCCTGTCCTACAGTTGCAGCATCATTTGCTTCTCTTCCTTGCGCCATGTTTGTTAATTTTTTATTACTACATATAAAAAACGCATAGTAATTATTTGGATCTAGATGTACTGTTTGTCCTAAGGCAGCCGCGTCTCTATCTGCATGACCCCATGACACATTTGATAACCTTCCATGCCTGCAATCCCAATAAGCGTTTTTGTATGTCAATAAACGAAATTTTTCATTACCTTGAATAAAGTCATCCCCTTGCTTTGATAATACTTCATCTCGTTTTGCAAATCCAGTTGTTTCTTGTTTTAAAGTCTCTTTCATTTGACCCACTGTTGCACCATCAGATGGTGCTGAACCATCTTTTACATTCGCCAAACAATTGCCAAGACAATCGATAACTCCCACATCACGTATGACACAATGATCTTTTATATATTTGAGATTTACAGCATCATTTTCATTTTTTGGATAACCTATATCGTTAATAACAAATTTATAAAAAGAAAATCCATCTTTTGTCTTTTCAGGTATCAAAGAATGTAAATAGCGTCTATTTACGCTGTCTTTTGCATCTTTAGGGTCATCTACGTTGGATATACGTTTATTGTTGGCACTATACGTTTTCCCATTGAATTTTAACGTATTTTTTAATTCAGATGACAAATAACCTTTGTTTATCGCATCACCGTTTTGATTTGGTTTACCAACGTTGATAATTCTATGATCTTCTGCGTCATATGTGTTATTTTGTAGTTTTAATGTTGGCGATATCTTTTCCTTTAATATTTTTAGATTTATTGCATCGTTTTCATCCGTAGGATCTTTTATGTTTTTTAACCTTTTATTACTCATATCATAATCTCCATCAGGTGTTTGTGGTAAACCAGCACTTCTTTTTAAACTATTGGCATAATATAACCCATCCGAGGAGTAACGTCCGAACTTGTCGACACTCATGGTGCAACTGAATAGTATTCTAGGGAGTAACGCATTTTTATGAGATTACCCCACGGTTTCGGAGTTCATCCACTAAAGCCACCCATTTGTTTTCCAATCCAGTATGACCCGCTTCTTTAGCTTCATGTATTAGTTTCATTCTATCCACCAATTTATTGATATTATTGTAATAAATCACATTTGTGTTATATAGTTTCTTCATTAAACCTGTACCCGTAACGGACTTACTTCTTTTTCTTCGTTCCTGAGCACTTACATCCAAAGTGGATGCCATAAATCTTCGTTTTACAGGTTTTCTTTGTGTTAACGGCATTGTTTGTCTTCTAGTTGGTATTAACTTGGATACAAATTCTTTATATTTTAAAGACTTAGATCTAAAAGGAGGCTGGTCAGGTAAATACTTTCTCCTATATGCATTTGTCTGTTCCAAAATATTTTTATATGCTTCCATGTCTTTTTCTTTCACTACCGATACTGAAGGCTTATTTTCAAATAATAATTCAAATAATCCTTTTGTGCCCTTATACCTTTGATCACCAATGACAATATTATCATGTTCGTCAACGTTTAACGGGCTATTACCTATCATTAAACCGTCTTCTGTTAATCTCGCTCCATAACTATGGTAATTCTTATTAGGAATTGTTCCGAGTAACATTTTTACCATGTATTTCCTTCCTAAAGGTCCTTTGTTATGAATGTTTTCACCCAATAAGCTTATGTTTGACGGACCTTCCCTTGTCTCTTCTTCTTTTTCCTCTTCACTAGCAGTTGATACAACTTCATGTCCTCTTTTGGCTTTTACTTCATATAATTCTTTTATTCCACTATAGTCCGGTGATTCTAGCTCTCTTTCAGGTTCTCCACCGGTAAAACCACTATACGTAGAGGATTCCAGGTCTTCATCACTAAAATCTTCTGATTTTACATTTTCTCTTTCAAACTTCGTAATAGGTGCAATCGCATCTCCTTCCAATACAGGTTTAGCAAATTTTTTGTTTAATTGTTTCAAGGGTTCAGTAATAGGTTTAAAAGTAGATTCAAGGAATTTCTCCCTCTCGCTAATACCTAGTTTCAATGCTCTGTTTTTAGCCCGAATAGAATCACTAAGTGATTTTATTTCTTTTACTAATTTTTCTTGGTTAACCATGTTTGTAGCAAGACGTGTTGTACAACAATGAATGTGTTATACCACGTTTAATGTATTAATATAAATTTATCAAATCCTATCCTGTATCGACCATTGTTTAGCGGTTGTTCCTTCATAATTGTTAGGAACCCATACTTTTCAGCCCAAGCCTTTCCACACAACTCTTTAAATCGTTCAAATGTCATATCCGCATTTACATGATCAAAATATATATGTTTTAGGTTGGTTTCGTCCTGTTTAAATACAATTAACATGTTTGCATTGTCTCTAATGAGTTGTTTAGGTATTTTGCTGTAAGTTTGGCCAATATAAATGCTATCTATGTTGTTATGTCGACCCATAGCGAAGTAATTCCTTATTGTGTTTTGGTTTTCACAAGATACATCGTCGAATATAAACACGGAGAATGGTTTAGCTTCTTGTGGCTGCATGACACTCTCGCTTGCATTAAACTTTAAATATTTAACTTCAGGCACATTAGTCAGTATTTTTTCCAATAATTGATACTTTGGTTGTTGTAGTGATTTTGAAAATACATATAGATTGTTAAATCGTAATCCTTTAGGGTTTGTAATCAAATTGAATACTACATTAGTTTTTCCACAGTTGGAAGGTCCGGTAACCAGACAACGAACGGTGTTTGGTAACAAATTGCCATGCTTCCCACTATTGAATTCTGAATTATCCACTGTGAGTTCATCTATATTATTAATAGTAAAACTCTCTTTTTGTGGTACTATCTCCATCCTTTGTAATGGTTCAACCTAAAATGATTCTCTATCGTTATATCAAATCCTTTTTAGGTATCCAAGAATCTTCCGTCTTATTAAATCCTAACCATCGTACTTTGACCTTATCTTTTTTCCGTTGCAACACCTTTTCAACTAAATATACATCGCCTACTGTTGATTTTAACATTTCATGTCCATAAAACCCTCCTTCAAGCAATTGTCCTTTATTATCTTTTAAAATATATGTCTCAGGTACTGTAGGTTGTACTTTGAATACAGTAAAAACCTCATTGGTCCAATTTGGCAGGTATCTTTTACTGAATACACCTTTATATTTACTTATTCGCACTTTATCACCCACATTAAATTTTTTAGGCTTTAGTTTTTCAACTTTTGGTTTAGTATTCGTTTTTATACGTTTTAATACAAGGTTTTCATTTTTACTAGTTACTTGGTTTGGTTTCATCCCGATAGTCCTATGAAATTTGTTATTGTAATCGTTTATAAGTTTTGGTAACATATCAATCCATATGTGCGATCCTCTGTTGGAAAACATTTTATACATTGCACTTTTTAAAGTTCTGTTGAATCTTTCGATTATTGAGGCTTTTACTTCTGAATTGGTTGAATAATGGTTTATATTGTGTTTTTTCATTAAATTTGCAAATTCCTTATTAAAATATTCTTTTCCATCATCTGTTTGTAAATGTTTAATAGTATGTTTGTCTCTTTGTATAGCTGTTTCCATTGCTTTTGTAACACTTTTGCCACTTTTATCTTTTAGTGGTAAAGCATCTGCCATTTTTGAAAAACAGTTAATAACAGTCAATATGTATTTATATCCTTTATTTTGTTTGCTATAAGGAATCATTTCGATTAAATCCGCTTGATATAAATCATTAATTCCTTTTATCACCGTATTTCTTCGTGGAAACTTTCTTCTTGCAGGTTTATGAAGTTCGTTGACAATTTGTTGCTTTAAGTCCTTCATATTGCAGGTTTCAATGTTTGTTGTATCACATGTATAATCACAATGAATGTTGTTTTAAATATTCACATCATTTATATGGGTCAAGGTCATCCAAACTTGTGTAAAAAAATGGGGAACACGGCGTTGGACTTGCCGTGTTCCCCATTTTTTTACGGAAGGAGAAAGGAATAAGGTCGTAGTTGTAGAAGGACGAAGAATAGGTTACTAGTTGATAGGGTTTAGAGAGTAGTGGCCAAAAGGAAGAGTGTGGATTTTGTCGGGCATAATGTATCTTTTATCATCCCGAGCTGACAACGCTTTTTTAATTTCGGTGACACTGTAGACTTGATGCTTGAAGCTTCGGATATTGTTGAATGTTGCTGATATCATAGTATCTTCAAACAAACAAGTCTTGTAGTGGTCAAATGTCACGTGTTTTTTCAAATAAGATGTCTTCACTCCTTTTGCTTTCTTCACTGTCGGTGTGTTGTTCTCGTGGTACATCTTAAATGAATACAATTTCGCCATCAGCGCCACTATTTCTTCTAAAGGCATTCCATTTGCTTCATCTTTGAATTTTCCAATTACTTTTTTATATTTTTCATTAAAATTTGGATGGTTTTTCGGATAGTCAGAAAAATCGAAATCTTCTTTGTATGGAAAAGTCCTTAGGTCTTCATACATGTCCAAAGTCTTTATCCAGTAGATAAACGCGTCCGTATCCATGTATGCGACTCCAATGTTTTCCCTTCCGTAATGTTTAACCATTTTGTTATAATGGAAATCATACATCAGGGTTTTACTTATATCCAAAATCGACATACCTATGTATAACGGACGGTCCATGACTATTGTTGTTTTCTTCATACTGACAGCGACTAGATTTTCGTTTATAATCATGGATGTTCCGAAATTTGGTTTTTGCACTAATTTTTCCAATTTCCTAGGATCACTCACTAATTTTACATTTTTGTGTTTTCTTTTGTTCTCCAAGGTCTTCCCAAAGATGGCATTGTTCATTAATTTATAGAAGTCCTTTTCAAATGCTGTTGTCGCTGCAGCTCTTCTTGCAGTGTTGGAATCAATATATGGTTTCAACCAACAAGACTGGGTGAATTCAATTGCTCTATGAATTCTCACTATACGTAGACCCAATTCAAGAGCCTGTTGAACTACCCAGTAGTGAGCCACATAGCGATCCTTATTCTCCAAGGTCATCATCAATTTTGGCCATCTTCCTGTCGGTGAAACTTCAGTCTTGGCTAGGAGAGGCAAGTCGTAGTGATGGTCATGAAGGTGCTCCGGGTATTCAAAATCACAGTCCAAAATATAGCCTTTTGGACCATCCTTTGGAATCTGTGAGATGTCTCCGATGGTGGCCGGGTCGATCCACTTGAAGTCAGCGTAGGGAAGCGGATTTGACATTGCCCAACCATAAAGGTTGTTTGCATCAAAATAGCCAAGGTAGACCGATGGTTGTTGCTCGTCGAAGCCGGGGATGTACTTGTTGTTGGCTTTGACATGACGTGTTACAGCTTGTGTCAAACCGCCCCGTACACCAGATTCCATCATGAGCACCATATCAATATCCGTTAGAAGTTCCAGTCGACAGTTGGTTGACTTTAGCATAGCTTGCCATGCTAATCCTGGAGATGTGTACGAGTGTAGAGGGTCCAGTCCATAGGCGGAGAAGCAGGTGTTTCTGAATTCTTCCATCACATCGCACAGCAGAGTTACGTCCAATTTTATATAAAAGTCAGAATATTCCCCTAAGGTTTGAATGTTTAGTTGGTTCCAAACATTACATGCATGATTGTAGTCTTCAACGGAGATTTCACTTTCGTTTAATTTGCTGTTGAAGGCTTCAATCGGCGGTAGACTGGTTTCTTCAAATTTTTCTGTAGAAGTTATGTAATCGTAGGGGAACACTCCTTTCCGTAATACTAGGTCTAATTTATCTTCAGGTACAATTTTTCTGGTTTCTTTTAGGTCTTCTCTTCTTAGGTTCTCTGACAATTTGGCTAAACTAGATGCCATAAATCTGTAAGAGTCTACGAAGCGAAGTTTAATTTTACCTACTGTTTTTGAAAAGCTGATGTACTTTTCCAATGTTGTAGCAAGAACATCAATTTTACCGTCATCTCTTCCTAACTCCGGGATAATAAAGTGGGAGTCGTAGCCGCTAAGATTGTGTAAAACGACAGGAATAAAGTTTGGCAGTTTGTAATTTATATTGCATGAATTACAAGCAGCTCCTCTGTATAACCCTGTCAGGTGATCGTGATCTCTTACTTTTGGATTTTCTTCACTGAACATCTTCTTGCATAAATAGCATCTTGTCGCTAAGTTGTATTCTTCTTGTTGATTTTGGTTTAAAGGTTCCATAGGTACAATATTACCGAACAAGCGTTGAACCTTTCCAGCAATATCGTACAGTTGGTCTACAAAATACTTAGCGGCTTCTTCACCACGGTAGAGTATTGGAGTGGATGTTAAACCATAGTCTTACAATTGGTTTTTAGACAAGGTTGATTTAACTAGTAAACAAAAACTGTTGGGCTGATGCAACTGATATTTTGTTCTTCTAGTCACTTCGCCGTCCGGCAGCTCCTGTGGTACTAACGTTGATTCAAAATCTGCATAGACCACTATTGGAATTCGGTATTGGTGAACTGTCTTGTTAAATTGTATTGAAGCTCGGGTAGGCGGTGGAAGACTTATCTTTACTTCATAGTTCTCGTTGCAAAGTCTTTTATGTTCCAATAACCAGTCCAATCCTCCACGTCTTGAATCTTTCCAAGAAAAGCAGAAACATCTCTTGCAAACTGTAATCCTATTTACTCTTTTGGTCAATTGTTTTACAACTAACGCTTCAAAGTCTTTTATCCATACATAATGGGAAATTTCACCCTTGGTTATCAATAGCAAATCCGTATGGTTTCTTTGCTCAACCTTTACTACCCGCAAAGGATAAACGTTGTTGGAATCATCCAGACCAAAAACATTAACTGAAACGCCAGGATTTTTCTTTTCAAATTTGTCAATATCTTTTAAAGTAACTGGGTAAGTAAGACCTTGAAAGTTGTAGCGGTGTTCATTTTCGTAGTATTCTCTACCAACTCTACAAGGATTGTTTTTAACATACTTGGTTAACATTGCATACTTGAAACATTCATTACCCTCATTTTGAACATTTCTACACGAGTTAGTGTTTTGGATTTTCTTTGGTAGAGGGATAAAACTACTACCTCTTAAACCATATCCATGTTTATGAACCCTAACATCCATACCTTCGATTGATGACAAAGTCCATCCAGATCCTCTTCCTTCATGTTCTTGGAGTTTGGTTATAAGTTCCTCCAAGCATTCTTCAATAATATCATCAATGTCGGAGGTGAAGGTAAGGGTTCGGTTTTTGGTAATGAATGCTCTCAATGCTGTTTCACCATCAGTATTGTTAAACATAGCCTCTAACACCATTCCAAATTTAATAAAATTTAGCCTTTGTAATTCTTCCCTCAACGTTTGACCAACAAGTTCCTTAGCCTGGGTTATGAATGTTTCCAATTCCAATTGAACGTTATTAATTTTGAAATGTGTTACAACTCGTCCTGGCAAGGCTGTGGTGCGCAGTTGTCTTACATCTTCCAGTTCTTCTTCTTCCATATCCTCTTCTTCGGTGTCCTCTTCTTCGGTGTCCTCTTCTTCAATAGGTCTTGTAGCAGTAGATGGTCCAGCACCAGCAAATTGAATCACACTAGGTCTTCTTCTTTGCATTTGCTGTAGATAGCTGTCCCAGTAGTCCGTCTGCTTCTGGTGCTCTTCCAAAAACCGGTCAATTGAGTCTAAGTCTATTTCATCCATGGTAATATCTTCTTTTCTATCTTCGTCTTCATGTAATTCTCTGTGTATGGTGAAAAGATCTTCGTCTTGAAAGATTTCCCCACAAATGTCGCAAAGAGCCATTTCAAACAGTTTGGCTTTGAATGCACACTCTGTGAATGTCCACGCAATAATGAGCAGCGCACTCCACCGGGACCCTTTATATCCGAGGCAGATAGGTGGGGAAAGTGACGTCATATGGAAACAGGTTATCACTCATGTGCTAAATTTAGCCTTTACACAACCGTTTGTAATACATTTATCAGTAGGCTTGATAAATTGATGATATTTGGTCTAGATTCAATAATTTGTACAAGTTTTTTCAAAGATGTCTGTTTGAGCAAGTTTATGTAGGTCAAGGTCATTTGGAATTATTATTTTGAGCGGGGGATAGAGCACTAAGCAGCATCATTTACTACAAAGTGCTCTATCCCCCGCTCACATTCTTTTTTAACTTTTTGTTTAAACTTTTTACAAGGGTGAAACATCACCATCAGAGTCGGAATCATCCTCATCACGGAATAGGTAGCGATGACAATACATAATTCTTCTGGCAACTAACATCCTATCCATTGGACGATGGGGAGTGTCTTGTTCTTGTTCTTCTTCTTCTTCGATTTCCAATTGGAATTCCATTTCCGACTCAGATGACGACTCTAATGTTTCGTAGGCATGCAAGTCCACCTCATTGTCCGTTGAACCAGCTTCGTCAGAGTCCGTTTCAATATCCATTATCTCTTCCTCCTCCTCTTCTTGATCAACCGCAGGTAGTTGGTCCTCTACTTCTATAATTTCTAGAGGTATTACCTCCAGAATAGAGACAATTCTGTTGCGATGGAACACGGTGTTGTCAAGTGGAGCCATGGTATGGAAGTGTTGTATCCATCCAATTTGCTTACCCTTTTTATACCCCCACCAACTATACAATTTATGTGGGTCAAGGTCACGTAAAGATACCCTTTGAGCGGGGGATAGACCACTAAGCAGCATGCTAGTCCATTGCCGCAAAGTGATCTATCCCCCGCTCTATTCCGCAGACCACACTCAAGTCCAAGTCCACATCCAAGTCCACATCCATATGTTACACTTTATTATTACTGCCACCAAGTAATTGTCACTCGCACATTTACTTGGTTTTGATAAAGGTACTGCACAAACTCCATATTGGTTGTTTGTTCGTTATACAAATGCATCATGAAATATGCAATCTTATCGATTGCGGCATTGTCCAACGGTTCGCAATTCACAAGTTCCAATGTGCCCTGGCTGGTCTTCTCCTCTATAAGTTCCACCACTTCGTTGATGTCTTCTTCCAAGAGGATGAACTCAACACTGAAGCTCTCCATTGTTGTTGATAGTGTCTAGACAAATGCTTGACTAAATGCTTTATTCATCAGTCCTACATATATACCAATTTCCCCCTCCTATTACCCATTCCCCCTCTACCTTTATATGGGTCAAGGCCATCCAATAATACCCTTTGAGCGGGGGATAGACCACTAAGCAGCATGCTAGTCCATTGCCGCAAAGTGATCTATCCCCCGCTCTGTATTCCACACAAGTCCTAGTCTTTACACACACACATAAGCCCCCAGTCTTTTACACTTACTCATATACTCTGTCCTCCCTGCCAATTAAGAGTTCCCCATGTTTGCCACTATTTTCAATTAACCTTTCCAAGTCCCAAAACACAATGTCCAAATTAACCAAGTTCGCTCGTCCAATTTGAAACACACTATTCCCCCCAAAGTCACTTGCTCTCACTTGTTGTCCTGTATACTGCTTCTTCTTCCACGCTACAATCACTACCCTACCTTCTTCAACAACCATTCTTTTAACGTTATCATACACCTTCTTCAACATCCCTTTACAGTTTAAATAGTTTATGGTTACATACTCCCACTCCTTACCAATGATCAGTGATCCACTCATTTTCTAGCGTTCCACTGGAAGGTAAAGCAGAATGAAGTCGGGATGTACAGACCCCCCTCTTTTATACCAGTTAACCGGTTGTCCTTGCTGTAAAGTGGGTCAAGGTCATCCAATGCTACCCTTTGAGCGGGGGATAGACCACTAAGCAGCATGCTAGTCCATTGCCGCAAAGTAGTCTATCCCCCGCTCTGTATTCTACACACACACACACACACATGTCCCTGTCCAAGTCTTTCATTACATACCCAATATATATTCAGTTCCTTCATCATCACTATCACTCATCACTGCTTCCACAAACTCCACAGGATTAAAGTTAAATTGTTTCAATTGTTCTTTTAAGTTTTCAATTTGTTGGTCCTTTACTTCTAAAACACTGTGAAGGTGTGATATGTAGTCCGCTGCCTCGTTGATGCTTGCTACTCTCGGATCGCCTAACTTCAAGCTGGGAACTACACCCTGCAGCCTGTAGTACGCCATACGCCTTTCTTGCTCCTGCCGTTGACCAGGACTGAGCAAGCCTTGCCCGTCTTGGCTCACCTCCAGCAAGGTCCGTAGCATTGGAGCTTTGCAGGCATTTGCCCGAGCAACAGTTATGCTGTGGAATGGTCGAGCAGGTCCACGAGTAGCAGGCAGGACGTTGGCAGCACGCCTTCTTGAAGAAGAAGAGGAAGCCTGAGAAGTTTTGCAGTTGGAAGCCATGTTGAAGTGAGGTATTCAGCTAAGCGATACAAAGCAGAATAACCAAACTGCACATCAATACCCGTATATATACACTTATCAGTGGTGGGGGTACTAGCTAGCCTTGGTAAAGTGGGTCAAGGCCATCCAAAAACATTACCAGAACGGGGGATAGATCACTAAGTGGCATGTTAGTCCATTGCCACAGAGTGATCTATCCCCCGCTCTGTATTTCACATTCACGCACACATTCATACATACACACAAGTCCCAGTCCAAGTCTTTACCCACACACCTATCCACTCTCATCCTCACTATCATCACTGTCCAACAGGCTTTCACACTTCTTAATCAGTTTTTCCCATTTACTCCTGACATAAAGTAGCTCCCTGCGAGTATTCTCTAGCATTCTGTCCCTTTGCTCTATCACTTCGTCGTACCACTCGATGATGTTTGGTGGAGTCTGAGTTGATGCATCCGTCGTAGTTGGTTGAGACGCTCCGCTGCTCCGCAACTCCTTCCTCACAGGACCAAAGCCGGAGAATCGGACACGACTTCTTGACGAAGGCCCCGATCGGATTGGTCCAATGCTCGGGCTGGAGTTGGAGGCGACCGGGCCAGAGGTAGAGGCTGGGACGTTCATAGCAGACATGGTGGTGTTCAGCTTAACGGTGTAAAGCAGAATGAGAGGACGGTTGATCACCACTCCTATATATACCCATTTTTAGTGGTGGGGATAACACTGGGGGGGGGGGGGTTAAAAGAAATTTTGCTTAGTCTTCCCGGTCATCAGTTTTACATACCTTTAGCACACCCATTATTTTGGTTTCTTCAATAACTTTACACACCTCAAACACCCAAGCAAACAGCTCATCTATGTTGTTATAATTAATTTTTGTCCAGTGTTCATACTTATGAGTTTGGTTGTTTATAATACATAGATAAAATGTAGACCCGTCTTGTCTTATACAATACTCAACTTCCATTCTATGCTGGTTTAGCACTTCCCAAGCATTGTGTTGATCTATCAAGAAGTCACCACCTTTGTAATTGTACCGTGACATGTTTACCACGGAGCACAGAAACAGACTGAAGCAAATGAACGGCTCATACAAGCTTAGTAAGAGCGTTAGAGTGGGGGTATCACGTGATACACAACATTAGTTGTAAGTAATTTATATGGGTCAAGGTCATTCAAACTTTGAAAAATTTTTACCTCCAAACACTTGTAGCAAGCTACAAGTGTTTGGAGGTAAGTTTTTATTTGTTAATGATTTATTTGTAACTTAGTCTTCACCCTCAAGGACACGGTTTGAGATTGTCCCAGTGACTTTACATCACCGCCAGGTTAAAGTATTATACAAGTCAAGTATTTTTTTTTTTTATTAGTTGACTTGTATAATACCCCTCTCCCTTACTTTAAGAGGGTTAAGACTAAATTTGGAAAAATAATTTGGAAAAAGACTTTTTATATATTGTCCAACACAGCCTAACAATTTTGTTTTTTTTTTGGTGGGCCCATGTCCTAGTCCATTTCCCACACGGTTTCACATCCTTTCCTTCGTATCAGATAGGCTTTAGGTATGAAAAATTCTCTTTGTACCATACGAGGTGGTACTTGCATTGTACAAAGGCGGCCTTCACCTTTTACAACGATTTCTACTTTCTTATTACCTGCTCCATATGTCTGACCAATGAAATAGTATTTTTCATCAACCTTTAGCCTTCTAATATCCCGCGGTTGCGGACCGTGGGGATGTCTGAACTTGAACGTTTTAGGCTTAATGTACAGAGTATAGGGTTTGAATTGCCGAAATTTGACTGTACTTTTGAGGTGTCGTTGGCAGCGATCCCCTTCTGCACATCAAGTTTCTGGCAACACAAAACCCCAAACTTACTAGACATCCAAGCGTAATCGCATTTCTTACCCTTGCCAGCAGGGGCTTTAACGCGTTTACGTTTCTGTGTTGGACTCTTTAGCGGAGTGTCTTGGAGCTTCTCTGAATTAGGCTGGCTAGAAGGGATGGGGTTGGAAGGAGGTAGAAGGGGCAAAGATTGTTCAAGCGGGATGGAGCAAACAATTTTGGGCGGGGTAGGAGAGCGTGTTAGGTCTATGGTGGGAAGATCAGGGGAGAAGATGGATTTACGGGGTGGTTTGGTTGGTGTAGGTGGCATGGGGGATATAGGTGAGGGACATTGGGATGTAGTGTATGAGAGGATTTTCCGGGTTCTGCTATATGGGGTGATCCTCGACCTAGACGTCTCTTCAAAAGCCGCAGACTCCGATCCTGAGTCCGATAGCAGCGAGAGTGCTGGAGAGGCTACCGGGACTCGACCTGACGACTTGACGAGTTCTCCTGGCGATGGCTGTGCACCAGCCTCTTCCACTGTCGCCGGCAATGGCGACAGGCTGGGCATTGAGGCGGGCTGTGGTGGCGGCGGCGGCGGTGGCGGCATCGTCAGGCAGCTCAGGATGTTCGCAGTCATCAGGTATTCCAGGATCGAAGTCGAAGATGATGAGGGTCGAGACGCGTCGGTCGAGGTTGAAGTTGATGGGTAGTTTTTCAGCTTCAGACCCATTTTACCCATTGTAATGGATGAAAAGAATAGATGTAAAGAAAGAAGTGAACTTGTAAAACAAAAGTCTCAAGAGCGAGAGAGAGTACCTGTCCGTATGGGAGCTTGGACCGGAATGAGAAATGCGTGCAGCCCGGCCGCCTTATATCCCCACCGGGGCTGCCACGCCCAGGATATCAGGGGGGGGGGTGGGGGTGGGGGTGGGGGGTGGGGGTGGGGGTGGGGGTGGGGGTGGGGGTGGGGGTGGGGGTGGGGGTGGGGGGGGGGTTCGCACTTTTTGTCGGGGGGGGGGGGGTTCGCACTTTTTGTCGGGGGGGGGGGGTTCGCACTTTTTGTCGGGGGGGGGGGGGGGGGGTCCGCACTTTTAAAAAAATAAGCCTTACTTGAGGCATTTATGTTACCATAGCTGAAGCCTCCCAAGGGACCCAACTATTAACAACTCCAAACTTGTGGGTTACAAATACCTAACTGTTATATTTTTTTAACAGACATTAATGTATTAACTGTGTTAATAAGACCTGACTGTTAAACACTTTGAAAGATTTTACATATTTAGGTCAAGGTCATAAAAAAACTTTAAAAAAATTAAGCCCCACACCCCCCTTTGGGGGTGTGAGGCACTTGGGTTGTCATCGCTGTAGCCTCCGAAGAGACCCAACTATGACAACAAGGCAACATCCAATGTCGTGTACCCTTCGCCACGCAAGACTTGTAAACATTTACTGCATTGTCTTTTCAGTAGTTAACAAAGATACATTTACATAATTTTGTGTTTCCAGAAGGAAACAAACTGAGGACACCCTAGTGGCTTACGTCCTCGTCCGAGTGCAGAGGCCGCCGCAACCTTTTGCATGCCAGCGTACAAACGGACATGCTCCCAAATGCCATCCGCAACCTTTTGCATGCCTGGCAGGAGCCTACCGATAATTAAAATAGGCTTTACACGGGGGCCTACTCCCGTAACCTATCTTTAATATTTTTCATTTAAAATGCATTGAATTTTTACAAGTCTTTGTAGGTCAAGGCCACACGGACATTAAAAAAATTTCGGCCCCCGTACACCCATGGCGAACCACGAATGTTCGGGGGCCTTGGGGACTAAAAACACAAATAGCTAACAAAGATTCATTTACATAATTTTGAGTTTCCAGAAGGGAAACATACTGAGGACACCCTAGTGGCTTACGTCCTCGGTCCGAGTGCAGAGGCCGCCACAACCTGTTGCTTGCCAGCTTACAAACGGACATGCTCCCCAAATGCCATCCGCAACCTTTTGCATGCCTGGCAAGGAGCCTACCAATTATTAAAAGTGGCTTTACACGGGGGCCTACTCCCGTTCCCTGACTTTACAATTTACTTTGAGCATTGAAAAAGCTCAAGGGGGGATTGCTAAAACAAGCGTATACACTTTAGAAACATATAACACACTTACAAAACACAATTGAGCTCAACGTAGTCAATGCTGGAACAAGCACATACACATTAAACACATATAACAAACAAGACACAAAGGATAAAAGACACAGGAGACATAGGGTACAAGTAAAACACTCTCATATAAAACAATTCGCAATACCCAAACGCAAGCGCAATATCTTACAACTAATACAAGTCTTAAAGTTAGAGTAGACTTCGCTAAACACTGAAGGCGCCATTCAATGTTTAGTGATGCCTATGGCGGTCCGTCCCGGTCGTTCACGTTCAACGCGCGGGAGCGGACTGCGAGCTGGCTCTGGCCGGACCCCCTTATATCCCCACCGGGGCTGCCACACCCAGGATATCAGGGGTGGGGGTGGGGGTGGGGGTGGGGGTGGGGGTGGGGGTGGGGGTGGGGGGGGGGGGTTCGCACTTTTTGTCGGGGGGGGGGGGGGGTTCGCACTTTTGTCGGGGGGGGGGGGGTTCGCACTTTTGTCGGGGGGGGGGGGGGTTCGCACTTTTGTCGGGGGGGGGGGGGGGTCAGGTAAGTTATGTGGGTCAAGGTCACCCACAACACTTGTACTCTAAGTGTTGGCTATACCCCCACCACAACTGGGTCCCTAGGCTGCACAACACCGCTTCGCCAGTATGTCTCCGGCTTCCATGCGGTGCGTCTCGCTGTTCTCTAGCTCTCTATATGTAAGTAATTTTACAAGTTCTGAATGTAGGTCACTACACTTTAACTCTGGGACGATATCGACTTGTAGTATTTCAGTGTTTTGACTCAAGGTCATCACACTTTAACTCTAGCACATCGGTTATCGTACCAGAGGTGCTCAATAACCTAACTTGTAATGTTTAGGGTGGCGTTTGCACGCCACGTGGTATCGCCATGAGTGTCCAGTCCAAGTTTTAAGTTAAATTAATTTTACTGTAATCTTTTCCATTTCCGCTTCGTTTTGCCAAAGTATAAGGTGTCGCTTAATAAAGTGGTATTTCTCTAAAGTTATAGGAGATTGCAGGGATACAATTAGTTTATTTAGGAGACTCTTCATCTTAGAGTTTAACACAATTTCCACTTTGACTTTGCTTCCTCGGCTCTCACAGCCTAAGCTGTACAGAAATGTTTCTTCTAGTGCCAACTCGGGCCAAGAGAACAGTGTGTTGACTGTAGGACAGCTCATGGTGAAGTGATGCGATACTCCAGCGTACCACCTCACCTTCCCCCACCACTGTGACCTTCCCCCACTCCTGCTGTTTCCCCCACCTCTTTTCCCTTGACTCATGCGCTACAAGCAGTCTCTCAGTATTGTGCGGACTTTTGTGAGGTGAAGCCATGTCGCAGGACACTTTAGGTAAGAAACTTAGCCGTGTTAAGACTTTATTAGTTGCTCACTGTCCACCACTCAAAGTTAAGAGAGTTTCAACTTTAGCTAAGTGGCGCAAACTGTTGCGCGGACACCCTAAGTTTTATACCAAACAGACTAATGTCAGTTTTACTGATGAAGATTTGTTTAATATATTGGATGAAATGACTTTTCCTTGCAAAATTCAGTTAGTTACTCCCATTCCTGACAGTTTAGAGTCTTAGTCTCTCAAGCCAATATACCTAGCGTACACAGAGCCTGACAGTCAGTCACTCGGTGGCTGTCGTGGGGTGCGCATCGGTGTCGGCGCTTCGTTGTTAGGTTTTCAAGGTCACAGTAATATCAAATTGTTGGTGTTGTGCTGGTTCAAGGTCACCTGAGGGATAACCGATTGCCCATTTAGGCAGGGTCATGTCAGAAACTCGAGTTTAACTTGGCACTTTTGCCGTTTCTCGTCGAAAATTCGCTCCAAGTGGTCAAGGTCACGGGGACTCTGACTGAAACTCGGAGCGTAGTGCGAGAAACGGCAAAAGTGCCAAAAAATTTTAAGTTTCGGCGTGACCTTGACCTCAGTGGCGTCGGTGACGTCATTTTGATGACGTAAGGGGTGATGACGTCATCAGCACGTCATTTCTGTGACGTCATGGGTGTGACGTCATCGAAATGACGTCATAGGTGGTGACGTCATCGATGACGCAATCGATGACGTCATCGATGACGTCATCGGTGAGGTCATTGACCTCGATGACGTCATCCCTCAGGTGACCTTGAACTGAGCCAGCACCAACAATTTGACACTACTAATGTCTTGATGACTCAGTCGGATAGCTACCAGCTGAGCAGCGCTCGTTTGACCCTACGCGCGTGTGTGACTTTTAACAACGTACTGCGTTTACCGTTAAACGAAAAATTGAATTTTCTCCGCAACCACTTGACGTAGAGCAATAATTTAAAATACTGGATTATTTAGTTTTTTGAGCTTGATTTAATGGTGATAAGTAAAATTTATTTCAAGACAACAGCTATTTTGAAAATCCAAAAAATTGATTTTTGAAACACTTTTTACTCTATAACTTTTGAACGCGCATTTTCTCGGAGATGCGGGTGGTGTCATTTTATTCTTCATTTTAAGCTTATTAAACCACAAAATTTTAATCAAAATCGTTAGAGCCGTTTTTGAGAGTCTTTAATTTTTGACGACTTTTGAGGGTTTTTGGAGGTAAAATACCCTTAAAAATAAAAAATTCAAAAAAATGAAAAATCGCCTGGAATTATTGTGAGTTTGGACCTACATACCAAATTTCGCCAAAATCGGACCATTGGGGCATTCTCTAGCTCTGTTTACATTCAGACACACGGACACACACACACACACACACACACACACACACACACACACACACACACACACACACACACACACACACACACACACACACAGACATCACTCTGAAAACCACTTTTTTAGACTCAGGGAACACCAAAATGGATAAATCCACAAACAACTCAAATTCGAAAATTTTGACGAAAACAATACTTTCTCCAATACTATGGTATAGGGGGAGAAAGTGAAAGTTTGTGAGGCCTTTTTTTAACAATGATTAACGGGGGTCGGCGGATAAGGAATACTTTCCAGTTGTAGAAGGGGTCAGGAGATCTTCCCAAGAAATTTTTTAAAAATTGAAAAGTTCCATTTCAACCTCTTTGACAAAAAATAAGTTTATTCTCTTTCACTCCGAAAAGGAGGAGGGGTTTTAAGTGCAAAACTACCATTTTGGGTTGTATCATTTCAATTTTATTTATTTATTTATTTATTTTTGTAAGCTTAATAAAATAATCTGGAAAAATAACAATAAACTTTATTCTTAGTTATTTAGGTCTAATCTATACTTTTTTTGAATACTCTAAGCTAAGGGTTTTTGTAATTGGAAATCCTCCCACAAATTTCATCCAATTTTCGCAATTGTCAAGTTTTGGTGTTGTTGGATAGAGCTTATAGTCTTATTCCCGCAAAAAGATGAAAATCAGACTTAAAATAAAGGCCCTCTTCTTCACTGAAATTAAAATTTTCTTATTATAGTAACATTGGGATTGGGGTGAGCACTTTAAACATCACTTAATGTACTTAAGGTTATCTGTAGATAAGTGTATAGTTGTGGATGATAACTGATAATCAACTGGAACTGATAACTGATAATGTAAAATGGAGATTATCCGTTGAAATAATAAATAAATCACAATCATTGATTGGTCAGGTGTCATGTTATTAAAGCAGGATGAAAACCATCTAATCATATGTCAACCCAATTAAAATAACAGTACCAATTCACTGCTACCAATAGCACTGTAAAATATAATAATATTTTTTTTCTGGCAGGAAATAAAGGAATTATAACAAAAACTCTAATTTTTCTTGTTAGTTTTTATATTAATGCAATTGTAAAGCCCGAGTTGCTACAAAATATTTATTCAGTATTATTTGTATATATAGGGTGTCCCTGAACTCTCCACCGACCTCTTAACACGTTGAGTGCGGAGTACGTTAATTACCTGCGTACCAAAATTGAGGAAATAGGTTTTTTGTTTAATTACTAGGTATTCCCTTGTATTTTGCCAAAAAGTCGTCAGAAGTTGTCTAGGCGTCCATTTTCTGTCAAATATCATGACGTCATTTCCGGTACGTAAATTAACGTTTTCCGCCGGTGGTGCCGGGGATAGTCACTTAAAACTAGCGGTTTTTATCATCAGAATACACGTTCTCCATCGATTATTCTTAATTACCTGCTAAACTGCGCAAATAACACCAAAAATAACAATAGAAAACACTGTGAAGCTCTATCACTTCGTTCACGACGCGCCCCCGGGGGAACCGGCAAACGATCGTCTGCGAACCGAGAAAATGGACTGCACCAATAAACGGCGAGCACTTATAACCTCTCCTGGAAGTGGCTAAAGCCCAAACTAAACAAATGAACCAATGTTACACAATTCGAGAGTGCTACGTAATATTACGCAGGCCGCTGCAAGTGCCGCTGCCCTCCCCACCCCTTAAAAAATGACGGACCGGGAAACGAACTACGCCGAATTGAGCACATGAACTGGCAGAACAGGCGGTGAGGGAATCAACCTCCCCCGGCAATGGCTAAGCCCACACTGAACCATTATGTTTCGGGCCTTAGCGTTACGTAAATTAACATAGGCAGCCACCCGCGCCACTGTGGGCACTACGTTAATTAACGTACTCCGCACTCAACGTGTTAAGGTATTATTCCTGGCTTAGTCCAAATATCATATTTAAAATTTCCAAAACTCCATAGTTAACCACAGCCGTCATTTTGTATTTTTAAAGAATCATTTATAATTTAAGAACGGTTAGTTGTAATAAGTTAAAACTTGGTAGAAAATTTTTGAGGCAAAGGTCTAATTAAAGAAAAATAATCAATATTTTAAGTAGTGTGAAATTGAGGATGCTGGCCCAGTTCAAGGTCACCTGAGGGATGACGTCATCGAGGTCAATGACCTCACCGATGACGTCATCGATGACGTCATCGATGACGCAATCGATGACGTCATCACTAATGACGTCATTTCGATGACGTCACACCCATGACGTCACAGAAATGACGTGCTGATGACGTCATCACCCCTTACGTCATCAAAACGACGTCACCGACGCCACTAAGGTCAAGGTCATGCAGAAACTTAAAATTTTTTGGCACTTTTGCCGTTTCTCGCACTACGCTCCGAGTTTCAGTCCGAGTCCCCGTGACCTTGACCATTTGGAGCGAATATTGGACGAGAAACGGCAAAAGTGCCAAGTTAAACCCGAGTTTCTGACATGACTCTGCCTAAATGGGCAATCGGTAATCCCTCAGGTGACCTTGAACAAGCACAACACCCCCAATTTCATATTACTGTGACCTTGAAAACTTAACAACGGAGCGCCGACACCGATGCGCACCCCACGACAGCCACCGAGTGACTGACTGTCAGGCTCTGTGTACTCTAGGTATATGGAGAAGTGGAGGGGGAAATCTCAAGGTCATCCAAATGGAGTTTTAAAAAAGTTGAAGAGTAGAAAGACTACTCTTGTGCTTCCTGGGCGACCTCATCAATTTCCAACGGATCTGTAAACCAATCCGATCTGTAGCGGCAGGAGTCCAGAAAACAGGTGCACCACCCATCAGGTTGTCCGTAGCATTTCCGACAATTGGTAAGATTGGAGAAGTGAAATTTAATACACCGCTGCGGACAACAAGTATAAAAGTATTTGGATTTGTAGATTTTGAAAGTTTGTAGTACCGGTGGTGGCAGCTGTTGGTTCTTGCATCTACACCTGCAACATCCGAAGCATTCACATTGCCGGCAGGCCAGCCCATCCACTTGCCACTTTGGTAAGAGGAAACACTTATCCTCACAGCAATAGGTTGTCCCCGTCTCTTCCTCCCAACGCTTCTTTGCACAATATGTGACGCCTTGTATCTCCAAACACCTATGCTCGCAACATGAGATGCGCTTACTTTCCATAGCTGATGTTGCTTTGACGAGGGAGCACGATGAAGTGATGCTGTGGTCAGTGGGAATGGGGTTTATATAAACTAAGGTGAGTGGAGGGGGAAAGGTCAAGGTCATCCAAATGGAGTTTTAAAAAAGAAAAGAGTAGAAAGACTACTCTTGTGTATTTATAGCGATTTCATTGATAGTGAGTGCTTCTGTATGCCAAGTTGATCTGTACTGACAGGCTCCTAAATAATGTTTGCAAAAACCTGCAAAATGATTGTTGCACAATTTGCAGCCAGTTAGCTGTTTTAGTGTGAATTCAATGCAACGTTCAGGGCAACAAGTGTACTTATGCCCTCTCATCTGGTACACATGGAATGTCTTCAACTCTGGTTTCGGCTTCTTCCAAGACTTGCACTTACACATGCATTGACCAAAAGCTTCACATTTTCTACACGCCAGGCCATCCGCAACATCAATGTCATTTGGCCATGAAAAACATTTCTGTTCGCAACAGTAGTTGAGTTGACTCTCCATGTTGCTGTGGTGAAGGTGCGCGATGAAATGATGCTGCAGTCATTGAGAGTGCACCTTAAATAAACTCAGTGGAGGGGGAAAGGTCAAGGCCATCCAAACGGAGTTTTAAAAAAGATAACTAGTCGTCCTCCTCCTCCTCGTCCGTTGTACTTGGAGAGCTGTCAGACGAAGAGCCCCGTGCAGGTGCTCCCCAGATGAAAAACAAATCAATTTTAAAACGAAGACCAGGATCTTGCATCATCAAGTCCTTTAACTTGTCACATACTAAGTCGACCTTGTGTAAGGTGTCAACAACAAGCTTCCAATTCGTTGGCTCAATATAACTTGTAGTAGAGTCTGCCTCGCTGATAACCACATCCTCCGGCCGTATTGGAGTGTAAAGATGTGTAAAGTTCTTCGGCTGTAGCTGAGGTTCAAGCTGGCTGGAAGTGGAAGGTTGAGTGTGGACCCCTGTCGCATCGAAATCCATAGTCATTCTACATTCAATGTTGGGGTTTTCGTTTAATACATACACCAATTTCTCATGCAACATATCCACTTCTGCCGAGTCTTGCAGATGAACATTCCAGGAAAATGGCCATTCTTCATCCGTAGTGGAGTCAACTTGAGAAAGAGTGCTGTCCGCCATGATAGCTAAGCAAGGAATGATGTGAGCTACAGACTGTGGTAACAGTATTGAAAAGTAGAGGGGGTAAACCAAAAGTATGTGGAGGGGGTATTTTCAAGGTCATTTAATTTGGGTTTTAAAAAAAGGAAATAGTGGAGGGGGAATTCTCAAGGTCATCCAATTTGGGTTTTAAAAAAAAGGAATGAAGGTTACTCCTCTTCAGCCTCGTTGTCCCCCACATCCTCATTAGCCTCATCTTCATCGACGTCAGACTCGCCGTAAGGGTAGATCGGGGACATGGGCGAATATTGTGGAGATTGTTGACCGTTGTTATCGTCCCCTTGCATTCTGACTTGGGACCAATCATAATTTAAATTCATTTGTATTATGATTCCAGGGTTGTCCCGCAGTATTTCCTTCATCCGTTCGCAAATTGTTTCCAAATAGTGTACACTATCGATCGACAGTGTCCAACCCGTACTTGTACCAACATCAGTAGTGGAGTCAGCTTGGCTGATGGTGTTGTTGTCTGCCATGGTTGCTTGTCGGACAAGGAATGACGGTTGATGTGATGCTCATGCAGGAACATGGTGAAGTGGTGGGGGGTGTGGTGGAGTAGTGGGGGTATTTTCAAGGTCATCCAAACGAAGTTTTAAAAAAAAGGAAAACCTACAAAGTGACATTGAAACTTTCCAATTGATGGTGGCGAGCGTTTTCTTCTGCAACCTTGCCGACACATGTGACTATGCCATACAGTATGAAAAGTACAACCATAATAAGGCCGAACAATAAAAGATAGCCGTTGACTATCATGATATTTTCTGAGTGGATCTGCTTTCTTCTTATCGCCCTCTCCTGCATCCTCTTCTCCAACTCGTGGACGAAGTCACAACATGCGTGAGGACATCTTTCATCTGTTGGTAGGTTTGCCATTGTTGATGTTGTCGATGTGGCTGTTGAAGATGGAATGAGGTTTCCAATTGCGATGTGCCATGTACACCAATAGTCAAGTGGTGGGGGTAACAAAGCAGTGGAGGGGGAAGTTTCAAGGTCATCCAAATTGTGTTTTAAAAAAACCTATCTTGTTACTGAGCTTATATGTCAGTAACAAGATAGGTGTTTTTGCTCTTTTACTTCTTTAATATAATGAAAAAATATACATATTCTATTATTGTAAGAACAAGGAAGACAACTGCTAGTCAGCTGAAGTAGTCCAAGTTGTCTGGCTCGGTCTTCATCGACGCCGGTGAGGAAGCTGTTGAGGAGTGTCCAGGCTCTTCCTTTGGCTGCCGGGTGTTCCGTATATTGCAAGCGTAAACCTGCACGTTTATACGGTAGCCTCGTGCCACCATCAGCTGCAACTCCTTGTACAAGTCGTTTAGCTCCTGCTGAGTCTTGATGCTCACCTCCTCGTAACTTGCGCAACTAACGTTCAGAGACATCTTGATGTTGCTAGGTTGGCTGCTGGAGTAGAAATGAAGCCGAGGCACAGCGCTTGGAGGTACATGAAAAAGTGGTGGGGGTAATAGTGGTGGGGGTATAGAAAATCCAATTAAACAGTTCTAAACTTTTTCCATCGATACAATGGAATGGAACAAATAGCGCAGGTGTCCTTGTAATTTTCAAATCGAAACAGTGGCGCTAGAAATCCGAATTGTTTTATACCACCATCCTGTACGAATCGCCGAAGGTCTCTGACGGCGGCCTCGCCACAAGGCCTACAAAACTTTTCCCCATCGTGGAACTTATACCAGGAGTATTCCGAATACCCTGTATTTTCCCTCCTGTAGCGTTTGACATCTTCTTTTATTGTTAGTGGGATATTGTCTTGTAAACATGTTGGGAACAAGTCCTTGTGAGTTATAACTCGTTGTATGCAAAGCTCGTACAAGGTGCTCATCGTTTGCTAGTTGGCAACAGACTGACCGTTTTTCGCATCCAAGCAGGTTTGAATCCTAGTGCGGTAGTGGGGGTAATTACAGTAGTGGGGGTAATTGTGAAATGCAAAGGTCAAAGGTCAAGGTCACCCGCGAAGTTTAAAAAAAAATGCAACATATCAATACGTGAAGTCTGTCACATATTGATATGTTGCATTTTTTGTTTTTTTTTTTTATTTTTTGTCTTTTATGATTCGTTTATTTATAAAACATTACAACAACAACATATGTACAACATTAAAACTTAAATCTAACACTGCTGCTTGTCAGCGATGTGGATGGTCAACTCTGTAGAATTGCTACCCGTGCAGCCGTGGGACACCAGGTATAGACACCCGGGTTGAATAGAGCGAAGATCCTCGTTTTGTAGAAGATGGACGAATCTCTTGGGCAGGTACACCTGGAACTTTGGTTCATCCCCCGGAGTAAACGGTGCCTCGCTGAGACTGCAGCAGATGGCCTCCCCAACTGTAGTCTCCATCTTCTTCATAGCATGGATTATGTAGTGCTTCTCGTCTTTTAGTTCCGAGCACTTCTTTACAGGTAATATTGTTGACTTGGAGTGAGCATTGAACTGCTCGACCAAAGTCTGAAGGAACTGGTGAGATGCCATGGTCAGGTTACAGATCGTCTTCTTGCTCGGAGATGTTGTCGTCTCGGAATCTCGAGTAATACTCATGCCAGGTCCCTGTCTGCTCCCCACTTATATACTCTCCGTTACCCCCACCACTCCCCAATTCCCCACTTTGAAGGTAAGAGGCGAGTTTATAGGCATTTTTCAAAGCGCAATGTCTATCTTTATCATGTTCTGGGAGTAGTGTGGTTTTGCCGGTGCTGGGACAAGTCAAGGTCATGCGGTTCGAACTGGCAGGTGTGGGTAGTAATTGGGGGGTGGGGGTGACAGTGATGGATGGGTTTGGGAAGTGGGTCAAGGTCATTCGGAGGGAGTTTTAAAAAAGTGGGAGCCGCAGGGGCTCGGTGGGGAGGGGGGTGGGGCGGCGCCGGGCCGCGGGAGGTTTTCGTTTATTTTTAAAATTAAATCAAAGTCGTGTTCTTGTGCAGAGAGGTGTTGGAGTGTCGTCCACCGGTGAGGGAGTGGTAGACGCCGAAGGTGGTGGCGAAGAGAAGGTAGACGCACAACATGCACAGTACGCATTTGAACAGTTGCAGCAGGCGAACCATCCCTTGTTGATTTTCCGTTTCCAATTGCAGCCTGTTGATCTCTAGTTTGAGTCTGTCCTCTTCCAATTGTGTTTTAAGTGAAAAATCATCCATCATGTTTGTGTGCTTGTTTTAATTTCTGTAGGTGAAACGGGAGCGGTGTTGACGGTCGGAAAGTTTTGCGATGAAATGAGAAACGAAGATGAGGACAGGGCATATTTACTGGAAAGTGGTGGGGGGTTAAAAAAAACAGTTGTGTGTCCGATCAAACGTCGTCGTCAGCTGTCGGTGTAGTTTTGGAGGATGCAGGAGTGAGTTTTAGCAAACTATCTTCATCTTCAGTCTCAACTCTATTGCATGTTGGACAACCGTAAGCAAGTTCCAAATTCATAGTGATGCAGTGGAATTTGTCTATAATATCTTCTAAAGTTTCCATTATATCTTTTAAATCATGTCTTGTTCTAATTACAAAAGTAGATTTCATTAGTGCTAGCGGATCGTTGTTCATCGTACGGGAGTCGGGAAACAAATGGCGAGCGTCAGTCAGCGGCTTGCTTATATGCGGGCAAGGGCGGTGGAGGGGGAAGTGGAGGGGTGGTGGCGTGGTGGGGGAAGTGGAGGGGTGGTGGCGTGGTGGGGGAAGTGGAGGGGTGGTGGCGTGGTGGGGGAAGGGTGATATACCCCCATGCGAATCGTTGGCCAGCGCATTTCGCAGCAAAACGCCGTTCGGGTAGGTAGTAGGAGGTGTACTAAGATAACCATTAGTTGTATTTTTAAGTTAGGAATACTAATAATGTTTGTAAATTAAATATTAAATTTATATTTAACCAGAGCTTGCATTTCTTGTTCCTCGTCGTTTAATTCAACAATTTTAACACCATTAGTTGTCTGTTCCTCTTCCTCTGCACTTTGCGACGATGAAGACATGGAGGTGGCAGAAGATGATGATGAGGATGAAAATATTTTGGTAGGATTGACGTATTGCACTGTGATGTTGATCCATCTTAAAGGATAGTTATCAATGAGTGTGAGTAAGTTTTGGAATAGTTCTTCCATCTCTTCTCTGTCGGTAATTAAATGTTGAAAGGAAATGAATTTATCATCCATGTTGTTGTCAGTGCGAGTAATGAAATAAGAATGAGAAGCGTATCGAATGATCCGAAGAATATATGTTGTAAAAAATAAGTGGTGGGGGTAATCTCAAGGTCAATCAAATGGAGTTTTAAAAAAGGGCTGCAGTCAGTGACTACAGCTATACATCTGAAGCTTCAACAGGATCAGAAGACCAATCTGATCTGTACTTGCACGCACTTATGATGCATGTACAAAAGTCGTCCTTATAATATGCATTGCACTCTCGACAATTGACAAGTTTTTCCGGATGGAATTTGATACACCTCTGGGGACAGCAAGTGTGGAAGTATCGTGATTTAAAAATCTTGAAGGTTCGCAATTCCGGTGGCGGTATTTGCTTTGTCTTGCATTTGCAGTAACAGGATCCGAAGAATTCACACTTTGTACAAGCTAATCCGTCTACCATCCATCTTCCTAAATCGGTGCATTTTTGTTCACAACAGTAGCGCGGTGCGTCCTCGTTTTTCTTCTCTTCCATGTTGGCGCTTCTAAGTGTTGGCAAGAAATGAAGTTGTATAGTGTAGGATAGCGTGTTTTATAGACTAGGAAAAGTGGTGGGGGTAATCTCAAGGTCATCCAAATGGAGTTTTAAAAAAGATCATCTTACAAGTGTAAGATGTATTTATTTAAGATACTGAGTTTTCATTTTCTTTTTCTTTCTTTACATCTTGTTTGTATTTTTCTTTTTCTTCTTTAGCCATGGCGATGAGATCTTTAGTGGAGAGTGGATGTACTTCAGGAAATTTTAGAATTAATTTTGGTTGGAATCCCTCTTTAGTCAATACTTGAAGATCGGACGTCATTTGTTCTACACTTTGATAGTCTTTTCCGTAGATTTTTCCATTGAATTCAATCATCATTCTGTACAACATGGTATTAGTAGTTGTTTTCGCTGCGTCAGTTGGAGAGCAAATGATGATTCTGTTAGGTTACACGGTCCTTTTATAGATGCTACAGCGACCACTTGATATTATTTAACATTAGTAATATTTCTGGAACTTAACATTACTTTGAGTAGATGGTGTTGTAGTTGAAGGTTGTGTGGAAACGAATACTTCTTCGTTGCAGAACTTCTGTTTAGGAAACATCCTCATGTTGTTAGCGTAAACATCAATATTTAAACGATAACCACCGGCAAGTAACACTCGCAGTTCATTAATAAAATCGTCGAGTTCTTCAAAAGTTGTAATGGTGGTGGTATCATATGATGCACACTTAACCTTAAGAGACATGTTGTTATTCGTAATAACTGGAGAGCCAACAGAGATGTGTACAGCACGAAAGGTAGTCGTAGACTGATGAGATCCTCAAGAAAATTACGGCCTTTATATACCCTCGAAACTAGGTCAAGGTCATCCAAACGTGTTTTTAAAAAAAGCAACATATCGATAGTGCAGAAACACTATCGATATGTTGCCTTTTCTTATTATTTTTTTTTCATTTTTATTTTTTATTTATTTAAAATCAGTTACACACATGTACAACAGTATATATAAACTACAGACTAGTTGCTAGTAGGCATAACATGAAGTGTAAGTTCAGTAGAGTTGGTTCCACTAGGACCGTGGGATGCCAAATAGAGTGCGCCGGGGTGAATCAGTCGTAAATCTTCATTCTGCAGCAGTTGAACGAAGCGTTTGGGAAGAAATACTTGAAATTTCGGTTCATCACCAGGTGTGTAGGGTGCTTCACTCAATGTGCAATTGATGGCGTCTCCAACTGATGTTTCCATCTTCTTAATAGTGTGAATAATGTAATGTTTTTCTTCTTTCAATTCTGAACATTTCTTAGTCGGTAGTATTGTAGATTTAGAATGTTTGTTGAATTGATCAACAAGCGACTGTAGAAAAGTTTGCGATGCCATTATTTTTTCTTACTATTGTTCGTCTTCTTCTTCTTGTGCTTGCGCGTCAGAGGTGTTGACTCCTCGGAGGTTAGAGTAATACTCATGCATTGTCATAGTGCCGCTCTCGCTTTTATACCCATCGCTTCCCCCACCACTTTGCTGGAGATAGACATTCAAACGATATGCGTTCTTTAAAGCACATTGAGACTGCCGATGTTTAAAGTTTTTAGATGCAATACAGATGTTAGCAAAGTAGCAATAAAAATCTTTCTCCATTTGCACATTTATCACTTCATGGTTTGTATATGCTTGTATCCAATTTGCTTTTTCCAATCCTCTTGTAAAAATAGTTTTGAACTCTTTGCAGAAATGATTCATAATGTGTGGCATCATATTGTAGGTTATAAAACCTTCATCCCATGTTAGATTATGAAAATGTTTCATCAACCATTTGTTTGTTACTTTAGCTTTGGTTGTTAATCTGTTGAACGGCAAAGGAGGCATGAATAAAAAATGATAAACAACAGATGTTATCATATCTAGTACCACTAACTCTTTAATTATAAAATTTCCATCATTACCACGGAATGCCTGAAACTCTATGATACCTCGCTTTACTTCCATTATTTCCGTCTTCTTAGAGAATGAAACTCGTTTATCCATGATGACGTTCAGTAGACAACTGGTATGTCAATGCGGATTGACAGCCTTTTATACTCCAACATTCTTCTTCTTCTTCTTACTTACAATATTCTTTGTCTGTTTTAATTTGTTGTTGATTGTTGATTGTTCAAACGTGATTCGTTTTCCTTGTTTTCTTGATTTTTTTCTTCATCTAAATTAAAGTTGGTTTGATTGCGGTGTAACTGTCTCCACATCTCTACTTCATGCGGGATCCTATTGAAGATTGAAGTATCTACTGGACCGTATAGGATTGGAACATATGGTTGTCTATCCAATGCATCAGTTAAATAATCTTTGATAATTGTACTTGAGAATATTAGCTGTTTTAAATATCTTGTTATAGGACCAGTAGCACAAGTTAAAGCGTAAAACTCGCATTTTGTCAAATGTATTTTTATATTATATTTAGTTAAATCTCTAAATCGAACTAGTTGTTGACCACGTTGTTTAACAATATCGATTTCAATATTTGATTCGAATAAACCTAGTTTTGTTTTTCTTCCAAACGTATTGTTACTCAAATAGCATTCCAAAAGATGTATATGTTTCATAAAAGATTCCCAAGAAGATTCAGTAAAGGTTACCATTTTAGATCCGTGATTCAAAATAACAGTTGGAGAGTAATCCAATGATTTCATTACTCCAGCAGACACAGTCTTTGTCATACAAGAAGAAATAGGATAAAATATTCTAAGAAATACCTCCATTAAGATGTTGGTAGAAATGTTTTCTTCAATTTTCCTTTTCTTCGTTTCTTTTTCAACTTCCTCTTCGTCTGTTTTCTTATGTTTAAACTTGAGGAACTCTTCCATTTCCTGTTCAACTTGTCTTTCTATATCCAAACTATTGTCAGCCATAAGAGGTGTAGTTTCTTCATTAGCACTTGATGTAGCAGAACTCATCTTGCGGACGATGTTACCCATACGACAATCAAAGATGAAATGAATTTCCAGCTCTTCTTTCTCGCTTTTATACTCGCAGATGACCTAGATATTGTTGATCTTTTGTAAAAACCTTACAAATCGTGCAGATGTTGTATTAATCTTTTTTAAAGTACATTCTTCACAATTCCTGTCAGCGGTGTGTAAGTAACTATTTTGTCATGTAGAATTAAACAGTATGCTGAAGTTCCATCTGGTATTTTATCTTCAAATTCCATTTCAATTTTTATATCTACACTTGAAGATTTCACAGATTCATTTTGTTTTGAACAATCGATTACAACAATTGGAGCTTTTGAATAAAATTCTTCTGGTGATAGTAGTGGTGTATTTGTCTTACCATAATATGACGATTGAAATCTTGCATACATGTCATATAGAATGGAATAACGTTTTTTGTCAAATGAAACATTTAAACTGTCATATGGAAAGAACTGAGAGTTTAGAAAAACTTTGCAATTTTTTATCTTGCAATGGTCAAATTGACCAGCGTGCGCAGTTATAACATCTTTTCGTTTAGTCTGAAAACCGACTATTATGTACCTTGCTCGTTCTAAATAAGTAGAGGTTTTAACAGTCCATGTTTGTCTTTCTGTTTGAGGCAATATGGGGTATTCATGAAATTCCCAACTTCTAAATGGTATTACAATATCACGGTCAGATTTTAATTTTTTCAATAATAATACTCGATGTTCATCTGCCAATCTGACATGTGGTACTCTCCATACAACTTTATCCAATTGAAGTTGCCATTCCAAATCGGCATCTTTTGTTCCACTTGGCGCTTGTATTACATCCTTATTCGTTGAAGATCTGAGCAGTACCAGTTCTTGCTTTACATTTATTATTATTCTCTTGTAATCTTCTGCGAATCCCAAAAGCAATCGTAAAGGCACATTAAAATCAAAGTAACCTTTTGAATTAGGAGTAATAGTGTCTTTATCAGGAGTCACCCATCCAGCCGAGATTAAAGAATTCTTTTCATGGGGTGTTATTGAAGTCAATCCTTTCAAAGTTGTTGATATACCAACTTTTTTTGTTGAATCAACTGTTACTCCAGATATCTCATATCTAATTTCATCAAACAGATATGCCATAGGGTTATTTATAAAAGGAACAGTTGAACCAGATTTTCCATCCAATGTTGTTAATCTTCCTTCGATATATAAATAACTTTCACATGGTAATGTGTAGATATCTTGTTGTTGAATGGGAATCCTTATTTCATCATTATTATTTAATTTTGATGAAGTGTAAGGGTTGTGAGTGTGATATTCCTTCTCCCATAGGGTTTCGTCGAATGTCGGTCCTTGCGCTATATCCAGTATATCCATGGTTGGCAAGTTTTAGCCCGATCTTCTGTAGGAAGCGTATGTTGTCCGGTGTTAACTCGTCGAATGTTGAGGAGCTACTGAGCTCCCGACTCTTCCGTTGTGGTTTAAATGATAATCCCATGTTGAATTTATGTTGCTGCTCTGATATGTAACCGTATAGTTATTGTTTCTCCTCTAAAGTCAACACTAATGCCGTCTTGATCCAATATGTTCAGTACGATGTCTGAAATGAAACTGGTGTTTAACGGTAGGTATATCAGGTTTTGTGGCTTCTCAACTATTTTAAAACCAGGAGCTACTGTGGGGTAAAATGTATGTAATATGTGTTGATTTACTCCATCTCTATATGATCCGTGTATAATATTACACGTTACATCAATACTGTTCACCTTTAATATTGTTACTGTTGTATCGCCAGTATAATCATTTCCAGGAGCTAAAATTCCTTTCTTCTTTGAAAATCCGAGCAAATTGCCGATTGAGTGGTCTAAGCTAAAATCTATATAATACTTTGAAGTTATTTCTGCTTTTAATGTATTATTATTACCTTTTATACAAATGTTTTCTTCTCCAAGTTTCTTTTGTAATACTTGGTTTATATCGTCTATTTCATATGCTCCTGTAGATAATGGAATTATTTTTAATTGTGAATAATTTCCTTTTTCATCTTTACTCTCATAATAATGTAGTAAATTATTTTTTCCTTCTGTAACATTGGGAATTGAATTGTATGTAGTCAAATCCAATAATGCTGCTTCCCATAGTTTGTCCGTAGATAAACGTAATGCTGGGAAAAGTGTACTTTTCAATGTTGACGAATTTCCGCTCAGCGACACTGTATACGATGACATCTTAAAGCTGACTGACGCTCTTCGCTAGGAACTCTAAACATAAATGTCCGCATATTTCTGTATTGCTAGGTTGCTCTCTTTTGTAGTTGTAGAATATATTCTTGGAGTCCCGAAAATAATGTTGAAGTTCTTTTGGTGGCGGTAAATTTCCAAAACTATCAAAGTAGTAAACATTTTCTCCAAGTTTTTTATAACATACCCAATGAGTACCTGGTCCATAATTAGAGTCTAAGTTTACTATTCCAGTTTCATTTTTCCACACTCTATTTGGTAATGTATCTTTCATAAAAACTCCTCTGAAGAATGGTATTCTTAAACATTTCACATATTTTGACAATTGATAGTTTGTTAATGCTTCATTTGGAATTATCAATTTATTCTTCTCATTTAATACACACGGTACGGTCTTAAGTAAAGACCCGATCCGTTTTTTACCATTGACCATATGGATGTTTTCTTGACTTTCCTTTTAGGGTTAGTGCGACGTCTTCTTTTGATGTTCCCGCCCCTTTTTGCAGCTTCTTTTTTACTAGGTTTTCTCCCGCGTCGTCTTCCACCACCAAACTTAGCTTTCGTCTTCATGGCTGTTGTCACTGCCCAAGCTGCTGCTTTTTCCGCAATACTGGCGTCACTTGATTTAACCCTTTGCCAAGCTTTTTCCGCTAGCGCTCTATCCGCTATTGATCTATTTGTTGAATCTGCAAACTTGGAATACGCTATATCGTGTTCTTTGCAAGCTTGATCTAATTTATTAATTCCAGGATCTCCTCTTGCCAAACGTTTTGCCAACTTAGTTCCGGGTCCACAATATTGATAGCCTCCGGGCAGATGAAATTCGTATGGTAAAGCGTCTATTGCTCGATTTAGAACAGCACCAACAGGAATCCGTCTTAGAAGGGATAACGCAGCTGATGTTATACCACGTCCTTTCTTGTCGCTGTCTTGACGATGACTGAGAGGTGCGGTCTTCATTATGTTGTCTTATATAACCAGCGTGTTTACTCCACGAGCTGCTTTACATAAATGAATAACTCGTGCGCAATGTTTTATATTTAAATATTTAATTATTCAAATTAATTATATACTGATTTATGATTCTATTTTTAATCCAAGCTTCTCGTTCATCGGGTTGAATCATCACATGACTCGTTGTACTAGCTATATGATTGTGGGTATCGATAAGTAAGTTTCCCACTATTCTTATTAAACAATCTAAAGTTACAGCATCTTTCGGATGTTGAGGATCGTGTAACTGCATAATACGTTTATCATTACACGTGTAAGCGGTCGAATCACTTTTTGACGTTGTTATGACTTGTCCAATAGTAGCAGCATCATTTAAATCTTCTCCTGGTAAAATATTAATTATTTTCTTCATCTTTGCATCATATTTGGTCCCAAAGTGTTTATCCCAAGTTATTGTTTGTCTCAATGTAACACAATCATCATCTTCATAACCAGGATAAATATTTTTTATTCTTCTTTACGATCATCGTATGTACCTAATCTACCACCACTCGCAATTAATGTTTGTACCATCAAAGGTACATCCGAATCTTTTATACCAAATCTTCCATTTGTTATTGTTTTATGTCCTGCATCCCATTCATCATTTTTTCCTTGCATTAAATCAAACTTTTCATTTCCATGTATAAATGTATCTCCTCGCTTTAGCACGGCATCTTCATGTTTTACAAAATTCGATGTTCCCCTTTTTAATTCTTTAGATAGTTGTTCCATAGTAACAGCGTCTTTTGGTTGAGAACCGAACTTTACATTTGACAACACTTTCCCATGACAATCGATTTCATCACCATCTTGTAAAATACAGTTGTCCTTGATGTATTTCAGGTTTACAGCATCGCCGTCTTCCTTTGGGTATCCAATGTCATTTATAATAAATTTATAAAAAGAAAATCCGTGTTGAGTCTTTTCCGGTATAATAGAATGTAAATATTCTTTATTAACTGAATCTTTATCATTTTTTGGATTTGCCACGTTGGTTATTCTATGATTCCCAGCATCATATGTCTGTCCGTCTTTTAAATTATTACCCCATTGCAATTTTAAAGTATTTAAAAGTTCAGATGATAAATACTCTTTAGTAATTGCATCAGAACTGTCAGTTGGTTTACCAACATTAATTATTCTATGTGATTTAACATCATAAGTATTCTTGTTTAATTTCAATGATGTTGAAGTTGCTTCTTTTACTGTTTTAAAATTTGCTCCATCTGTATCTTCTTCTGGGTCTTTAACAAATTTTAGACGTTTGTTACTCATATCATAGTCACCTTCAGGTGTTTGCGGCAATCCACTTCTTTTTCTGTTTTCTCCTCCTTGTACTCCTACCCCGGAGTACCGTCCGAACTTGTCAACGCTCATGATTGAACTGATCCACTGTATGCTCACTGCTCTCTTATATATCCGTGATGATTTATACAATTATTCCACGATTTCGAAGTTCGTCAACTAAAGCCACCCATTCATTATTTAAACCTGTATGACCAGCTTCCATGGCTTCATGTAATAGTCTCATTCTATCAACCAATTTGTTTATATCATTATAGTAAATCACATTTGTATTATATAGGTTTTTCATTAAACCTTTACCAGATGTTGGAGTTTCTCCTTTTTTCTTTTTACCATATTCATCAATAAGTGATAAGTCCATAAGTGATAATGACTTCCTCTTAAGCGGTTTTTTCACAGCAGGTGCAGTTCGTAATGTTGGTAGTTTTTTCAGGGGAAACAATCTTTTTATTACAACTGTATATTTAGTTGCGCGTGTTCTATTTATCATTGAATCTTTGGAGTAATTCTTCTTATGAGCATTAGTATTTTGCAAAATTTCTTTAAAAGTATTTAAATCTTGAAGCGTATATCTTATAGGTATATTTTTGAAAATCAGTTCAAATAATCCTTTTGTTCCTTTATATTTATGCTCACCAATAACAATATCATCATCTTCAGTCAAATGTACTTTTGAATCTCCTATTTTTAATTCATTTCCATCAATTCTCGCACCATATACATGTGACTTGTGTAATTTTGGGTTATTTTTTATTTCATGTAACATTTTCATGATATACTTTCTTCCAAGAGGTCCTTGTTGCAATATATCACTACTTAATTTTGTTAGATTTGGAATTGATTGCTCTGCTTCAGGTATATGTTGTTCTTGTTCTTCTTCTTTTTCAACATTTATTTCTGGTTCTTCTTGTCTTGTTTCTTCTTCTTCTTTTTGAGAAACTTCACTATCACTTGTGTAAGAATCATCATCATCTTCTTCCTTTTTCAAACTCTTTACTTCAAATTTAGAAACAGGTAGCAAAACATCTCCTTCATAATGAGGTTTACCAATAGTTTCTGTTATCTGTTTTAAAGGTTCTGTAATAGGCTTAAATGTAGTCTCCAGGAATTCTTCTCTTTCATTCAAACCCATTCTTAATGCTCGATTTTTAAGTCTAATTGAGTCACTCAGTGATTTTATTTCTTTTAATAGTTTTTCTTGGTTCACCATGTTTACGCTGTGAAGACCAATCTATTACTAAACGTATCATCAATCGTTCAATGGATTAATACAAATTTATCCAACCCTATACGATATCTTCCATTTTTTATAGCTTCTTCTTTCATAATAACAAGAAATCCATATTTTTCAGCCCATGCTTTGCCACACATTTCTTTAAATTTATCAAATGACATGTCTGCATTTACATGATCATTATATATGTGCTTTAAATTTGTTTCATCCTGCTTGAAGATAATAAGTAGATTTGCATTATCTCTTATTAATTGTTTTGGAATTTTACTGTAAGTTTGACCAATATAAATGCTATCAATATTGTAATGTCTTCCCATGGCGAAATAACTTCTAATAGTGTCGTGATTTTCACAAGATACATCATCAAATATAAATATAGAAAATGGTTTAGCCTCATTTGGCTCCATTATAGTTTCACTAGCATTAAACTTGTAAAAATTAACTTCAGGCACACTTGCGAGTACCTTATCCAATAATTGATATTTGGGTTGTTGCAAAGATTTGGAAAAAATGTAAATGTTGTTGAAACGTAATCCTTTAGGATTTGTTATTAAATTAAAAACCACATTCGTCTTTCCACAATTTGACGGTCCAGTTATTAAACATCTTATTGTGTTTGGCAGTAGTTCACCATGTTTTCCATGATTTAACTTGTCGTTGTCAACTGTTAATTCATCAATATTATTAATAAAAAATCGATCCTTTTGTTGCACAATCTCCATCTTGTGTAAAGGTTAAACACGTAATGAGTTCACAAATTACTACACCAAGTCTTTTGTAGGGATCCAAGAGTCTTCACTTTTATCAAATCCCAACCAACGTACTTTAACCTTATCCTTTTTTCTTTGTAAAATTTTTTCAACAAGATATACATCGCCGACTGATGATTTTAACAACTCGTGTCCGTAGAATCCACCTTCGAGTAATTCACCCTTGTTGTCCTTTAAGATGTAAGTTTCAGGTATTGTTGGTTGTACTTTATAGATTGTAAACACTTCATTAGTCCAGTTTGGCAGATATCTTTTACTAAATACTCCTTTGTACTTACTTATACGAACTTTATCATCAACTTTAAATGTTTTAGGCTGCATTTTTTCACGTTTAGGAGTTGTATTATTCCTAATACGTTTTAATACCATCTTAGCATTACCGCTATTTACTTGGTTAGGCTTCATACCAATGGTTCGATGATATTTGTTGTTATATTCTTTTATAAGTTGCGGTAAGATATCATACCAAACATATGATCCTCGTTTGGAAAATGTTTTATACATTGCTCCTTTTAATGTTCTATTGAATCTTTCTATTATTGAAGCTTTAACTTCAGAATTTGTAGAATAATGATTTATTTTATACTTCTTCATTAAAGCTGCAAAGTCTTTGTTAAAATACTCTTTCCCATCATCAGTTTGTAGATGTTTGATGTTGAATTTATTTCTTTGTATAGCCGTTTCCATAGCTTTCGTAACACTTTTACCAGTCTTGTCCTTTAGCGGTAAGGCATCAGCCACTTTAGTAAAACAGTCTATAATCGCTAAAATGTATTTGAATCCTTTATTCAACTTACTATGTGGTATCATTTCAATGAGATCGGCTTGGAAAAGATCATTCATTCCTTTTATAACTGTTCTTCTTCTAGGAAATTTTCTTCTTGCCGGCTTATGAAGTTCGTTTACAATTTTATTTTTTAAGTCTTCCATCTTCAGTTGTGTCTTCCACATCGCTTGTAAAGGTACTAATCTCTAGAATGGTTTATCCTCTTTTATATACGGTTAGGATATAGGTCAAGGCCATTTTACGTTTGTGTAAAAAAGAGGGAACATGACATTGGGCTTGTCATGTCCCCTCTTCTTTACGAAAGGAAAAAGGAAGAAGGTAAAGGACGAAGAAAAGGTTTACTGATCAATAGGGATTAGGGAATAGTGGCCGAATGGCAATGTGTTGATGTTATTTTCAAGAATGTGGCGTTTATCATCCTTATAACTTAATGCCCACTTTGTTTGCTTTACACTATACAGTATATGGTTGTAGCTTCTGATGGTGTTAAATGTTGCGGTTGTTTCCACATTTTCAAATAAACATCTTTTATAATGTTCAAACTGCACTTTCTTCTTTAGATATGAAGTCTTGATGCCTTTGGCTTTCTTCACCACTTGATGTTCATCCTTTTCACTGATGTACAGTTGGAATGAGTACAGTTTAGACATTAAAGCGACAACTTCTTCCATTGGTACACCATTTGTTTCGTCTTTAAACTTGCCCAACACCTTTTTATTTCTATCGTAGTCATAGTTGGGATGATCTTTAGGATAATCTGAAAAGTCAAAGTCAGTAGTATATACAAAAGTACGTAGATCTTCATACATGTCTTCTGTTCTTATCCAATAAATGAAAGCATCTGTATCCATATATGCTATCCCGATGTTTTCTCTTCCATAAAACTTCACCATCTTGTTGTAATGAAAGTCATACATGTGGGTTTTAGAAATATCCAAGATAGACATTCCCACATATAGAGGACGATCCATTGTAACTGAGATTTTGTCCATTGTAACAGCTACAAGATTCTCGTTAATAATTACACTTGTTCCAAAGTTTGGTTATTGTACTAATTTTTGCAATTTTGCCGGATCGCTAACTAATTTTACATCTTTATGTTTTCTTTTGTTTTCCAATGTTTTGCCAAATATTGAATTATTCATTAATTTGAAAAAGTCCTTTTGAAAAGCGGATGTTGCTGCACTCCTTCTTTTTGTGTTGTTGTCGATGTATGGTTTTAACCAACAAGATTGATTGAATTGTATTGCTCTATTGATTCTTATTATTTTTAATCCCATTTCTATTGCTTGCTGTATTGTCCAATAATGAGCTACATATCTCGACTTGTTGGTTAACGTCATCATTAATTTGGGCCATCTACCAGTTGGAGATATTTCCGTCTTTGGCAATAGTGGTAAATCGTAGTGGTGATCATGCAGGTGTTCAGGATATTGAAAGTCGACGTCCAAAATGTATCCAGTATCTCCGTATTTGGGTATGTCCATTATATTGCCGATCGAATCAGGGTTCGCCCACTTGAAATTACCATATGGAAGAGGATTTGACATAGCCCATCCATATAGGTTATTTGCGTCAAAATAACCTAAGAATGTTGTTGGTTGTGATGTATCAAAGTTTGGGAGATATTTGTTGTTAGCTTTTACATGTCTGGTTACACTTTGCGTCAATCCTCCACGAACACCTGACTCTATCATCAAAACCATATCTATATCTGTAATAAGTTCAAGTCTACAGTTTGTTTCTTTCAACATAGCTTGCCATGCTAGTCCAGGCGATGTATAAGAATGAAGTGGGTCCAATCCATATGCTTCAAAACAGGTATCTCTAAATTCTTCCATTATATCACAAAGTAAAGTCACATCTAATTTCACATAAAAGTCGGAATATTCTCCCAATGTTGTCATTCCTAGTTCATTCCACACTTTACAAGCATGTTGATAGTCCTCTTCACTGATGTCCTCTTCATACAACTTACTCTTGAAGGCTTCTCTTGGCGGAAGTGATGTTTCTTCAAATTTTTCCAAACAATCGATGTAATCATAGGGAAAAACACCTTTGCGGAGAACCAAATCCAATTTATCTCTACTTACAATCTTCATTGTTTCTATAAAATTTTCTTTTTTCAAGTTTTCAGTGAGTTTACTTAAGCTAGATGACATAAAACGGTAAGAGTCCAGAAAACGTAACTTCATATTTCCAACCGTTTTACTAAAACTAATAAACTTTTCAGTGGTTTCCGCTATCACATCAATTTTTCCATCATCTCGTCCCAATTCTGGTATAATAAAATGTGAATCATAACCACTTAGGTTATGCAAAATTACGGGTATGAAGTTGCGAATTTGATAGTTAATATTACATCTGTTACATGCGGCACCTCTATAATATCCTGTTAGATGGTCGTGATCACGTACCTTGTGATTTTCCATAGTATATTCATTTTTACATAAATAACAATTGGTTGAATTTTCATATTGAATCTCTTCTTCTTCATCCATGGGTATCATTGGTACAATATCACTGTACATTCTTTGTACATTTTCTGCTATGGCATATAAGCGGTCAAGAAATATTTTTGAAGCACTTTCCCCACGATATATGACAGGTTTTGATGTTAGATCATATTTATTTAAATGATCTTCTGACAGTGTAGATTTAATTAATAAACAAAAACTGTTAGGATCATGTACTTGATACTTAACACTTTTCTTGGCTCCATCATTATTATTTTCAATAGGAACAAGTATAGATTCAAAATCTGCATATACAACGATAGGGATACGGTACTGATGAGATATCTTCTCAAATTTTAGCTCAGACTTATCTGGTGATGGTAACATTATTTTGGCTTCATAGTTGTTGTTACATAGCTTCTGATGTTCTTGTAACCATCCACGGTGTGCATTTCTTTCTTCTTTAAAATTAAAACATCGTTTGCAGATTATTTTTTTATGTTCATGTTTGGATAGTTGTTTACTAACAAGCTTTTCAAATTGTTTAATCCATACATAGTGTGACACATCACCATTCGTAATTAGCAATAAATCCGTGTGATCTGCCAGCTCATTCTTTACAACCTTCAGAGGATATACTTTATTTGAACTATCCAAACCAAACACATTGACAGATGTTCCACAGTTTTGTTTTTCAAATTTTGTAATATCCTTCAATGCTACTGGGTACGACAACCCTTGGAAATTGTACCTATATCTTTGGTTCTCATATTCTTGGCTAGGTCTTTCTGCATGTATAGGTGGTACAAATTTTGACGTCATTGCATATCGAAAACATTCTGTATCTTCATTTTTTACATTTATACACGATTTTGTATCCCGTATTTTCTTTGGCAGCTGAATGTAACTGCTGCCCATTAGCCCATATCCATGTTTGTGAACTCTTAAATCCATGCCCTCAATACTAAACAAACTCCAACCTGATCCTCTCCCTTCATGTTCTTGAATTTTAGTTAAAATTTCATCAAAACTCTTTTCAACTATTGACTCAATATTTGAAGTAGCCATAATTGTCTGGTTTTTTGTTATAAATCCTCTGGGTGACATTTCTTCTTCTACATTAATAAACAACGCTTTTAATAATATGCCAAATTTAATAAAGTTTAATCTTTGTAGTTCTTCTTTTATAGTTTTACTGACAATTTTTTTTGCTTCTTTAAGAAACTGCTCTAATTCCAATTTTTCTTCATTTTGAATTTTGTGATGCATTACTACTCTACCTGCTAAAGCAAATACTTTTACACTCGGTATAGCATTAGATGGTCCTGCTAATGGTTCTTCTTCTTGTTCTTCTTCTTTTTCTTCTTCTTGTTCTTCTTCTTGATGTTCTTCTTGTTGTTCTTCTCCATATAGTTTTAAATCTTCATATTTGGTTTCTGTTACATCTTCATTATTATTATGGGATAACTCTTTGTGTATTTCTAGTAGAATATTATCATGAAAAGTTTCTAAGCAAATTTCACATTGATACATCTTGTTGATGTTTACTCTTTGAAATTTAGCAGCGAAATGAAATGCTTCTCTACTGCTCCCTTTTTATAGCCTCCCAGTTGTAGTGGGGGACGGTAAGATTTTTAGTGAGATGTTAAAAATAGTAGGTTAAGACTAAAGCTGAAAAGTAATGATTAAAGCCTATATTTTTTCTTCCAATTGCAAATACTCCACATATACCTCCGCCCATAGCCATAACAGATCACTGTTACACCAATATACACCAAAGGTGGGTCTATCATCAACTAAAATTGGAGATGCTATGTTTACTAATCTTTCAATTTCTATCCATGCCATAACTTCAATTACAAACCTTCCTATAAATTTTTATTAAAACAAAATAATTTAATTCTGTCTTTATCACAATATTACTCTTAATTAGAGCTTTCCAATGATGTATCGCTTGCCCTATTCCGGCAAACCGTTCTCAAGTTATAAGAAAATTTGTTAGCACTTGGCTGGCGGGGGGGGGGGCAGGGGCGGGGGGCGGGGGCGGGGGTGGGGGCAGGGGCGGGGGGCGGGGGCGGGGGGGGGTTATGCATGAATGAATTGAGGTCAAGGTCACCAAAAAATAATAATGATCCAAGGTGATGGAGGCGGCCAGAACCGTCTCCACCACCCTGTGTTCCTCAAACACTCCCAATCCCAACCCAAAAAGTTACGTCTTGCTAGGGATCCCGATTTTTGGCCCGCACGCACGTGGCGATCCAGTTTGGTAGTCTGTGATACGGGCGGCCAGCCTCGGGCCTGGGCACTGGACTTGACCATTCCAATTTTACAATGGGGACTCTGGAACAGGTAATGCAAGACGCAACTCTAACCTCCCACCCTTAATCTAAACCCACCCAATCATATTTTTGCCTGACCAAAATTAAAAACAAAAATCAAAAACAATAAAAATATGCGCTACCTAAGGCACAACGCGCATGTCCCACCCATATTTAATGAAGTTCAATCGAACTTCTTAAAGTTACATTTAAATTTAAATTTAATCTACCCATCCTAACAGCTAGCTGTGAAATGTAAAAAATTATTAGTACACAGATAAACAAACACAGACATAGATACACACACACACACACACACACACACACACACACACACACACACACACACACACACACACACACACACACACACACACACAGCATAAACCAATACTTAAAATTAAAAACACATTTTTTAAACATAAATAATACCATAACACACCTTAATGCTAACATCGCAATGCGCAAGTTAAACCTTAAAACTAACACATCTTAAGACTAAAACCAAATAACACTTTACATAAAACCATAGACACACACACACACAACTAATATTAAATAATAATAGCCTAACAACAAGAGTAACTCAAATATATATCGGCCGCTTATACATTTGAGTTGCCCTCTGAGTTCGGAACAACCATCGCGTCCGACGAATTGTTCCGAACTAACTCAGCAATAGTCGCCAAAGAGGTTCTCGGCTCACAAAGTGGTGGGGGCCTGGAGGGGTTTGAGGGGCGCGGAACTTTCCAGTAAGGTCAGTGGAAAATCCCCAACGGATGTACTTTGTTACATGTGGGTCGCCCCTAACGCAGGTGGAGCCTTGTGCCTCTTAATTAGCATTAGATAACATCTAATTACATCCGCTGACAAGTACATCCGCTGACAGCTACATGCGCAGCTTTCCCCGTCGCGTGCGTGACAGCATAACTATCGCAGTTTGTTATCTGCCCTCTTCCGCCGCTTAATTATAGTTCCAACGGAAATTAATCGCCGGTACACGCAGCCTGTGGGAGGGGGCGGGGGCGGGGGCGGGGGGGGGGGGGGCTTCCGGTTTCCGGTCCGGTCGGGGGGGGGGGGGGTCATGCATGAGTAACCATCCGCATGTATATAAACGACGGGAAGCTCGCGCGCATCCCATATAGGGAGCTGACACCCCAACGGTAAACAACCAATCCGTGAGTTCATACCACATAGTACTTTAACACACTATTTATTTTAACATTTTTATTATTTTTACACTATTTCTTAACACTACATCAGTTATTTTATATATCTTAATTTTATTTTCGTGTCGAGTTTTTTTTTTAACTAAAATATGCTAATTAACATCGTGTGCAGGAAACTGACACTGATTAATTGCAGGTTCCATTCTTACACACCTGTTTCCTCCTTAATATGCAAATTACTCTCTTACTTTAACAACACTTAAACTCTAACCGCTACTTCTCGGTCATATTAATATAATTAGTGCTACACTACGGGATTTACCTGTGCAATAGTGCACGCTATGTTTCCTGCACGTCTGCAGGTAATACACCTTACAATCATATACTTATTGCTACATTACACAAGACATTTCTTGCACACCTGCAGGTAATACACTTGCTGACCGTCTACTATTATAATTATTGCTACAGTACGAGAGACATTTCTTGCACACCTGCAGCTTATACACTTTACAACCGTTTAATATTAAAATTATTGCTATACTACAATGGTTACCTGTTCAATCACAGTTGTGGTCCCCCTACTTGATTATCCACAGAGCAATACTTGCAATCCTACAACTGAATAATTAATTAACTTCCGCGATCACCAGTACTTTTTTAAACTATCCGTCTCTTCCTCTGACTCTTGTGACCGTAGCCGCAGCCGACTGACAAATAACCGAGCTCTCCCGAACCTCGCTCTTTTATGCGGTTTTCTCGGGGAGGGGGTTGGAGGGGCGTCGCACGTGACTCATCGATCGCATAAAAAGGGGGGTTGCTGCCGCGCGCGCGCCATTTCGGTGGCGGAATCGGTCGGGTGAGGAACTATCCGTAAGTCTCTGGCGCTTTTACAACTAACGCTTGTTACTCTAAAATGTGTTTGCACTTAATATGCTAATTAGTCTCTATATTTATGCACGGGACATTTCCTGCACACCTGCAGGTGATGCACCTTACAACGGTCTACTATTATACTTGTTGCTACAATACAAGATTTACCTGTCCAATTGGCAATTGTGATCCCACTTAGTCGTGCACGGGATATTTCTTGCACATTAGCAGGTCATACACTTTACAACCGTCTAATTTTATAGTTATTGCTACAGTACAAGATTTACCTGTACAATTAACAATTCTATTCCTACTTATTCGTGCACGGAACATTACTTGCAATCCTGCACCTGAATAATTAATTAACTTCTGCGGCTATCAGTACTTTTCTTTGCCTATATGTTTCCCCCTGCTACAACCTTTCGCGGCGCCGCCCGACAAATAACTGAGCTCTCCGAAGTTCTGTTCTTTTATGTCATCCTCTCAGGGGGAGGGGTTGGGGGGGGGGGGAGCCACACAACCCCCTATAAAACGGGCATCGGTACCGCGCGCGCGTCATTATAGTGGCGATAGGGCAACAGTGAACAACTATCCGCAAGTCTCTAACACCTAGTCTAACACTTTTTTTTTTTACTTACGCTTTTTTACTCTAACATATGTTTGCACTTATTATGCTAATTAGTCTCTATATATTCAGACACACTCGCGGGCGCCGGTCATATACTCGCCGATTGTCGGAGAGTACACATCTCCCCTCCGTGTATTATCATGGCTTCGCACTCTTTACAACTAAAACTTTTACGCACAAAACATATTTTACAGAAACAATCTAACTCCACAGTTTCTAAACCGCGTACTACATTGGCTAAGCTTAAGAAATACTACAGTTTTCACCCGTTGTACTTTGCAAAACCTGGCCTGTGCAACACTGCATACTGTACTGATACTGTTTTGCACGCTGTCTTAACTGACATGCTGCAGTATCAACATTTCAATCTTGTTACACCTATTGACGACGCTGTCCAATTATTCTTATTCACTATATTACCGGGTTTATATGATCGTTCTTCCTTGGACACATGTCTCATTCTACTATATCGACTCGCACTGTAAACACCTAGGAGCTCTCCTATCATGCAACTATTATTTTAATTTAATTTTAAAAATAAACGAAAACCTCCCGCGGCCCGGCGCCGCCCCACCCCCCTCCCCACCGAGCCCCTGCGGCTCCCACTTTTTTAAAACTCCCTCCGAATGACCTTGACCCACTTCCCAAACCCATCCATCACTGTCACCCCCACCCCCCAATTACTACCCACACCTGCCAGTTCGAACCGCATGACCTTGACTTGTCCCAGCACCGGCAAAACCACACTACTTCTGGGCTTTTTGTACAAATACATATGGTTTCCAGCATGTATTGATAATTCTTATCCAATTCCACATCATTAACCGGAACATGGGTAAATCCTTCGATCCATCTTTTCTTTTCCAGCCCCTTTGTGTAAATATTGGTAAACTTGTCTGAAAAGTGATGCATAATGTGATACAAGTCCGTGTAACTTGTAAAACCATCATACCAATCGATATGATGGAAGTGTTTTGAAATCCATCTGTTGGTAGTAGCGGCTTTACTAGTTAAAGACGAATAAGAACATGGTGGTTTAAATAAAAACGAATAAGGAACACTTGTATTCATGTCCAAAAACACAAGTTCTTTTATAATGAATCTATCATCATTACCACGAAACGCTTGAAACTCAATAATACCAGGCTTGGACTTTACTTGTTGTTCTTCTCCCTTGTCCATTTTGAAGGTCACACGTCTGCTCATTACGAAGTCAGGAGGTCAACTGATTTCCACACCACGGTAGGTACTACTTTTATACCAGGCCGTACAGTTGTTGGCGCGTTGGTGTATATTTAACGTGGGCACCGTCCCCAATAGGCCTAACCCCACAAAATGTTGGTTATTGTTTTAAAAACTAACCATTGTCATTTAAGTTTCCATCTTTATATTTTCCTTATTTTCATTTTCATCACTAACACTTGATTCTTCTCCTCCATCTTCCTCTTCTTCCTGTTTTACTGATTTCTTATGTAGTTGAGCGTACTTTTCCAATTGTCTCCACATCTGTACTTCATGAGGAACTCTATTAAATATAGAAGTATCCACAGGTCCGTATAATATAGGTGCGTCCGGTTGTTTGTCCAAAGTGTCTTCCAGATAATCTTTAATAATCGAACTTGAAAACACCAGTTGTCTCAAGTATCTTGTTATAGGTTCAGTAGCACAAGTTAAAATGAAAAACTCCTCTCGATTAAGTTGAATTTTGTTATCATGTCTTGTTGTGTCTCTAAACCGTAGCTGATGATCACCACGTTGTTTAATGATATCAATTTCCACATTTGAATCCAAAAGTCCTACTCTTGTCTTTCTTCCAAACATGTTACTACTTAAATAGCATTCTAGTAGATGCAAATGTTTCATAAACGATTCCCAAGCACTGTCCGTAAACAAAATCATTTTGGGTCCATGAGTTAAAATTACAGTAGGGGAATAATCTGTAGATTTCATAACACCGATTAAAACACTTTTATCCAAACTGGAAGAGATTGGGTAAAATATTCGCAAAAATACCTCACTCAATATGTTTGGAGAAATATTATCTTCAATATCCCTTTTTCTCTTTTGTATAGTCTTTCTTCTTTTACCTTTTTCTTCAACATTATTACTGGCGTGAAGTTGTCCGCAAACGTTTTGTTCACCTCCTTCCTGGTGACCTTGAGGATCTAAAAACTCAGATATCTCCTTCTCAATATCTACCACATTTTCAGGTGTACCACTAGGAGAAGCCATATTGAATACGATGCTACCCATACAACAGTAGGCAACAAACTGATGAGGAGCGGTCTGTACGCTCTGCTTTTATACTCGCGGAATAAAACAAAACCGGTTCTTACAATACATTTTTAACAATTCCAGTTAAAGGTGTGTATGTTACGATTTTATCATGTAGAATTAAACAGTATGCAGTTGTATTAGCCGGTATAGCATCGTTGAATTCCATTTCTATTTTTATATCCACACTTGAAGACTTTACTGATTCATTTTGTTTAGAACAATCGATTACAACTATTGGGTAGGCATCGAAATATTTGTCAGGTGGTAATAAAGGTGTATTTGTTTTACCGTAATATGAACTTTGGAATCTCGCGTACATATCGTACAATATACTGTATTTCTTCTTAGTGAATGACACATTTAAATTGTCGTATGGAAAGAATTGTGAATTTAAATAAACTTTAATATTTTTCAAGTCACAATGATCAAATTGTCCTGCATGTTTAGTAATGGCGTCTCTTCTACCTGTTTGTAAACCAAATATAATATACCTGGCTCGTTCTACATAATTCGATGTTTTAACAGTCCAAGTGTGTCGATCCGTAGTAGGTAAACTGGGATGCTCATGAAATTCCCAACTTCTAAATGGAATAACAATATCACGATCGGCTTTTAATTTTCTTAAAAGTAGCATTCTATGCTCGTCAGCCAATTTAACATGTGGAACTCTCCATACAATTTTGTCTAATTTTAATTTCCATTCTAAAGTCGCATCTGTAGTAGCATCTGCAGCTTTAATAATGTCTTTATCGTTAGAAGATCTCAACAAAACTAATTCTTGTTTAACGTTTAATATTATTTTCCTATAATCTTCAGCAAAACCAAGCAGCAAACGTAATGGAATATGAAAATCAAAATATCCATTTGGATTTGGAGTGATCGTGTCAATCGTAGGTAATACCCATCCGGCAGGTTTAAGTAAATTGGTTTCATTGGGTGTTATAGATGTTAATCCTTTTAAAGTTGTCGTAATACCTACTTTTTTAGTGGAATCAACTGTTACACCTGATATTTCATATCTAATTTCATCAAATAGGAAAGCCATAGGATTATTTATAAATGGAACTGTTGTACCAACAGTAGTACCGTCCTTTTTAGTAACTTGTCCTTCAATATACAAGTAACTTTCACATGGTAGTGTGTAAATGTCTTGATTTTGTATGGGAATACGAATTTCATCGTTATTGTTTAATTTCGATGAAGTGTAAGGGTTGTGGGTGTGATATTCTTTTTCCCATAGGGTTTCGTCGAATGTTGGACCCTGCGCTATATCCAGTATATCCATACTCGGTTAATTTTAATCCAATTCTCTCTAAGAAACGAATGTTCTCGCGTGTTAACTCCTCCACAGCTGAAGAGCTACTAATGCGGTTTCCCGTAGGTTGTTCGCTTTTAAATGTTAAACCCATGGTTTTGTATTAAAGTGTCGATTTTAAATGTAATCTAATCGTAATAGGCTCTTCTCTGAAGTCTACCAAGTTACCGTCTTGATCCAATACGCTCAACACGATGTCTGAAATGAAAGTGGTGTTCAACGGTAGATATACCAGGTTTTGTGGCTTTTCAACAATTTTAAATCCAGGTGGTACACTTGGGTAAAAAGTATGTATGATGTGGGTGTTAGCCCCGTCCCTGTAAGCACCTTGTATAATGTTACAAGTTATGTCTATACTATTGACTTTTAATATTGTTACTGTTTTCTTACCGGAATGTGTTACATCTGGTTCTAATACAGGCCCATCGTTGGAAAATCCTAATAAATCACCAATTGAGTTTGGTTGAGTGAAATCTATATAATATTTGGAAGTAATTTCAGCTTTCATCGTATTATTATTACCTTTTAATGTTATATTGTCTTTTCCCATTTTAGTTTGCAAAAATTCATTTATATGATCAATTTCATAAGAACCTGTGGGTAACCTGCACTCTTGTAAGTCTGTAAATTTTCCACTGGCATCCTTTCCCTTATAATAATGCAATATGTTATTTTTACCTTCCGTAACATTGGGAATAGAGTTGTACGTTGTAAAATCCAATAGTGCCGCCTCCCAAAACCTTCCTTTTTGCAAGCGTAACGCTGGAAAAAGGATACTTCGTAAATTGGACGATTTTCCTGTTAATGATACCGTATAGGAAGACATCTCAATAGTGACTGATACTTTTAGCTAGAAATTCCAAACATAAATGGCCGCATATTGAAGTATTATCAGGTTGTTCTCTTTTATAGTTATAATATATGTTTTTAGCAGATTTAAAGTAATTTTGAAGTTCTTTTGGTGGTGGCAAATTACCGAAACTATCAAAATAATATACATTGTTATTTAGTTTCTTATAACAAACCCAATGGGTGCCAGGCCCTTCAGTATTATCCAAATTTACAATTCCAGTCTCATTTTGCCACATTTTCTTTGGTAAACTGTCTTTCATAAACACACCGCGAAAAAATGGTATTTTTAAACAGGAAACATATTTAAATAATTCAATATTGGTTAATGCTTTATGTGGTATGACCAATTGATTTCTTTCATTTAATATGCACGATAAGGTCTTAGGTAAAGACCTGCCCCGTTTTTTACCATTGACCACACGGTGGGCTTCTTCCTGCCTTTTCTTGTAGATCGTCGTCTTCTTTTTATATTTCCTCCATGTTTTCTTGTGGTTGACCTCCTTTTTACTCTCTTTCTCCTCCTTCTTCCACCTCCTACTGCTGTTTTAGCCTTCATACCTGCTGTTACTGCTAAAGCTGCTGCTTTTTCTGCTATGCTAGCGTCACTTGATTTTACTCGTTGCCAAGCTATGTCCGCAAGCTTTTTGTCAGCTATTGATCTATTTTTTGAATCGGCAAACGTGGAATATGCGATATCGTGTTCTTTACAAGCCTGATCTAACTTGTTTATGCCAGGATCGCCTCTTTCCAGTCGTTTTTTCAATTTAGTTCCTGGTCCGCAATACTGATAACCTCCTGGTATATGAAATTCGTATGGTAATGCGTCTATTGCTCTATTTACTATGGATCCTACTGGAATTTGTTTTAAAGCTTTACTTAACAGAGAAACCGCTGTGGACGTGATCCCACCTCCTTTCCTTGCAGTGTCTCGATATGGACTGATGTACTTGAACGTCATTATTGTCCTTTTATAATCGCAATGTGCAACTCATGTGTTAACTCTATGACGAGTTGGAAATAAATGAAGTTGTTTATTGTGTTCTTTTATTAAATATCAATATCACCCCAATTTGATGATCTAAACTGTTGTGTATTAGGGTGAATAAAGTACTTTTTAAAAATTTCCCGTTTAATCCAACCACCTCTCGAGGCTTCATCCCAAATTTTATGACCTGGCCCTCCTCGAAGAACTTCCGGTGTGAAATGATTGTGTAAATCAAATATCGCATTACCTAAAACTTTTACAAGAAAACTAACAGTGACAGCATTATCTACATGTTCAGGGTCTTTAAGGTTTGTTATACGTTTATTATTACAATCATACACTTTACTATCCTTTAATGATGTTGTAATGGTCTGTCCTACAGTTGCAGCATCATTTGCTTCTCTTCCTTGTCCCAAGTCTCTTATCACTCTATTATTACATGTAAACCATCTAAAATATTTATCTGGATCTAGATGTACGGTTTGTGATAAAGCAGCTGCATCATGTTTTTCATAACCCCATCCCATATTTGATAACTTTTTATCCATGCAATCCCAAGCATCATTTTTGTATGTTAATAAATTAAATTTTTCATTACCTTGAACAAATTCATCCCCTTGCTTCGATACTACTTGATCTTGTTTTACAAAAGAGGTTGTTTCTTGTTTTAAGGTTTCCATCATTTGACCCACTGTTGCACCATCTGATGGCGCCGAACCATCTTTAACATTTGCTAAACAATTATTAAAACAATCTATAACCCCTACATCACGTATGATGCAATGATCTTTAATATATTTTAGATTTACAGCATCGTTTTCAGTTTTTGGATAGCCTATATCATTAATAACAAATTTATAAAAAGAAAATCCATCTTTTGTCTTTTCAGGTATCAAAGAATGTAAATAGCGTCTATTTACGCTGTCTTTTGCATCTTTAGGGTCATCTACGTTGGATATACGTTTATTGTTGGCACTATACGTTTTCCCATTGAATTTTAACGTATTTTTTAATTCAGATGACAAATAACCTTTGTTTATCGCATCACCATTTTCATTTGGTTTACCAACGTTGATAATTCTATGATTTTCCGCGTCATATGTGTTATTTTGTAGTTTTAATGTTGGCGATATCTTTTCCTTTAATATTTTTAAGTTTATTGCATCGTTTTCATCCGAAGGATCTTTTATGTTTTTTAACCTTTTATTACTCATATCATAATCTCCATCAGGTGTTTGTGGTAAACCAGCACTTCTTTTTAAATTATTCGCATAATATAACCCATCCGAGGAGTAACGTCCGAACTTGTCAACACTCATGGTGCAACTGAATAGTACTCTAAGGAGTAACGCATTTTTATGAGATTACCCCACGGTTTCGGAGTTCATCCACTAAAGCCACCCATTCGTTTTCCAATCCAGTATGACCCGCTTCTTTAGCTTCATGTATTAGTTTCATTCTATCCACCAATTTATTGATGTTATTATAATAAATCACATTTGTGTTATATAATTTCTTCATTAAACCTGTACCTGTAACGGACTTACTTCTTTTTCTTCGTTCCTGAGCACTTACATCCAAAGTGGATGCCATAAATCTTCGTTTTACAGGTTTTCTTTGTGTTAACGGCATTGTTTGTCTTCTAGTTGGTATTAACTTGGATACAAATTCTTTATATTTTAAAGACTTAGATCTAAAAGGAGGTTGGTCAGGTAAATACTTTCTCCTATATGCATTTGTCTGTTCCAAAATATTTTTATATGCTTCCATGTCTTTTTCTTTCACTAACGATACTGAAGGCTTATTTTCAAATAATAATTCAAATAATCCTTTTGTGCCCTTATATCTTTGATCACCAATGACAATATTATCATGTTCGTCAACGTTTAACGGGCTATTACCTATCATTAAACCGTCTTCTGTTAATCTCGCTCCATAACTATGGTAATTCTTATTAGGAATTGTTCCGAGTAACATTTTTACCATGTATTTCCTTCCTAAAGGTCCTTTGTTATGAATGTTTTCACCCAACAAGCTTATGTTTGACGGACCTTCCCTTGTCTCTTCTTCTTTTTCCTCTTCACTAGCAGTTGATACAACTTCATGTCCTCTTTTGGCTTTTACTTCATATAATTCTTTTATTCCACTATAGTCCGGTGATTCTAGCTCTCTTTCGGGTTCTCCACCGGTAAAACCACTATACGTAGAGGATTCCAGGTCTTCATCACTAAACTCTTCTGATTTTACATTTTCTCTTTCAAACTTCGTAATAGGTGCAATCGCATCTCCTTCCAATACAGGTTTAGCAAATTTTTTGTTTAATTGTTTCAAGGGTTCAGTAATAGGTTTAAAAGTAGATTCAAGGAATTTCTCCCTCTCGCTAATACCTAGTTTCAATGCTCTGTTTTTAGCCCTAATAGAATCACTAAGTGATTTTATTTCTTTTACTAATTTTTCTTGGTTAACCATGTTTGTAGCAAGACGTGTTGTACAACAATGAATGTGTTATACCGCGTTTAATGTATTAATATAAATTTATCAAATCCTATCCTGTATCGACCATTGTTTAGCGGTTGTTCCTTCATAATTGTTAGGAACCCATACTTTTCAGCCCAAGCCTTTCCACACAACTCTTTAAATCGTTCAAATGTCATATCCGCATTTACATGATCAAAATATATATGTTTTAGGTTGGTTTCGTCCTGTTTAAATACAATTAACATGTTTGCATTGTCTCTAATGAGTTGTTTAGGTATTTTGCTGTAAGTTTGGCCAATATAAATGCTATCTATGTTGTTATGTCGACCCATAGCGAAGTAATTCCTTATTGTGTTTTGGTTTTCACAAGATACATCGTCGAATATAAACACGGAGAATGGTTTAGCTTCTTGTGGCTGCATGACACTCTCGCTTGCATTAAACTTTAAATATTTAACTTCAGGCACATTAGTCAGTATCTTTTCCAATAATTGATACTTTGGTTGTTGTAGTGATTTTGAAAATACATATAGATTGTTAAATCGTAATCCTTTAGGGTTTGTAATCAAATTGAATACTACATTAGTTTTTCCACAGTTGGAAGGTCCGGTAACCAGACAACGAACGGTGTTTGGTAACAAATTGCCATGTTTCCCACTATTGAATTCTGAATTATCCACTGTGAGTTCATCTATATTATTAATAGTAAAACTCTCTTTTTGTGGTACTATCTCCATCCTTTGTAATGGTTCAACCTAAAATGATTCTCTATCGTTATATCAAATCCTTTTTAGGTATCCAAGAATCTTCCGTCTTATTAAATCCTAACCATCGTACTTTGACCTTATCTTTTTTCCGTTGCAACACCTTTTCAACTAAATATACATCGCCTACTGTTGATTTTAACATTTCATGTCCATAAAACCCTCCTTCAAGCAATTGTCCTTTATTATCTTTTAAAATATATGTCTCAGGTACTGTAGGTTGTACTTTGAATACAGTAAAAACCTCATTGGTCCAATTTGGCAGGTATCTTTTACTGAATACACCTTTATATTTACTTATTCGCACTTTATCACCCACATTAAATTTTTTAGGCTTTAGTTTTTCAACTTTTGGTTTAGTATTCGTTTTTATACGTTTTAATACAAGGTTTTCATTTTTACTAGTTACTTGGTTTGGTTTCATCCCGATAGTCCTATGAAATTTGTTATTGTAATCGTTTATAAGTTTTGGTAACATATCAATCCATATGTGCGATCCTCTGTTGGAAAACATTTTATACATTGCACTTTTTAAAGTTCTGTTGAATCTTTCGATTATTGAAGCTTTTACCTCTGAATTGGTTGAGTAATGGTTTATATTGTGTTTTTTCATTAAATTTGCAAATTCCTTATTAAAATATTCTTTTCCATCATCTGTTTGTAAATGTTTAATAGTATGTTTGTCTCTTTGTATAGCTGTTTCCATTGCTTTTGTAACACTTTTGCCACTTTTATCTTTTAGTGGTAAAGCATCTGCCATTTTTGAAAAACAGTTAATAACAGTCAATATGTATTTATATCCTTTATTTTGTTTGCTATAAGGAATCATTTCGATTAAATCCGCTTGATATAAATCATTAATTCCTTTTATCACCGTATTTCTTCGTGGAAACTTTCTTCTTGCAGGTTTATGAAGTTCGTTGACAATTTGTTGCTTCAAGTCCTTCATATTGCAGGTTTCAATGTTTGTTGTATCACATGTATAATCACAATGAATGTTGTTTTAAATATTCACATCATTTATATGGGTCAAGGTCATCCAAACTTGTGTAAAAAATGGGGAACACGGCGTTGGACTTGCCGTGTTCCCCATTTTTTTACGGAAGGAGAAAGGAATAAGGTCGTAGTTGTAGAAGGACGAAGAATAGGTTACTAGTTGATAGGGTTTAGAGAGTAGTGGCCAAAAGGAAGAGTGTGGATTTTGTCGGGCATAATGTGTCTTTTATCATCCCGAGCTGACAACGCTTTTTTAATTTCGGTGACACTGTAGACTTGATGCTTGAAGCTTCGGATATTGTTGAATGTTGCTGATATCGTAGTATCTTCAAACAAACAAGTCTTGTAGTGGTCAAATGTCACGTGTTTTTTCAAATAAGATGTCTTCACTCCTTTTGCTTTCTTCACTGTCGGTGTGTTGTTCTCGTGGTACATCTTAAATGAATACAATTTCGCCATCAGCGCCACTATTTCTTCTAAAGGCATTCCATTTGCTTCATCTTTGAATTTTCCAATTACTTTTTTATATTTTTCATTAAAATTTGGATGGTTCTTCGGATAGTCAGAAAAATCGAAATCTTCTTTGTATGGAAAAGTCCTTAGGTCTTCATACATGTCCAAAGTCTTTATCCAGTAGATAAACGCGTCCGTATCCATGTATGCGACTCCAATGTTTTCCCTTCCGTAATGTTTAACCATTTTGTTATAATGGAAATCATACATCAGGGTTTTACTTATATCCAAAATCGACATACCTATGTATAACGGACGGTCCATGACTATTGTTGTTTTCTTCATACTGACAGCGACTAGATTTTCGTTTATAATCATGGATGTTCCGAAATTTGGTTTTTGCACTAATTTTTCCAATTTTCTAGGATCACTCACTAATTTTACATTTTTATGTTTTCTTTTGTTCTCCAAGGTCTTCCCAAAGATGGCGTTGTTCATTAATTTATAGAAGTCCTTTTCAAATGCTGTTGTCGCTGCAGCTCTTCTTGTAGTGTTGGAATCAATGTATGGTTTCAACCAACAAGACTGGGTGAATTCAATTGCTCTATGAATTCTCACTATACGTAGACCCAATTCAAGAGCCTGTTGAACTACCCAGTAGTGAGCCACATAGCGATCTTTATTCTCCAAGGTCATCATCAATTTTGGCCATCTTCCTGTCGGCGAAACTTCAGTCTTGGCTAGGAGAGGCAAGTCGTAGTGATGGTCATGAAGGTGCTCCGGGTATTCAAAATCACAGTCCAAAATATAGCCTTTTGGACCATCCTTTGGAATCTGTGAGATGTCTCCGATGGTGGCCGGGTCGATCCACTTGAAGTCAGCGTAGGGAAGCGGATTTGACATTGCCCAACCATAAAGGTTGTTTGCATCAAAGTAGCCGAGGTAGACCGATGGTTGTTGCTCGTCGAAGCCGGGGATGTACTTGTTGTTGGCTTTGACATGACGTGTTACAGCTTGTGTCAAACCGCCCCGTACACCAGATTCCATCATGAGCACCATATCAATATCCGTTAGAAGTTCCAGTCGACAGTTGGTTGACTTTAGCATAGCTTGCCATGCTAATCCTGGAGATGTGTACGAATGTAGAGGGTCCAGTCCATAGGCGGAGAAGCAGGTGTTTCTGAATTCTTCCATCACATCGCACAGCAGAGTTACGTCCAATTTTATATAAAAGTCAGAATATTCCCCTAAGGTTTGAATGTTTAGTTGGTTCCAAACATTACATGCATGATTGTAGTCTTCAACGGAGATTTCACTTTCGTTTAATTTGCTGTTGAAGGCTTCAATCGGCGGTAGACTGGTTTCTTCAAATTTTTCTGTAGAAGTTATGTAATCGTAGGGGAACACTCCTTTACGTAATACTAAGTCCAATTTATCTTCAGGTACAATCTTGATGGTTTCTTTTAGGTCTTCTCTTCGTAGATTCTCAGACAATCTGCTCAAACTAGAAGCCATAAATCTATAAGAGTCTACAAAGCGAAGTTTAATTTTACCTACTGTTTTTGAGAAACTGATATACTTTTCTAATGTTGTAGCAAGAACATCAATTCTACCATTATCTCTTCCTAACTCTGGAATAATGAAGTGGGAGTCGTAGCCGCTAAGATTGTGTAACACGACAGGGATAAAGTGGGGCAGTTTGTAATTTATATTGCATGAATTACAAGCAGCTCCTCTGTATAAACCTGTCAGGTGATCGTGATCTCTAACTTTTGGATTTTCTTCACTGAAGCTCTTCTCGCATAGATAACATCTTGATGTCAGATTATATTCTTCTTGTTGATTCTCATTCAAAGGTTCCATAGGTACAACATTGCCGTATAAGCGTTGCACCTTTTCAGCAATGTCATACAACAGGTCTACAAAATACTTAGCGGCTTCTTCCCCACGGTAGAGTATTGGAGTGGATGTTAAACCATAGTCTTGCAATTGGTTCTCAGACAAGGTTGATTTCACTAGTAGACAAAAACTGTTGGGTTGATGCAACTGATATTTTGTTCTTCTAGTCACTTCACCGTCCGGCAGCTCCTGTGGTACTAACGTAGATTCAAAATCTGCGTAGATGACCAGTGGAATACGATATTGGTGGATTGTTTTGTTGAATTGGATAAACGCTCGAGATGGTGGTGGCAGACTAACCTTCACTTCATAATTCTCGTTACAGAGTCTTTTATGTTCCGTCATCCATTCAGATCCTCCACGTCTTAGTTCTTTATATGTGAAACAGAAACATCTTTTACACACTGTTAACCTACGTTTATGTTTTGATAATTGATTCCATACCAAGGCTACAAAGTCCTTTATCCATACATAATGGGAAATTTCACCCTTAGTTATCAATAGCAAATCCGTGTGGTTTCTCTGTTCAACTTTTACTACCCGCAAAGGATAAACGTTGTTCGAATCATCCAGACCAAAAACATTGACTGAAACGCCAGGATTTTTCTTTTCAAATTTGCCAATGTCTTTCAAGGTAACTGGATAGGTGAGACCTTGAAAGTTGTAGCGGTGTTCATTTTCGTAATATTCTCTACCAACTCTTTCAGGATGATCTTTAACATACTTGGTTAACATTGCATACTTGAAACATTCATTACCTTCATTTTGCACATTCCTACACGATTTAGTGTTTTGGATTTTCTTTGGTAGAGGGATAAAACTACTACCCCTTAAACCATATCCATGCTTGTGAACCCTTACATCCATACCTTCAATTGATGACAAAGTCCATCCAGATCCTCTTCCTTCATGTTCTTGAAGTTTTGTTATAAGTTCTTCCAAGCATTCTTCAATAATATCATCGATGTTGGAGGTGAAGGTAAGGGTTCGGTTTTTGGTAATGAACGCTCTCAATGCTGTTTCACCATCAGTATTGTTAAACATAGCCTCTAACACCATTCCAAATTTAATAAAATTTAATCTTTGTAGTTCTTCCCTCAAGGTTTGACCAACAAGTTCCTTAGCCTGGGTTATAAATGTTTCCAATTCCAATTGAACATTATTAATTTTGAAATGTGTTACAACTCGTCCTGGCAAGGCCGTGGTGCGCAGTTGTTTCACATCTTCCAGTTCTTCTTCAGTGTCCTCTTCTTCAGTGTCTTCTTCTTCAAAAGGTCTTCTAGCAGTAGATGGTCCAGCACCAGCAAATTGGATCACACTAGGTCTTTTTCTTTGCATTTGCTGTAGATAGCTGTCCCAGTAGTCCGTCTGCTTCTGGTGCTCTTCCAAAAACCGGTCAATTGAGTCTAAGTCTATTTCATCCATGGTAATATCTTCTTTTCTATCTTCGTCTTCATGTAATTCTCTGTGTATGGTGAAAAGATCTTCGTCTTGAAAGATTTCCCCACAAATGTCGCAAAGAGCCATTTCAAACAGTTTGGCTTTGAATGTACACTCTGTGAATGTCCACGCAATAATGAGCAGCGCACTCCACAGGGACCCTTTATATCCGAGGCAGATAGGTGGGGAAAGTGACGTCATATGGAAACAGGTTATCACTCATGTGCTAAATTTAGCCTTTACACAACCGTTTGTAATACATTTATCAGTAGGCTTGATAAATTGATGATATTTGGTCTAGATTCAATAATTTTTACAAGTTTTTTCAAAGACGTCTGTTTGAGCAAGTTTATGTAGGTCAAGGTCATTTGGAATTATTATTTTGAGCGGGGGATAGAGCACTAAGCAGCATCATTTACTACAAAGTGCTCTATCCCCCGCTCACATTCTTTTTTTAACTTTTTGTTTAAACTTTTTACAAGGGTGAAACATCACCATCAGAGTCGGAATCATCCTCATCACGGAATAGGCAGCGATGACAATACATAATTCTTCTGGCAACTAACATCCTATCCATTGGACGATGGGGAGTGTCTTGTTCTTGTTCTTCTTCTTCGATTTCCAATTGGAATTCCATTTCCGACTCAGATGACGACTCTAATGTTTCGTAGGCGTGCAAGTCCACTTCATTGTCCGTTGAACCAGCTTCGTCAGAGTCCGTTTCAATATCCATTATCTCTTCCTCCTCCTCTTCTTGATCAACCGCAGGTAGTTGGTCCTCTACTTCTATAATTTCTAGAGGTATTACCTCCAGAATAGAGACAATTCTGTTGCGATGGAACACGGTGTTGTCAAGTGGAGCCATGGTATGGAAGTGTTGTATCCATCCAATTTGCTTACCCTTTTTATACCCCCACCAACTATACAATTTATGTGGGTCAAGGTCACGTAAAGATACCCTTTGAGCGGGGGATAGACCACTAAGCAGCATGCTAGTCCATTGCCGCAAAGTGATCTATCCCCCGCTCTGTTCTACAAAACCTCAATCAAGTCCAAGTCCAAGTCCTGTTTAACACATTTTATTCTAATTCCATATCCAATTTAAAAATTTCAATTTCACATGGTTTACATTCCTGATGTATCAAACACTCCAGCTCCCTAAACATATCGTCCAGTTCGTCCAAATTATGATGTCCTACTTTTAACACATGAAGGTGGTTCATGCTTTGCATTGTAGCATGACCATCAACAAACAAGTTTCTTTTCCACGCTAACATAAATTGGCAGTTTTCTTGAAAGATTTTTCTCACCAAACAATCATACACAGCCGTCAACATGTCTCTACAATCTTCATAGTGTACCATCACAGAATACCTGTCCAAGTTAGCACCAAGCAGCGATCCACTCATTGTTTCTAGCGTTCCACTGGAAGGTCCAAAGCAGAATGAAGTCGAGATGTATAGACCCCCTCTTTTATACCAGTTAACCGGTTGTCCTTGCTGTAAAGTGGGTCAAGGTCATCCAATGCTACCCTTTGAGCGGGGGATAGACCACTAAGCAGCATGCTAGTCCATTGCCGCAAAGTAGTCTATCCCCCGCTCTGTATTCTACACACACACACACACACACACACACACACACACACACACACACACACACACACACACACACACATGTCCATGTCCAAGTCTTTCATTACATACCCAATATATATTCAGTTCCTTCATCATCACTATCACTCATCACTGCTTCCACAAACTCCACAGGATTAAAGTTAAATTGTTTCAATTGTTCTTTTAAGTTTTCAATTTGTTGGTCCTTTACTTCTAAAACACTGTGAAGATGTGATATGTAGTCCGCTGCCTCGTTGATGCTTGCTACTCTCGGATCGCCTAACTTCAAGCTGGGAACTACACCCTGCAGCCTGAAGTACGCCATACGCCTTTCTTGCTCCTGCCGTTGACCAGGACTGAGCAAGCCTTGTCCGTCTTGGCTTACCTCCAGCAAGGTCCGTAGCATCGGAGCTTTGCAGGCGTTTGCCCGAGCAACAGTTATGCTGTGGAATGGTCGAGCAGGTCCACGAGTAGCAGGCAGAACGTTGGCAGCACGCCTTCTTGAAGAAGAAGAGGAAGCCTGAGAAGTTTTGGAGTTGAAAGCCATGTTACAGTGCTGTATTCAGCTAAGCGGTACAAAGCAGAATAACCAAACTGCACGTTAATACCCGTATATATACACTTATCAGTGGTGGGGGTACTAGCTAGCCTTGGTAAAGTGGGTCAAGGCCATCCAAAAACATTACCAGAACGGGGGATAGATCACTAAGTGGCATGTTAGTCCATTGCCACAGAGTGATCTATCCCCCGCTCTGTATTCCGCATTCACACACGCATTCATACAAACACGCAAGTCCCAGTCCGAGTCTTTACCCACACCTATCCACTCTCATCCTCACTATCATCACTATCATCTAACAATCTGTCACACTTCATAATTAGTTTTTCCCATTCTTTCCGGATCAAAAGTATTTCACTGTGTGCACTCTCCAACAACCTCTTCTTTTCCTCTAACAACCTGTCCTTTTCCTCTATCAATACGTTACAACCTTTAATATATCTTATAGCAGCTCTAACAGTGTCTTCCTGTGAAGATGCACCAACCACTACACCTGGCACTACCTGCTGGAGTTCTTCATACAAGCTAGACTCTCTTCTGGAGGCTCCACTGCTGCACAACTCCGTCTTGCTCGGAGTGAATCCGAAGAACCGAACGCGACTCTTTGACAGGCGGCCCCGCCGGATCGGTCCAGAGCTTGAGC